>JAGXOD010000018.1:6900000-7055000 GCA_020368025.1 Brachyhypopomus occidentalis
GAGAGCGAGAGGGGCCAGCCACCTCGTCTAGGTTTACATTCTGCTCGAGTGCGCCATGACGCACAGGGGTTGCAGCTCGTTAAATGTGGAGTCTGGGGCTCGTCTCCATAATAGGCGGGCCTGCTTGCGTCTCCTCCGCCCCGCGTCTGGAGAGGGAGGGAGGCTCCCGTCCTCTGGAGCACCGCAGCCCATGTTCTCAATAAAGCCCCCTCGTCGGGATTTCTGCCCCCGAGCCGTGAGCTGGGGCTTAACGCAGGAGGTGAAGGGCAGGATGACGAGGAGATGAAGAGGAGAGGCCATCTCAGGCGAGCAAGGCGCAGTTTCCCCCTCTCCACCCCCCCCTCGGACAGCCCAGTGTTTTCTCCACACAGTGAGCACAGCATCCCCAGCTGACATTAAAGCAGGGCTGACCCCCCTTCTCACCCCCACCCCCCCTTCTCACCCCCACCCTCCACCACAGCAAAATGGAGCGTGGCGGGTAAAAGCGCCGTAGCAGTTATGAATATGTGATCGCGTGTGCCGGGAATTTTAGGGAAGAAAACTGTCCAGTGGGACCCGGAGCAACACGGCAACACGTAGCTGAATGGATAGCCGGGCCGGGCCGGGCCAGAACCCAAAGCCCACAGCACTGTATGCAGGGAGGCATTTAACGCATCAGCCATTCACCCCCCTCCCCCCGTGAACAGAGTTAGCCCACAGCCCCAGGCACCGTTCACGCCGCTGCCCCCGTTAACTATGACAGTTATGATGCTTTGTGCGTCTGCCAACTCGTCGAAAATGCAGCGCCGGTTAATCATTCGTTCACTTTGTTCACTGTTCCTGGTGCAAAGCCGCGCTCCTTATTTGATGAACGCCCGTAAAAGACCTCAGGCCCCTTTGTGTGTGATGTCTGCGACTCCTCCTTTCTCACCTCCTCCTCGTTGTTTGTGTGGTTATGAAAACGCACCGACGCGAACGCTACTCCGAGGTCACCTGGCGTTTGCATAGCGCGATCGTAGCGGCCGTTTGCAGCTGCCAACGTTCGGCTCGTTCTCGCTGTTCAGACTCTCGCACATATTCCCATAATATGCTCTATGATTACATTAAGGCTGAGGACAATTACCTTAAGACTGGGGGAAATGGCAACGTTTCCGTTGATCTGAGAGGTGCGTATGGATCCCAGAGTCTAGGGAGCGAGACGCAGACCGACACGCCTGTGATGGCTCGCCCGTTATGCAAATTAGGACGCCACCCCCTTAAGTCTTTTTTTTTTCGGCAGATTAGTGGCGAACACATGGGCATAAACAGCTGTTGCCGTGGCGAGCTTTGTTCCGTTGTTGGCGCACGGGTGGAGCAGGCTTGACTCACCGTGCTGCACGGAGTCTGTCTGCTCCCTCCGGCTTAACCCCACCCGATCTGCTGGAAATACATTCTGCATGTGTTTGTGCTTTGGTGAAGGTGTGTGGCAGACAGGATTGAACCCATCTGACACCACTCCAGGGTTAGGGCAGACCTGCCCACTTGAACGCTGTCAGTGTTGCCCATTACCTCTGTCTGTTTCTGAGTACTCTGCAGGGGGTACAAGCAGGAGGCTTGACCCGGTGACCCCAGACACGTCTCTCTCTGCGTCTCGGTCTCTCTCTGACCGGATCTGTATCGCTTCGTATTATGCAAATCAGCACCCGACAAAGCGAGACAATTGGAGAACCCTAAAATAAACAATAGGGTGAATTATTAGTAGTGGTAGTGTTAGTATTATCATTATTATTACAACCCTAACCCTATAACATAAAAAAACATTTGTCTTTTAACATGTCTTAAAAGGTAAAACAAATGAGAAAATGAAAATAATCAGAGGGGTGCTGTGTGGAGTGACCAGCCCTGGAGCTGCATTAGCGTGACATTGTGCAGGGATATCAGAACGGCAGCCTCAGTGAAAACCACCAAACCTGTTTTCTTGTTAACACTGTGTGGCTTAACTCCATAGCATTTTATACATGTCAAAGCTGTCTGTTCATACACGCACGCACGCACACACGCATGCACACGCACGCACGCACACACACACGCAACACACACACGCACGCACGCACGCACGCACGCAAACAAACACATACGCAAACACACACACACACGCAAACACACACGCACGCACACACGCACGCACACGCACGCACGCACACACACACGCAAACACACACGCACGCGCACACACGCACGCACGCAAACAAACACATACGCAAACACACACACACACGCACACACACACGCACACACACACGCGCACGCGCACGCACGCACACACACACACACACACACACACACACGCAAACACACACACACGCAAACGCACGCACGCACGCACACACACACACTCTCTGTAAAGGATCAGGCTGAACAGCGCACGTGCCGTAGCTTTAGGGAGGCTGAATCTGTGTCTTGATTGTTCAGGACAGTGCAGCGGGACTCTTCCTGTCCTGCAGCAGTCCTGTGTCCTCCGGCGCTTGTGCCTGTCCCACCGTGCAAAGGTCATGCCTGCGACACTACCCACAAGCCTAGTCTCCAGAAACCTCCTTTCAACACATTCACTGCAGTGCGAGACTTTTTTCAGCACTGTATTTTCCAGCAGTTGTCCTGGCGGAGGTCCACACAGGGGCCCGGGGCCCTCAGAGCCCCACGCTCTGCTGTTACCCGTGTCAGCAGAAGGGCCGCATGGCTGTAGCCACGCCTCCCCTCCCAGGCCCCGCCCTGTGTGTGGAGGGGGAGGCCCAGAAGAAAGATGTGGTGATGGCTGGTCCAGTTCGGCCCAGCTGTTTTCTGTGTAGCACCATTTGTGCGCACACGCATGTGCCTTTCCACTCCAGAACGTGGGAATTTGCTAATCCAGGAGCATATCGGTGCACGTCGGTAGTTGTGAGTGAGGTTTAGAGTGCATGGGCTTCCGTGAGTCACAGTTGCTCGGGAAGAGGAGCTCCAGGAGCAAGACCCTGAGCAGAGCAGCCGGTTCATCTGCTGGTCACGGCCGCCTTGTTTACTTTTAATCGAGTTAAGATGGGCAGATAAGAGGTCTGCAGTGGGCCCTCCCCTCAGCCCTGCAGGCACGCGCAGCCCTGCAGACAGGCAGACAGGCCCTGCAGACAGGCAGACAGGCCCTGCAGACAGGCAGACAGGCCCTGCAGACAGGCAGACAGGCCCTGCAGACAGGCAGACAGGCCCTGCAGACAGGCAGACAGGCCCTGCAGACAGGCAGACAAGCCCTGCAAACAGGCACGCGCAGCCCTGCAGACAGGCAGACAGGCCCTGCAGACAGGCAGCCAGGCCCTGCAGACAGGCACGCACAGCCCTGCAGACAGGCAGACAGGCCCTGCAGACAGGCACGCGCAGCCCTGCAGACAGGCAGACAGGCCCTGCAGACAGGCAGACAGCAGACAGGCGGACAGGCCCTGCAGACAGGCAGACAGGCACGCGCAGCCCTGCAGACAGGCAGACAGGCCCTGCAGACAGGCACGCACAGCCCTGCAGACAGGCAGCCAGGCCCTGCAGGCACGCACAGCCCTGCAGACAGGCAGACAGGCCCTGCAGACAGGCACGCACAGCCCTGCAGACAGGCAGCCAGGCCCTGCAGGCACGCACAGCCCTGCAGACAGGCAGACAGGCCCTGCAGACAGGCAGCCAGGTCCCAACCTGCGGCCGGCGGACAGGTTGTACCTCCGTGTACACGTCCCCCGCCCCGCCGTCAAGGTGTTGCGTGTGCCTCCGCACCATGACGCCTCCCCCTGACTGCACACTTCTTTGTTTTGTTGGCAAATTCACCCTCTCGTCCTCATTTAGAACTCCCGGTTTTGAAAGGTGCGGCATAACATTAAATATTCATCTGCCCTGTTTTTACCGGGGCACGAGGGAGGTAGTCCAGAATGTCTCTTCAGCGGTATGTCTCAGGGTGCGCGGGGGCGGGCGGTCTGTCCCGTCGGGGGGGGGTCCAGTCAGACAGAGCAGCGGCGTGTCTGACCGCTCTAGACCAGCCAGCCCATCCCTGCTCGTCCCCACATGTCTGACAGAACGGTTTGCATGCTGGCAAATGGCCACCTGGACAATAAACACACGCCTGTCTTTTTTTGTTTCTTTTTCTGTTGTGGTTTTTCTGCAGGTGTGGCCTAAAGGAGACCCTCCTCCTAGTCTCTTTTCATTTCAGCCCTCTACCCTTTTGCTCTTCTGTTCAAGCACGCCCATCCGCTCCATCACCTAACCCCCACCCTACTCCCCTACCCACCCCCCACCCCCCGGCTTCCTCCATTGATTTGCCATCGTTGGGTGTGAGGGAGAGGAGAGGAGAGGAGGCTGTCCGCCACATGCCTTGCTAGAGCCCGTAAAGGAGAACCGTCCCCCCCCCCCCTCGCGGGTGCCTGGGTAACAGGCCCCGGTGCTGGAGCGTACCACTGCGGAGCTGCCGCGGGGTCGCTCACGGGGACCCTCACAGGGCGGCTCACGAGCTCCTGTTTCTCTAAGTGACCCCTCGGCACAGTCCTGCAGCCCCCGGTGGTTGTACAGGGTCAGAGTCACGGTGTGAAGGGTCAGGGGTCAGTAGGTCCCGGCGCCCTGGGAGGACGGGCAGGGCTGTGGATGGCCTTTACCTGCCCCAGGTACGATCACCTATTTGTCACCTCCCAGGAGCCGCGCTACATCAAAGTGTGCAATAACCACTCACTTTTATGTTACATACTGTAAATATTTTGCTATGACTTTAGCCTTAAAGAGATTTAGCCTGCTGTCTATTTTGCCCTGTGCTGTAAGATTGTTAGTAATCTATGCTTTGTGATTACTGTAGGTGTGAACTGTACATGCAATGTGGGTCTAATAAAGAATCTGAGGAAACTCTGCCCTGGCTTGCTTGTCTTGCTACGTACCTCTCTGTGGTGGATTATGTCTACCGTGATCGTCTAATCATGACACTCATGCAGCCAGGGCTGGAGGCTGTGTGTGGGTGTGTGTGTGTGTGTGTGTGTGTGTGTGTGTGTCGTCCACGTGTGTTCCTTGCGTCATCTCGAGCAGCAGCAGCGTGTTACCTGGGGAACCTGCATGCAGAGGGGACATGTAGCGGGACGAAGCCGAGCAGGGCGTGGTTGTGGAGGGCTGAGGGTGGAGGTAGCAGAGGCCCCGCCCACCACACCTAGCCCCGCCCTCCCACCACGTTTGGTCCCCCCCCCCCACCACCACGTTTGGTCCCGCCCCCATCACTCTTGGCCCCGCCCATCACACATAGCCCCGCCCCCACCATGCCTGCCCCCGCCCCGCACCACGCCTGGGCCCTGCCACACAGACCTCCCCGATTCCCTCTGCGAGCTCGTTGCTTCGCCCCGATGGCCTCCGCCAGTTTTCGACCCGTTTATACACACACACTACTGTACATTGTAATCAGCTCCAACGATTATACCATTCAAAACATGCGCTGATTGCTCTCCGTGTGTATTTTGGACCGCGTGACGGGGCCAAAAACAATATGTGTCCACACAAAGCGCAGGCTGTGTGGACCCTGAAGAGGCTTCTAACCTCCCTTTGAAGTGTCCAGTCCCAAAATTACAGTGCTGCCATAATGAAGCATCACTGTGCAATTACCCAGCTGTGAACCGCACACGGCCCCGCAGTGAAAGTGCCGTGGAGCTGGGGGCAGGCGTGGAGCCTTCAGAGCACGGGTGGGGCGTGTGTGTGTGTGTGTCTGTGTGTGCAGGGCCATGCCACGCCGCTAGCAGACCAGCTTGGCATCCCCCTGCCGATCCTCGTCTGAGGTGTCTCGGTGAGTTACAGAGCTGCGTGTGCCGCGTGCGTGTGCCCCGGCCGGCCGCGTTAAGGTCGTGATGCAGTCTTAATGGCCGCTGGTCTTTGTGTCGTGGTTTGCTCCCTTGACGGGGCAACAGCTGACGGTGCAGTTACCACCAGGGACTCCAACCTTTCACCAGCGCTCCACTGCAAGCTCCTCTTAACCAATAATAACAGTAATAAGACGGTGAAAGAAACCCGTCTGACCCCACTGCAGAGAGGCCAGTTGTTCTGGAGCTGGAGCAGATATGTGAACACTGCTTCCTCCTCCCTACAGTGTAACGCAGGCCTGTGCCATGGGAGTGGGCGTTGTGTTATTCAGAAAACCATGGAAACCCTGGTTACTGATCACGGGCAGTTGACTCCGAGTTGAAAGGGGGGGGGCGTCGACTCCCTCCGCTTGCCGAGACTTTGATTAAAGACACACAGAGATGAGCGGCGCCCACAGGCAGTGACTCATACGCAGACCTGTGGTAGATGCACTGACCGGTGCGAGAGCTTTAATCAAGCGCCCCGTGAACAGCGGCGGCGGCGTGTGCCGAAACGCTTCACCCCGCATTCCCCTCCTGCTAATTCCAAATTAGCACCGAAGCGTTTCGATGTTGCTTTCCCACATGCGAAATGAAACATTTGTTTCAGCGGAGCACGATCCACCACGTTACGATGTGACGATTTTGCCCGCGGGCACCGTGAGATCGTCGTTAAGCCGGAAGCTTCCGGACCGTCGGACAGGGTGGCGGCGTGACGGCGGAGGGCGAGCCGCTCCTGGCCTAGCGTGCTCGCGGCGCGAGGGCTGATCACCACCCCCACCCCCCCCCCCCCGGGTGCGGCCGGCCCCCCAAACGAGATCCGTGCTCCGTTCTGGGACAGCAGCAGGGTCAGCAACGGTCAGCAGCTGGTGCAGGATATGGCAATCATTTATAAAAATATGCTTTCCCAAGCCCACGAAAACAAAAGGGCCGAACGCGGCAGCTGGGAAGGGTTGGGAGTAGCCCTGAGGCTGGCGAGCTCCCTTCCAGATGGAGAGGTTAGTCCGGGGCTAGCCAGACTGCTCCACTTAAACTTCCGATTCCCATTAGGTGCGGGGAAGATTGCAGGGGACGGGAAGAGGAAGTAAAGCAACAAGCATGACTGCTCTGTTTTCTCCCAACCCCCCCCCCCCACCCGACCCCTTAATCAAATAACGCGGGAAGCTTCCGAGACAGGAGAATTGTGTTTATTGATATTTGTGCGCGCTCGCCATAGTTTGTTTTCGGATTCCTTTCTGTGCTGGTGACGCGGTGCCTCTGTGAGACACTTTCTTTGTGCCGCCGTGAGCACACGGCCGTCTTGTGGGAGAGTTGTACCCGAGAACGCTTACTTTCACTTATTAATGTTCCGTTCCTTCAAATTCAGCCCCTGGGAAATTTAGACGTACTGTGGTCCTACTGCACGTAAATTGCCAGCACACGTCAATTTATAGTAATAGCAGGTGCCGGACCCAAGGACGTATGGAGCCGGTCTTAAATAAAAAACCGATGAACCTGCGTTGATCCGACACTCTGCCCGGCGTCGGGGTATCGGCTCCCGCTGCGGGTGTTGTGTTACCCCGTGTTACCCCGCACTTGGGGCGGCTCAGGATTTGCCCCTAATAAGAGAAGCGGACAAATAAAAGTCCTGGGGCGGGATTCACAGCACACAATACAACATGCGTGTCCTGTGTGAACCTGTGCCAAACCCAGCCACTTTATATGGGGTTGGGTTGGTGTGAGTGAGTGAGTGAGAGATCCAGTGGGGCGTGTGTGTGTGTGTGTGTGTGTGTGTGTGTGTGTGTGTGGTGGGTTCACACAACTATCCACTTTTGTTATTTATTTTCCTCCCTTCAGCAGACATGTGATTTCCATTGAGCAGTAGCACCAGGTTTACCATAAGCAGGCTGCTGATGTATTAAGCTCCGTGTGTTGGGAGGGAGTGTGATGGCTTGCTAGGCTCTGATACACTCTTACTGCTTACAGCAGTACTGCTGCTTTGGCCAAAGCCCTCACTGCACTCGCACTGCGTCCTCACTGCGTTTACACTGCATCCTCACTGGATATTCACTGCACTCGCACTGCGTCCTCACTGCACTCGCACTGCATCCTCACTGCACTTGCACTACATCCGTTCACACTGCACTCGCACTGCATCCTCCTCACTGCACTGCATCCTCACTGGATATTCACTGCACTCGCACTGCATCCTCACTGCACTCGCACTGCATCCTCACTGCACTCGCACTGCATCCTCACTGGATATTCACTGCACTCGCACTGCATCCTCACTGCACTCGCACTGCGTCCTCACTGCACTCGCACTGCATCCTCACTGCACTCGCACTGCATCCTCACTGCACTCGCACTGCGTCCTCACTGCACTCGCACTGCATCCTCACTGCACTCGCACCGCATCCTCACTGCACTCGCACTGCATCCTCACTGCACTCGCACCGCATCCTCACTGCACTCGCACTGCATCCGTTCACACTGCACTCGCTTTACAGAACAATGAAGCTCCATTAAATAAATCCACAAAACAACAACATCAGCCAGTAGAGAGTGGTGTGTTTAGGGATAAACGTCTCTGTAATCCAAAATATTCATCTTTACAAGACAGCAGTGAGCACTTTGCTCAGAGGCTTGTCTCACCGTGGTGGTGTAGCTGTGGTGGGGTTACGCAGCACTGCTCATTTGTCTTCTGTGGATTTGGGCCAGAAAGGAGCTGACGAGTCTGACTGATTGCAGTTCTTGTAAGAGCTTATACTCAGTCTCTCCTCGTGCTGCTATTAGGACACATATCTCTGCAGCAAGTGTGATAAGACAGTCTGAGCGAATAAGGATGGCGCACACACTCATGCACACACACCCCTGCACGCGTGTTGAGTGCCGTGATGAGGTGCTCCGTTGCGTGTGTGGGAGTGTGACGCTTTGGCCCCAGTCTGATCCGACACAGTGCCGCACATTTCCAGAGCGCTGACACTTCTGATGTACTGGGACATACTGGGCTCAGTGAGTGTTTTTGTCAGGAAGCCAAGAGGAAGCCACACACACACACACACACACACACAGTCAGTGTGACTGTGTGTTGTGAGGTGGGTTGTCTGCGCTGACCGGGTCGGGGGTGTTTGTCCTGTGATGCCTGGGTCCAGCCACCGTAACCCTGCACTACCTGACAGGGGTAGCAGTCACCCCCCTCTGAGCCCTCAGCACGCCACCAGAGTGTGGGGTCACGACCCCGAGGCCCACTGGGGTCACGCAGGCGGGTGGCAGGGGCAGGCATTACAGACCCATTACTGCAGGAAATTGAAAACACAGAGCCCCAGGCTCAGACCCAGGCCGTCTGCTCGCCGCCGCCATTTGTTGGAGCTAATTGTGCTGTAATTAAGATGAACCTGAAGGAGCGTTTGGGGGGAGGGGGGCAGAGGAAGGGCAAAGGCAGAGAGTAAGCCAATCAGCACCTTTCACCCGTCACGAAACAGCCTCACTGTGTTAAACTGTGGAAAGGGGGGGGGGGTTTCAGAGTTTTGCCCCACCCCCTGACCACAAGCAGTGTTTATGACATCACAGAGGTTACGTTCTTATTTACTATCTACCTTCACTTACTAGTTTCGAACATCAGACGCACACATTTTTACAACAGTCTTCTCGTAATTTAACAAGGTCTTTTTTCAACATGTATTTCCAAGGCTGACATTGGTGCTTTTTGTTTTTAGATTGCACAGGAGTTTTTTCCTTGTCTTGATGCGTATTACATTGAACAGGTCTGCTGGCCCACAGCTTAGCAGCTGCTGTGTGACGTGGGATTCTTGGGTCTAACTCTGCAGATCCGTTTCGCTTTTGCGAATTCAAATTGACAGGCCCTCACCTGCAGGATGAGAGAGACCATGTTGGTTTCAGCCAGAAGTAGGGGAGGGGGCTCTGGGCTCTGGGCTTTGTCACTCTGTCTCTGCGTCAGCTGAGGAGTTCACTCCTCTACAGACTCTCAGGCTTCTGTACTGCTCACTTAATGTGGATGTGATGTTTGATGAAAGCAAGCGTTTATTTATATTGAACCAGGTACCAGTTCACAAACCTGAAGGCATGTTGCACAGTCTGGGGTTGTGGCTGTGTGTGTGTGTGTGTGTGTGTGTGTGTGTGTGTGTGTGTGTGTGTGTGTGTGTGTCTCACTCTGCCTCCATACCACTGGGACACCCTGTAAACAGATACCTATCAGCAGCTGGGCACTTGGCTGCATGACAGGCCTGCATGGGGAGAAGAACAGTGACCCCACCGACTCCCTGTCTCCACACACACACACACACACACACACACACACAGAGCCTTGTGTTCAACGTACCCCTCGGCTTGACCGTGACATGGCCTGACACCAACAGTGACGGACGGTTTACTGTGTTTACGGGCCCTCCGGAAACCTCTGGAAACCTCCTCAGGAAATCACCTCTCCCCACTTCCAGATTTTATTTTTAAATCAACACTTTCTTCAGTTTATTTGTGCCCAGCAACATGCCGGTGGGATTTATTGCACTCTAATCCAAAGAATGAGCCTCTATTTCCCAATATAAAGTGCTCAAAATGCCTGGAAGAATGTAAACGGAACACGGCCCGAAATTATACAAACACGGACTGCAGCCGTGGTGTCTCCCGAGACTCGGCGGGAAACACTCGGACTTCACTTCCTTCCTCGCTTGCCTTATCCAGTGCTTCCGGGTCACGCCGTGCTCCACGGACCCGACCGGTGTCCTGTATATACTGTGCAGCGTCGTGTTTACTGGGGCGGGAGGGGGCCCAGGAAACGTGTGTGTCGGGCCATAAAGCAGAGCTTCTCTCCACCTCTTAGAGGAGAGGAGCACTGTGGGACATGCACTCCGGTCTGGTGGTGTCCACAGCACATGTGCTGTCTCATCCATGTCCTCAGTGTGGCCTGGCACAACTAAACAAGCTTCCTCACCGTCAACACGTCTGGGATGAAGACCTGTGTCGGACCTCAGAGGCGGCCCGAGTGTTTACGTCGTCCCGTCGTGTTAAATGTCACACACATGGGGGCAGGAAGGCACACTGCACACACACACAAACGGATCCGTGAGGGCACAAGTGACTGTTTCTTATCTCTGAGTATGTGAAAAATGTGTATAATGTGCTGATGTGAATCTGATTAAAGTGAGGATGTTTACAGGGGGGTGAGGTTTGATGAGCAGGAAGGCTGTGTGTGTGTGTGTGTGTGTGTGTGTGTGTGGGGGGGGGGGGTTCAGCTTCTGGCATGCTTGGAAACACAAGTTTGTTTGTGCGATAAGCATTTGTTAATAATTATATCTGATGTTTTACTTGCTATTTTGTGGTAATGTAAATGATCAGCTGTTTTGTACAGTGTATTTACCTGCTTTATATTCTAAATATCCAAACATTCTCTGGCTGATGTTGACACTTAAGAAGTTGTCAGGATAAACAGTCAGTAAACAATACAAATCAAAGAATGTGCCTCAGGACCGAATATGTTTAAGCACATGTCGGTAATTGGAGAGAGACAATTTTCCTGAAGCTGAAAGGTTAGCAGACTTGAGACCCCCGGTAGGTCCCTGCAAAGTAAGAGATGCCCTTTGATGCCCCTTCAGCAGACATGAGATGCCCTTTGATGCCCCTTCAGCAGACATGAGTTGCCCCTTGAATCGTGAGCAGAATTGCAACACTTCTCAAACGTCCACATGCAGCAGAAACTGCATAAAAGCCACATTCATTTAATCACGTAGCATTTTACTGAGGAAGTGCTCCATTTATTGTGGTGAATCATTCCATACTTAATTTAAATCAAATGTTCCTTTTTTTTTTTTTTTTTACGTGTCCCGGAGAATCTTTCATTAATGTGGAATCCCATCATGCACCCTGATCACAATCGGACTCTGAACACTGCCCGGGGAGATGAGCAGATGCTTACGGCTCTGCGGAAAGTGATGGACGAGTGATATCACAAACGCAACCAGTATGGTTGACCGTCATCCAGAATATGATCACCATTAAATAACTAACTTATTCGTTTGTCATGTGACCAAGCGGTCTGAATCAACATGGCTCCTAAGTCACACGCAGAGTGGTGATCTGTTTTTTTTCCCTCCCTTCATATTACTCAAAATGTTCCCATAATTCCTCAGGAGAAAACGTAGCACTGCTGTCGCTCTCCGCCGAGGCGCCGTGGGGCGTTAATATTTGCTTTGCTGGGAACCGGCGTGGCCCCGGTGACGGTGCGAAGGCTCTGACTCTGACGGAGAGCTCCGCCTTTCCCCAGGGACGATTGTGGAGGTAAAGCGGCGCCCCGTCTGCTGGAGACCCACACCACCCTCACGCCATCTCCACCAGGCCGAGGCCCCTGACCTTTGCGTCGTAGTCGCCCGGTCATATGCAGCGAACGCCGTGTAGTAGCGCTAGGTAGCGGTGTTCACAGTTCCAGACTTTGTGTTCACTCCATTCCAGAGAAGTCTTTTGAACTCCCTTCCTTGAATCTCCTTCAGAAAGACCGTTTTTCTAAGCCCTCCTGTGCATTAAGGCTTGCGATGAACCGCTAAGAAGCACTCCACTGCGCTGGGCCATGAGAACCCTCCCACTCTGACAGGCTGTGCCCTCCCCGGGGGGCCTCTCACCACACCACAGCCTGGTGCGGGTCCCCTAGAGCGGGACCCGTAGCCCCCGTAGGCACAGGGCTGCTCGGGCATCTCGGCATCTGCCAGCCCCCCGCGCTGGAGCTGCTAGCAAGCTCCGCACTCACGCCCATCCTACCCAGCCATTATTTCAATTAAGCACAATTACCACAATTATCAAGATGATTAGCACATATGAGGACCCTTACCCACAATACCCAGCTCCTCCAATGCTCTCTGTTCAGAGAACAACGAGCACACTGCAAATGTCAGGTCATAACGTGGGCAGGAGAGAGCGGGCCTGAAAACATATCCCGTCCACAATGTGCCGCAGTCCTATGTCCTCTGGAGGACGGTCGCCCCCTCACAGAATTACATTAAAACTTCTGAAGAGGGGCTTTTGCGCCGATGCTCCTCTGTCCAGGCCTTGCGTCAAGAGTCACTTAAGTGCGATTCTGCTGGTTTGTGCGTCTGTGTGTTGCTTTACTCCCGTCTTAGACGTTAGATTTCTTTGAAGGTCTAAAGACTCGCTGAACTGCCCGTGTTTTCTGAGTTTGGGCGAAGCTCCCAGAGCTTGAGGTGGCATCCTGTTCAACTGTTGGGGTATGAGGAAAAAAAAAGGCTTAATTGCTATGTGGCTGTTCGTGATTAATGATGTGTCACACGTTCACAGAGACTGCCCCAGAATCCATGTCCTCCTGTGGTTACTGGTACCGCACCACGCGTGGTCTTTGGCGATAATGGACACCCCTCTGATTCCTGCTTAACAAAGTGCTGACACCGTGTTTAGCAGCTGTGCTCCCTGCGTCTTTCAGACGGATGTTGTAGCGGCAGATACACGAACGCGGGTCTTCGTAGTGCCTGTCAATCACAGAAAACAAAAGGCAGCGTCTTCTCCCGCGTGGAGCGGAACAGGCGAGGGGGAAGCTGTGCTCGCGTCGGCAGGGGGGGGGGCACGACCCACCCGTCGCACCGAGGCAGAACGAACCGTCTCACCAGACGCCACGTCCACCACGGGCCCAGCCAGACGGGCTGTGGCGTCGGGCCTCTACCAGACGGGCCCCTCTCCTCGCCTGCTCTCTCCTCCCCCCGGCTGGTGCGTCCCAGCGCACGCCGCAGGGGAGGAATCGCTTTCTCCCAAATGACAGGCCTCGGGAGCCGAGTTTACCCAAGTGTCAGTGCCGCGTCTGTAATGAGCGGGACGTGTTGAGCCCTGGGCCCAACCACGCCGGCCCTGCCGAGCGTCTCCCTCCGCTCGCCCCTTTATTTACTTTAGTGCAACATTAGCGCCAGCCTGCGGATTATAGACCTCGCGTGGAGGGTGCAGTTTGCGGCTGTGAGGGGGGAAGAAGGAGAAGGGGGGAGGGGGGGGGGGGGGATTTGTTCAAATTAGACCTCCAAAGATCAGAGGAGCCACATGGAAACAAATGCGGCCCGCTGTCCTTACCCGCTCCTGGGCCCGCGGGCCTGTGGGGGGGAGCTGTGTGAGATCCAGGCCAGTGGGAGGCTCAGCTATGCCAGGGCCCTGGCTTCATTCACGGGCCGCCGTGTTTCAGATGGTAATGAATGGCTGTCAATGAAGCGGCCTCCTGTGCGAAGGCGTGCGCTAGAGCCTCCTTTCTCACGGCTCGGCGGCGGCAGGAGAGAGTCGGCCCTTTGTCACGCTGGCAGCACGTGCTATCGGCTTTCTGCATCTGGAAAAAGACGCCCCATTGTCCTGAAGGTCAGCCCCGTGTTGCCGCTTCCAGATTAGGGACATTCCTCAGGTCTCCCAGCTCTCGCAGTGGGTTTGCGGTGGTGGACGTCCCCTTCCGCACGGCATGCCCACGTTCCCTGTCTTCTTCTCCGTCTGTAGACGGACGTCCGAGAGAGAAACGGACGTAGCGTCGCCCTGCGAGAGAGCGCGGCCCCGTGAGCGGCCCCGTGCTGCGTAGACATCGCAGCTCCGTGTGTTGTGATGGACTCTGATGGAGGAGTGGTGTGTGTGTGTGGAGCAGTGAGGGTGTGTGTGTGGGTTGGTCTCCTCTCCCTGGCGCGTCACACCTCTGCAGTGGGACACTATACTGGCCGTCACGTGTCCAGCGCTGTGCTCCATAGTGAACATGGCAGACTTATTGAGTCTATTTTCAAACTCTCGCTCCCTCCCTCCCTCCCTCCCTCCCTCCCTCCCTCCCTCTCTCCCTCCCTCCCTCCACCCTCTTGCCTGCACTGTTTGTGGCGTTGCAGAGGACAGAATGTTTCTCATCAGGGTATTTACTCGAGTCCGTTCTGTGTGCGAAAGCAGGCCTGATCTCGGACTGAAAAGCATTTATGTGTAGGTATGCGAAAGCCGGCGGCTCCGGGACTGTGATGTATTATGGCCTTTGGAAAATAAAAACCCCCACCACGGAACAGACACAGCCTTCTCAAGACCACTTCAGCTCCCAGTCGTAGGCTGGAGCCCAGCGCCACATCCCCCCTGTCGTCCTTGTGTCCTGCAGCCACCCGGAACGTGTTGGAAACTGAAATGAAAGACAGGTGCTCCACAGAAATGCGTGTTCTTCATCCCTCGCTCCCTCCCTCCTCCAGCCCTCTGTCTTTGCTGCTGGGAGACGCTCCTGCAGTCTGTGCCGGGACGTATTGCGTCTTGGTGATGTAGTTTTAATAGAGCAGCGTCTGGGTCTCCCGTTGATGATGTTCTGTAATAATAAAAGGATGTTGTCTGAAAGACCTTCATGTATGTTGATCAGAATCTATTTCCATGCTGAATATGAAAATCCAAATGAGAATGGATTTGTGCGGACATGTTCTGATCACATTGTGCCGGTTATGGTTATTAGGACTATTGGGTGTAGCATCTGTATCCCGTCTTTTCTAATTCAGCGCCGAGCTGAAATGAGATGGACGGTTTGACCTTTGACCCTGTGCTGAGGGTTCCTCTAACACTACATTTGTCCCTGAGGTCACCCCTGCATGTAGTGTGTGTGTGTGTGTGTGTGTGTGTGTGTGTACATGCCCAGGGGCCAGAAGGAGCCAGGCTGAACAGCTGCGGGAAGAGAAAGGTGGACAGGAGTTTGGAAGGTGTAGATGGGTGGAGGTTTGAGTGGTGGAGACAGTAATGAGGCACCGTATTCTAACAGACTCTTCAGCAGGACCCAGTGCACTCTTCACCCAGCTGTAGCCCCTCCCCACCCCCCCCCACCCCCCCGGCCTCGGGTTGCCCCCCCCCCCAGAGAAACCCCTCTCTGGCTGGACATGTCAGGTAGATCACCTTCCTCTGCGCTTTTGTATCGCTCTTTGTTGTTGGGGTTTTTTTTTTTGTCTCTCTCTGCTGATTTTTGGGAGATATTAGATCCCAGATTGTGGAATGGTGTGCTGAATATTTTATCGACTGTCTGCTCGCCGCCCGCTGACCTGCCTGACACGCTAACTTCTCCTCTCGCTAGAGAACGCCATGTCACACCACATCAGGCAGTGGGACGTGATGCACACACACACCCACACTCACATTTCACACACAAATCAGCCCTCTCTCTCTCACACACACACACACACACACACACACACACACACACTCACTCTCTCTCTCTCTCTCTCTCTCTCTCTCTCACACACACACACACACACACACACACACTCTCTCTCTCTCTCTCTCTCTCTCACACACACACACACACACACACACACACTCTCTCTCTCTCTCTCTCTCTCTCTCTCTCTCTCACACACACACACACACACACACACACACACACACACACCCACAGGCCCACCGCAGCCATACATCCACGTACACGTACTTGAGCACACAGGCCGACCCCCCTCCCCTCACCACCCACAGAGAGGGGGGATATCAAAAGGCCACGTAAGAGCTCAGCGATGGAGCCTCCTTTGTATCTGCCCCCCCCACAGCCGTACTTATGATAGGACTCTGTGTCCGGGTCAGACTGTCCTCAGGACCCACCGGCAGGCATTGAAACCCAGAGGCGAGACTTCTGACACTCCCCCCACCCCCTTTTCGACTCTGTGAGTCTCGGCCTTGAAGGCTCAGGGCTCCGCTTTCACTCTGTGATGGATGAAGCGCTGGAACCCGAACCGAATGGCACCGGTGCCTCCACTCAGTGGAAGTTATGGATTGTGTGCCATACTGGGTCTTTTTAGAGCTTTGTGTGAAACTGTGTGTGCTATGCTCAGTTCTTAAGTCACGCAGTTTTAAGACGCACGCAACACTGTGCGATTGGCCATGCCTGGGTTAATAATGTGTCCAACCTAGACCTACCAAAGCCTGTTCATCTCTCTCATAGACATGCGATTGGCCATGCCTGGGTTTATAATGTGTCCAACCTAAACCTACCAAAGCCTGTTCATCTCTCTCATAGACATGCGATTAGCCATGCCTGGGTTAATAATGTGTCCAACCTAGACCTACCAAAGCCTGTTCATCTCTCTCATAGACATGTGATTAGCCATGCCTGGGTTAATAATGTGTCCAACCTAGACCTACCAAAGCCTGTTCATCTCTCTCATAGACATGTGAGTCAGAGGGCAGTCAGTAGTTGGTAGACCAGAAGCTGGCCCCACCGATTTGATCCTCATCCTAACGTCCTCATCACACACGTGTCTCTTAAGCTGTCTTTGGTGTGTTAACATAGACGTGTACACACACACACACACACAAACATCCCAGAAGCCTAAAGGTCCCTGGGTCCAGGATCCCCACGACACCCAGAGTTAGCCACCTCGTTACAGAGGTTACGTTCAGCGTTATACACCAGGTCGGGAGGTTGTGCTGTACATCCACCTGCGAATAGCGAAGGAGCTCACGTGGGTGGATGATGGTGCTCTGACATCATCCCCATTCCTCCATCAGTGCCTTGCAACCGGACACTGACATGAGACGCTCGCCTTCAGAATAAGGTGGACAGCTTGTCTATTAATATGTTCAATTTGTATTTAAACATTTCATGTAACTCGTCTTTGACTGTAGATTTCAAAACTTGCCTTTGAAAAAGCCGTTTATTGATAAATTCACTGTCGGGACCATTTGTTGTTATTTTTACCAGAACAAAGCATCTTGAATGGATTATTCAGGTTTTCTTCATCTCTCTCTCTCTCTCTCTCTCTCTCTCTCTCCTATTCCATTTTGTTTTGTCTGAGTGCTCTGGCCGTGTATTGATCCTGGCAGATGGAGCATTCCACGCGCTTCGTGGTACGGCATGTAGGCGATAGCTGCATATGCTGCCCGTATAGGGGCAGATGACCTACTGAAAGTTCTCCAGATATCTCCTGCACTTCCGATGCGCTGTGCTGATCCAGCCGGGGCGAACAACTCGAGCGCGTCTTCCTCTCGCTCTTCCCGAAGGGCAGGGCGTGGGCTGAAAGGGTTCAGCGCTCGACGTGTAAATGCTGCAGATGTAGTTCAGCCCCAGGTCGGAGCTTTAAAAGTGCGGCCAGCGTGCTCCACCTCCCCCGTCTCCTCCATCCGTCCGAGTGCAAGCTGCGAGATTTTAAGGGGTGGGTGGGGGGGTTTAAAAGGTTCAGGAGCGGAGGTCCTTCTGTGAAGTGGACCCGCCACGCTCCTCCACCCTCCTCCACCCTCCCTTGCCGGGGGGGAAAACGCATGAAAGTTTGATGGCCAAATTAGGCTGCAGCTCATCTTGCACCTTCCAGCTCGGAGTATTGACAGCAGCAGCGAGCTCCTGCAGGCAGATAGCATCTCCACAATCGGCCCAGGCCACTCCACCTCACGCCCGCTGACAACATCAGAAGTGTTTTAACAGGGTTTTAATGGCCGTCCCACCATGCCCTGCTCCTCGCAGCGCGAAAATAGCCACCCGAGAGGGAAAAAGGGGCCTGATGGAAGCTGACGTGGCCTGCTTTCTCGCCACGCGCGCTCGCTCTCACGTGACCAGCGAATGTGTGTGCGAATGAGCGCGTTTGTGTGTGTGTGTGTGTGTGTGTGTGTGGCGCACGTGACTGGTCTCAGTCGTGTGTAAAGTCCTGTTGTTTTTGTGGTGGTTGTTTTCTGAGACTGTTCCTGCAGGAGAAGGGAAGATGATAGCGCAACGGCACACGAGGAGCGCAGCCTGTCACGAATGCGAAGTGGAGGACTGTGGGAGGGGAGGGGGAGGGGCTTGTGGGGGTGGGGGGTGTCGCTTTCTGTTTCCGGATACCGGCGCGTCGAGAGGAAGCATGTGAGCCAGAACAGCACCTCCAATAAAACCACAGCGTCCATTAGCCGAGCAAACCTGAGTGGTGTTCAGTAGCGGGCGGCTCTGCCCGGTACTGCGGTCCAAGAGGAGGAAGTGAGAACCTAATGGTGCTGGGCGGCTTGGCTGTCGGCTCTGCTGCGTTCGGCAGCCGGCCCCTCCCCTCGGACCACTACGATTGGCCGGACGCTAATGTATGCGCTGAGAGAGACGGGGGCTGGCTCTTGTGACAGGGGCCGAGTGCCCCTGGCCACCCCGGCCTGACCCCCACTCCCCCGTGCCCACTGTCGAGACTTGGCCCACGCATTGTGTTGCTGAATAGGTGCCCTGTGATGTGGCGCGGCTCTGCTGGCCACGCTCTTTAGTGCGCTTTTAGCCACACGCGGGGCCCTCTGAATGAGCCGGCTTGTTGTTGCACAATAGCCCGGCCCCAAGGTGGGCCCTGGGGCACTGGCCCCCATGCGGACACCTCCCCCGTCGCCGCGCTGCTCTTGTGCCCGCCGCCCTTGACGATGCCCCGCCTCCTGCTGGCTGGCTGCTTCTCCTCCGTGCCACTGGCCTCTTTCTTCCAGGGTAGGGGGGGGATGGGGGGGGGGGGTTGTCACATGGATCCTGCGTGTGTGAGAGAGGGGGAGGGGTCACGGCCGGGACTGAGTTCAGCACATCCCCTGCTCCTTCACACCCTTTATGACCTCCTGCTCTCTGCAGCCACTGTAGCACGTTCGTGCGCACACACAGGATGAATGAGGTTTTGTCAGACTTGTGTATGTTATGTGGGAGTGCCTGTCAGTCACATGCACCGCGTGTGGGAGTGCCTGTCAGTCGCATGCACCGCGTGTGGGAGTGCCTGTCAGTCACATGCACCGCGTGTGGGAGTGCCTGTCAGTCGCATGCACCGCGTGTGGGAGTGCCTGTCAGTCGCATGCACCGCGTGTGGGAGTGCCTGTCAGTCGCATGCACCGCGTGTGGAGTGTGTAATATGTAGCATTATCTTCCTGACAACTTCACACTTACGCCATGATTTGTAGAGTTGTTGCTGTATACAATTTATCTCAACAAATCACTCCAGACTTGGCGCCTGATTGCTAGCAATTACCCATGGCTTCCACATCCCACCCCATCATTTCTGTCTCTCTCTCTCTCTCTCTCTCTCTCCCTCCCTCCATCTCTCCCTCCATCTCTCCAAAGCAGCCAGACTCTTGCAGCATAACTGCAGGTTTGGGCTCAGCGATGGGACCTCAGGCAGGAAGCATGCAGCAGGGTTCAAGCAAAGATCGTCTTCCCCCACGGACCAGCCGTCTCGGACTGTTCTGTGCGGCTGTCTGCGTGACTCGCGTGTCAGTGTCTGTGTATGTCTGTGTTTATGTTTGCACCGTTGCCCAAGGGAGGTGGACTCATGTTGCTTCCTCTGCTCTGTTTGCCCCCCTCCCCCACCTGCCACCCCTTCCCCTTATCAAGCTGATTGGGCTAATTACACATCCTTCCCTGTGCCCTCGTGTCCTGCGCTCTGATTGGCTCCTCGTTGCCGTGGCCCCTTTCCCCATCTCGGCGACAGATTCAGATCTTTCCTCCAGTCACCTTTCTTTCAACCCCACACCAACTCTGACCACAGACTATTTTTTCACTGTCTGCCAGTGTGGAAAGTGAATACATTCGTATACATTTAAAGGATCTTTTTTCCCATAGAAGGGATCTTTTTTTTGTTGTTGTTGTTTTTTTCTTTTTCCCCCTCTTCACACATCCGTCTGCCTCCCCCTTTTATCAGAAAGATCAGGTCCGCAATGAGGAAAACCAAGAAGCGACCGTGCCGCTGTCGCCTCGTCCCGCCCGCCGCGCTGGCCCTGCCCTGAGGGGGGCGCTGTGCTCAGCCTGCCTGTAGCTGAGGTCCCCTTCCTGTCCCCTGCGGCCCACTGGCTGGGCCCTGCTGGTCAGATGTGCTGGGCGAGGGCCAGGAAGCCCTCCAACTGCTCACATGCTTTTCATTCACAGTATCACGCGTTGTAGCGCCTTGACCTCGGCATTCATCTTTTACGAGCTACTCATTAACTCCTCGAGCCCCGCTGCTCAAATTTATGGGACTGGAGCAAGACTGAACATGCTTTCGGTAAATTAAGCGATTCGCGTTCAGAAGCCCATCGGCGTTGGAGTGTGTGTGTGTGTGTGTGTGTGTGTGTGTGTGTGTGAGAAAACTAAGCCACTTAAAATGCAAAGCCGCAGTTTCTCAAAGTGCTTTCTTGGTCAAGTTATATGTTTGTCAACACTTTGAAAGTACATCATTAAATTATGAAATATTAATTATATAGTATATTTCTGCGTGAATGGAAGTGAAGCTCATTGGTGGAAAGTACATGTGTGGTTTTAGTTTTCCTTATTTTTTTTAATTGAACTTTTTTTTTTTGCAATTATTTTAAATATTGATTTGATTTAACAACACCACTTTAAAACTTTAACCTATTAATACTGGATTCTTGTATTACTTTTTTACATTTTTTACTTTTTAAGAGTTATTCATGCAAAAATTCTGTTCGCTGCAAAGTATTTCAAAGCTAACATTTTTTTCTTGTGTGTACACGCCTGCGTGAGTGTGTGTGCATGTGTGTGTGTGCGCTTATGTACACACAAACCCCGTTAGATCAACACAGTAATCATGTCATCACGTGACCTTCCTGCATTAGCTGACTGTGGCTAATGGACGCAGCTGTTTTACTACATCTTGTGATGCTCTTATGATGTCTTTGCTGATATTACTCAGCCACGAAGACCTTTCAGGATGGCCTCTCATTTGCCTGCTCAGAATAGCCATTTTCTAATGCCAGACTCAGGCTGTTCATGTGTCAAGGACCATATGTAATGAGGAGCTTTCACACACTGACACTCTCTGGGTTGGAGCCAAGCTGCTATTCTTTGCGCGGCGAGCTAACACCTGAGGTCTAAGCTAACACCTGAGCTCTAAGCTAACACCTGAGGTCTAAGCTAACACCTGAGCTCTAAGCTAACACCTGAGGGTCTAAGCTAACACCTGAGGGTCTAAGCTAACACCTGAGGGTCTAAGCTAACACCTGAGGTCTAAGCTAACACCTGAGGGTCTAAGCTAACACCTGAGGTCTAAGCTAACACCTGAGCTCTAAGCTAACACCTGAGGGTCTAAGCTAACACCTGAGGGTCTAAGCTAACACCTGAGCTCTAAGCTAACACCTGAGGTCTAAGCTAACACCTGAGGTCTAAGCTAACACCTGAGGGTCTAAGCTAACACCTGAGCTCTAAGCTAACACCTGAGGTCTAAGCGAACACCTGAGGTCTAAGCGAACACCTGAGGTCTAAGCTAACACCTGAGGGTCTAAGCTAACACCTGAGGTCTAAGCTAACACCTGAGGGTCTAAGCTAACACCTGAGGTCTAAGCTAACACCTGAGGGTCTAAGCTAACACCTGAGCTCTAAGCTAACACCTGAGGTCTAAGCGAACACCTGAGGTCTAAGCGAACACCTGAGGGTCTAAGCTAACACCTGAGGGTCTAAGCTAACACCTGAGGGTTAAGCTAACACCTGAGGTCTAAGCTAACACCTGAGCACTGAGTTGTGTAACCTGTCCTGGTGTTCAGCTCTGGCAGGTGTGAACCACAGCTGAGGGGGGCAGAGAGAGCCCAGTGCCCCAGTGCTAGAGTGCCCCCCCCCCCCCCCACTCGCTCTCTCACGGACTCACATCTACTCGGCCCTCTATGACAGATCATTTGAGTCCATCCTCCCTCCTATGTTCTGTGGTCAGCCTCAACGATCCTCATTCTGTCTCCAGTGTTGTTTCCCCCCCCTCCCCCAGCAGATGAGCCCCTCCCCAACCATATGGATCTTTTACTGTGGATCCCACACGGAGGCCGCGGTGCTCATATCAGAAGGGTAGTAAAGCCGGATCAAAGGCCCCTCTGGAGTAGCTCTCTCACACACACTCACGCGTCCGCTCCTCCGTCTGCTCCAGCCACACACATGCTCAGGAGGTTTGGCGGTGCCCAGCGCTCACACCTACGCCTCCCCTCTCCCCCGCCGGGACAGACAGGCGACGCAACCCTGGAAATGGGTGACTGCAATGGGGCCGCTTAATGGCTCCTGCAGGGCCTCCGTGCCGAGGCGCCATGTCTTCTCCATTAGGCAGTGTTGTTCCAGGGTGCTGAGGCCCGGGCGGCCGCCCTCACCTTCTCCACGCTCACCAGCACTCCTAGTGTCACTGTCAGCCCGGCGCCATCCAGAGTGGCTTTTAAACTGCCCCCGCCCACTTTTAACAGCACCAACGCGGACCAAGATCCCATGCGACCTCTGAGTGTGTGTGTGTGTGTGTGTGCATGCATGCGTAACCTATGTGTTTCTCTGCCCTGCACTACAAGTGCCTCCACACTGCGATAAGCCGCGGGGCCAGCCAGCGTCTTTGATCAGAGGCCTGTCATCTTTATGGGGGTGTTGAGAGGTGGACACCAGGGCCAGCAGCACAGGAGCCTGTCCTAAAAACATCCAGAGAGCAGGGCGGGGGGGAGCCCTCACTTTCACAACCCGCACTCTGCATAGACCTCCAGTACTAATGCACCCCGTGTTTTCCATGGAGGATGGTGAGACGCATGTTTTTCTCTTATTGTTGGCTGAGCAGAGGAGCGCAGTGCTGCCACCAGTGGTCAGGAGGACAGGATGTTTTCCAGCTATACAGATATTGCACTAGATTAGGCTTGAAAACTGAATTAAAAGTAGTATATATATATATATATATATATATATATATATATATATATATATATATATATATATAGTATATATATATACAGATATAAAAACTACCTAAATGGAGGAAAGCGGAACAGCGATTCATCAGTAAATTCTGAGCACGGGAGGAACACGATGGCTTTTCACTCAGAAGCTGTTCACCCAGTGCACGTCTGCTTCACTGGACGTGCCTCTCTGTCAGTGCAGAGGAGCTTCATGAGAGAGACATCAGCGAGTGTGTGTTCAGCAGCCATCAGTAAATGTTTTCACATGTTTCAGCGTTGAAAATGGAGCATCACTCCACAAGTTCATATTTGTTTCTTCCTCCTCAGGAAGAATGTAAACTGGGGGCTGTAGTTTGCTGGTTTGTCTGCTCTCTTTCCATTTGGAGGGAGTTCAGTCACACATGGGTATAAAGTGGATAAGAAAAAAATGAGAGAAAGATTATTGTGTGTGTGTGTGTGTGTGTGTGTGTGTGCGTGTGTTTCTGGGAGCCAGGCCCAGTCCTCAGTGAGAGACTGTAATGTGTGTGTGGAAGTGTGAGGGGATAAAAGGATTGGGGGTCCATACACACAAACACGTACACACACACAAACCAGCCCCTCACGGCTCAGTCTCCAGACGGCATGTGTGTCTGGCCCCTTCCCCATGGCCAAGCGTCCCAACCGCATTGACCTCTTCACCTCTCAACTTTACTTGAACTTCTGAGGAGAAGTGGTGGACGCAGGCGAGCAGGACGGCGTGCGTGAGACAGACGGAGAGAGAGAGACAAGTCCTCGCCCGGGTTCACAACACGTCTCGACAGAAGCACGATGCGTAGCTGTGTGTGTGTGTGTGTGTGTGTGTGTGCTGTGTGTTTGTGGAACGACCATGTTGTAGTCATGATACAGTGTTGGTTCATATATGAAAGTCATGTGATTAATTCATTTTCACAGTCACGCATAGTATAATCCAAAACCACATTATCTGGAATATGATTCTAATGTGTGTGTGTGTGTGTGTGAGTGTGTTTGTGCTAGGTAGCCTATCCTTGAGTGTCTCCATGTGAGTTCTTACATTTGTGTTTGTGTGTGTGTGTGTGTGTGTGTGTGTCTGGCTGCATTACTCCCGTAGTGGAGCTCTGTCAGGCATGACCGCCAGTCTCCAGCATGGTCTCCCACTAAAGATGCCCCGTTGCCTCGGGCAACGCTATCGGGACACTCTGCTCTTACTCTCACCGTTGTACTCTCACCTTGCTCAGGTCAGACACTCGTGTCAACCTCGAGCCGCAAAACCGCGCCTGCTTCCATCTGCCCGTGTGTGTGCACGTGCGTGCGTGTGTGTGTGTGTTTCTGGGTGGGTGTTGTTGGCCTCACATCCCCACTGAACCACCAGGCCTGTTTTAAGCACTCGAAATAGCCGTGGCGTTCCTGGTAAAAGGCCCGGCGAGCTTTAGGGAGAGGTGTGAGTCCAGAGCACCGGATCAGCGGCCCGGATCAGAACAGGGACGGGGGGCGATACTCAGGCGTCCAGCATGGCAGATTATTCCTCAGAATAATATTGTCAGGAAAAGTCCCCGAATGAAACGTGAGCCGTCCACAGGGGACGGGGCGGACTTCAAACGAGGCAGCTGTCGAGCGGCGCGGGTCATGCGGCGGTCAGGAGCCCCGTGGCCCCCGACGCTGCCCAGGCCCGTGGGCCCCAGCCCCCCCCCCCCAGAACCACTGCTTACAGCCTCCTCTCTCTTCCGCAGCGGGGATGGGTGTTTTTTTAATGGAGCTCGTGAACCAGGCCAGAAGCAGAGGAGGAGATGAAGACGTCAGGAGAGACGGGGAGGTGCTGAAAGGGGGGCGTGGCTTGAATTGTCACGCCGCACTAGAGGGCCGGCCGTGTAGACAGGGAGGCCCGCGTCGCTGGGGGCAGGATGAGGCGGCGAGGTGGGCCGATGGGTTTTTCCATGACTGGAGGCTCCGCAGACGAGGGATGACCCACCGCCACGGGGTCAGGGCACGGCTGCCGGCATCGTTTTGGCTGCAGGCTCTTGGAAAGGACCTTATGGTGTCTGTCCAGATCCAGGATCAGTGCCCCAACCCCCAATGAACCTCAAGCCAAAAGGGGAAACGGAGGGTCATGCAGTGACCCCACTGGTCAATGCTCCGTGACCGGTAATCCTATCCCCTACGGCCCGCGCCAGATCCACCCTCAGGCATCTCCTTCGTCAGGATCTGAGCTGCAGACGTCAGCGTGGCCCCCAGCCCAGAGCACACACCACAGCCGAGCTCTCTGCTCCAACGCCAGGCCCATGCTGTGCGTTTAGCATGCTGCTTAGCGCACGTACCTGCAGGGCGGTGCGGTCAGGTACAGAGAAGCCCCCCCCCCCACACCAGGCCCCGCCCCCACACCAGTCCCAGATCAGGATTAAGGCCTTGGCTGATTCCTCTTTTGTTTCAGTTCTTTTTTGTTTCAGTTCTTTTTTTTCTTGTCATCTTTAGCCCCTAGTGATTATCTGCAGGAGTGTGACAGATTAGAAGGTGGTGTAGGGGTGAAGAGAAGATGCAGAAACTAAATATTAAACCAGCTGGGTGAGCAGCTATCAGATATCCTTGGAAAGCTGGTCTGCACAACACATTACCAAGGCCCTGCGACGCAGAGAGACAGACAGAGAGACAGACAGAGAGACAGACAGAGAGACAGACAGAGGGCACATTTTTCTCTACTTCGGAGCTCTCTCTCCTCTATCCATCTGCCATCTGGGCCTCTGCCTACCTTCTCTGTACCACTTCCGTTTGCTAACGTGTTCGGCATTTTGGCCCTGGATTTTTGCTTCTTTCCAAATGAAATAATGGACAGTCTCTGCTTTAGCTTTGCGTTCTTGAAATCCCCGGTCCAAAGCTAACATTGATGAGTGGGTATGACTCAAGTGTTGCCGTGCAGGTCCAATTAGCTCTGTTGCCCCTGGTTACTCAGTGTGCAGTTAGTGTGTAGGGCAGCTGACTCCTCAGCCCTGAGCTTCTGTGGAAAAGCTCTTGGCAGCGAGAAGCGTGTTGGAAAACCGTTATTCGACTTGTAGAGACTGTTTCGCTCAATCTAAAAACAGTTTGGCTGCTTTGCCGATCTGTCGGCTTTCATTGCTGGAGTGAAGTTCTCCCTGAAACCCGAGAGCGACTACCTCGTCCTTCTCTCCCCGATGAATTTAACAGAGTTCATTAAAACGAGAAAAAGGGGGCGACGGGCTCAACCGTCCCCCACTGTATCTACGCGTGGCAGTCGTGTCGGACGTGTCCAGTTAAGTGTGGAAACAGACAGGAATAGATAGAAACGGATTTGACATTACATAAGTATCGATTTTGACTTTAATGAGGAGCTGGTCAAAGTTGTGGAGTAAGTACGACCTTGCTTGGGAAAGAATCCGCGCCGTAAAGAGTGAAGTAGAGAGAAGTGTCTCTGAGGAGCGGACGCATGCGCCTCGCTCAAGAGAAGAAAGGACTGGAACTGAAGAATGTCATTGTTCCCCAAAAGCTCATTAGAAAAGTATTAGATGGATTGGAGAGGATATTCAGCTCCAAACCACCGTCACGTTTCCCCCAGCCAGAGGCCCAGCTGCCACTTACCTTGTTCAGCAATTAAGGCTGGTGTATTTAATCTCCCGCAGAAGGACTGAATTAGTGTGACAGATTCCGGGGTCGAAGTGTAAGCTGTGTGTGTGTGTGTGTGTGTGTGTGTGTGTGTGTGTGTGTGTGGAGCGCTGTTTCCTCCTTCTAACCCTCCTCCAGCAAGACGGCCAGATTTAAGGTTTCTTCAGGCCTCAAAATAATTGGACATGGATTCTCAGCCTCCATCTCCTCTTTCGTCCTTAAAATCCACATCCTGCATCTGGTAACGGAAGTTCGGCGCAGTGGTGCGGTGCATTAAAGGAGACTCTGTTAATAAAGGCTCAGCTTCCTGCTCAGCCAGTGCCCAGTCCTGACCACAGAGGCAGGACCCTGTCCATTGGAGCCCTTCATCGGGGCTGAGAGTGGACAGGACTGCGGGACTGGCCGTCATGGGCCCCTCTGGCGTGCGCCATATGAAACGTGGCCCTTGGGACAGGCTGACGTGGCATCACTATCCACGCGCCCCAAAACCCCTGCCCCGCCCCCCTCTTACTTCTGACCTCCATGTCTGCGCGACATTGACGGGTCCCAGTGACAGGACGCTGTGTCCGAGCTGCAGTCGTAGCGCCTGTTCCGTTTTTAAAAGCGTCTGGCATGGACGAAAGGCAAAGCTCCGATGTCCTGCTTTAGATGTTTCCTCATGGCAGAAGAAGGCCGCCGCGGTACTCTCCGTCTCCAGCCGGCTGCCGGTCTCCTGACCCTTCCCTCTACCCGTCGCCTCCGTCTCTTTGAGCCGCTTGCCGCGTAGTGTGTAGGTCGCCTAACCGGCCCTGTTTGCTCAGACTAGTTGAGGGGGCCTGACCCTAGCAGCTCGTGTAAAACAGAGACATCCTTTAAAGGCTTCCACGGCCGTGGTGCCTGCTGATAAAGGTCAGGCCTGCGCCGTGACATCAGAACTGGAGTGCTGCTCACTGATAGAGACTCTGCCATTAGATGCAGCCTCGTAAAGGAGTCCTGGCCTCAGAACCACTCTGGAGATAATTGTGCAATTAGCAAGGAAGATTGTGGAGTGCTTTGATCAGCAAGCAACATGTAGCTCATGAAGGTATCACAGCAGTTTCCAGCACACACTCTCTCTCTCTCTCACACACACACACACACACACACACATACATACACAAGCTCTCTCATCGACAGCTTAGATACTTCAGCCCAAGAGTGGACATCTATATACATGTTGTCTGCTTATTTTAGTGGGGGGGGGACAACTTCATTTCCCAAGTGCCCAGGAACAATAAAAGTTTGATTCTTTCATCTGCTGCTCTCAGGCCTAAATTACAACACAATAATAAAGCTTTGTTTAGAGTTTCAGTTACTGATGGATTCCAAATGGTTCATCTGCACAAATGACAGAGGCCAGAGAGAGGAAGAGGAAGAGGAGGAGAGAGAGATTAACAGCAGACAGAGCAGACCAAAAAATCCCACTTGGGTCCCGCGGAGGGGAAGGCCGGGCGTTCCCGCGGGAAGGTTTGGACGAGCGGATTCAGAGCGTCGCCGCGGCTCTGAGCTGCGAGCGCGGTGGTGGTCCCGCAAGGCCTGCCTTTCAGGACAGGGGCACCGTGACACTTAGCAGGGTCTCTGTGAGCGACTGCCAAGCCAGAGAGCAGAAGTATAAGCCATGGACCTTATTCAAACCGCACCCCTCTCTCCTCACCACCACCCTATTCTCACTTCCAGCGAGCCCCACTCAGCCCTTCCCCCCCTCTGGCCACACGGCCCTCGGCACCCTCGGGACCCTCACGGTTCTGGGCTGGCCCGTTTGGCGCTGGTCTGTCCGCTCCCTGGCTTTTCACATAACCCGGGGCTCCGGAGGGGAGGACGTGAGCAGGGCCCAAGGCCCAGGGAACACGGGGGCCGCGTCCAAAATAGGCCTGGGTAAATACGACGGCATGGGAACCGCCCCCCTGAACCCCCCCTCCTGCTCTGCCTCCTCCTCCTCCTCTCTGCCAGATTTAGCCTCGTGCTGCAGGGGTCAGAGCTCCCCATCGCTCACGACGACAGACGAGTGGCACCGAGGAAAAATGGCACCCAGCCAAGGCTCCTGCCTGTCCACACCCTCATCCTGGCACCCACGCCAGGTCTGAACGGCGGGTAGCTGCTCTGTAGAGTCCCTTCCTCCACCACCACCACCACCACCTGGGCCTGAGGAGCCATGTAGGGTCCTAATCCAGCAGGTCTGCTTGTTTGGATCTTGCATCACCGCTTTGACCCGGGTTTGTTTGTTTGTGAGTCTGGATATGTGGTTAACTGTGGAAACGTACGGCAGACAGTGGTGTATTTTATTTTGACCAAAACTGACTTTGGATAGTGGACATGCCGCGTCTCTGTAGTTTCATAGATAGAGCCTCAGTGTAGGTTTATCGGTAGCCACGGAACACAACCTCACCCATAAGCACAACCTCATCCATAAACACAACCTCACCCATGAGCACAACCTCATCCACGAGCACAACCTCATCCATAAACACAACCTCACCCATAAACACAACCTCATCCACGAGCACAACCTCATCCATGAGCACAACCTCACCCATAAACACAACCTCACCCATAAACACAACCTCATCCATGAGCACAACCTCACCCATAAACACAACCTCACCCATAAACACAACCTCATCCACGAGCACAACCTCATCCATGAGCACAACCTCACCCATAAACACAACCTCACCCATGAGCACAACCTCACCCATAAGCACAACCTCATCCATGAGCACAACCTCATCCATGAGCACAACCTCACCCATAAACACAACCTCACCCATAAACACAACCTCATCCATGAGCACAACCTCATCCATGAGCACAACCTCATCCATGAGCACAACCTCACCCATAAACACAACCTCACCCATAAACACAACCTCATCCATGAGCACAACCTCATCCACGAGCACAACCTCACCCATAAGCACAACCTCACCCATAAACACAACCTCACCCATGAGCACAACCTCACCGATGAGCACAACCTCACCCATAAACACAACCTCACCCATGAGCACAACCTCACCCATAAACACAACCTCACCCATAAACACAACCTCATCCATGAGCACAACCTCATCCACGAGCACAACCTCACCCATAAACACAACCTCACCCATAAGCACAACCTCACCCATAAACACAACCTCACCCATGAGCACAACCTCACCGATGAGCACAACCTCACCCATAAACACAACCTCATCCATGAGCACAACCTCATCCATGAGCACAACCTCACCCATAAACACAACCTCACCCATAAACACAACCTCATCCATGAGCACAACCTCATCCACGAGCACAACCTCACCCATAAACACAACCTCACCCATAAGCACAACCTCACCCATAAACACAACCTCACCCATGAGCACAACCTCACCGATGAGCACAACCTCACCCATAAACACAACCTCACCCATGAGCACAACCTCACCCATAAACACAACCTCACCCATGAGCACAACCTCATCCACGAGCACAACCTCACCCATAAACACAACCTCACCCATAAGCACAACCTCACCCATAAACACAACCTCACCCATGAGCACAACCTCACCGATGAGCACAACCTCACCCATAAACACAACCTCACCCATGAGCACAACCTCACCCATAAGCACAACCTCACCCATAAACACAACCTCACCCATAAACACAACCTCACCCATGAGCACAACCTCACCCATAAACACAACCTCACCCATAAACACAACCTCACCCATGAGTCTCTGTACGCTCCCTCCACACATTAAGGCCACAGTGGGACCAACGCTGAGCTCAGAAGAAACTCTGGATCCAGCACCGAGGCTCCTGACCCACAGCCACGCTGTATGAGGCCCTATATTCCGACCTGCGTGTGTGTGTGTGTGTGTGTGTGTGTGTGTGTGTGTGAGAGGACAGTGGCTAATCTAATGCCTTTTGTGCAGCAGCTTAACTGAATCATCTCACCCTGTTCACCTTCACAACTCACTCAACACACTTCTAATTCCTCCACCAGATGGGACTCTGTGTGTGTATGTATATGTGTGCGTGCGTGTCTGTGAGTGAGTGTGTGTGTGTGCACACACACACGTGGCATCCAATCATAAGTTATCACTGGAGAGACGTCTGATGTAAAACACGGAGTGACACACACAAGCATCTGTGAACACACACACACACACACACACACGCACAGCCACCAAAGCGTGTCAGCCACGCCGCCTCTTCCGATTATAAAGAGCACGGTGCTCCGTGTGACCTTTCTCATCCCAGGCCTCGTGTGCACCACAGTGGCCCTGACAGTCTTGATTTCACACACACACACACACACACACACACACACACACACACACACACACACACACACACTCACACTCCTCACACACCCTCCCTGGGTCCCAGAGCCCCCTGCACGGCTGCTTCCGCGAGGATCTGCCGCCTGGCGCGAAACGGCCGTGACGCGGCACCAGCCACACTCGATGGCTCGCTGCTGCCCTGCGGCGGGGCAGATACCCGGCAGAGGGGCAGATACCCGGCACGTCAACACTCACCTGTGCTGGCGGGGGGAGGGTTTGGGCGTCTCCTAGAGGAGGATACTTTGAGGGGTGAAGCCGCTGGCCGCTGTGCATGATGGGTGGAGGGGGCGGGGCATCCTGGCCCCTCCCTCTGTAGCCACTCACAGTGACGCTGCAGCTTGTACGGCCTGCTCCAGACCTCGAGGCACCAAGAGAGGCTTCGCACCTTTAGAACAGAGCAGCGTGGCAGCCATCGTAGATCAGCGTGGCAGCCATCGTAGATCAGCGTGGCCTGGGGTGACCTGCTCTGGGAACTGCTGGCTCCCCTGCACGGCCCACGCAGGGGCAGTGCAGGGTTTTGGGTGGGAAAGCAGGACTGGGTGTCCTGCCAGGCTGACGTCCTGCAGGACCCTGGGACGGAGGGACACTCACGGTTGGCCACCCCTCTTCCTCTCCGGCGGGTCAGGACCCCTCCACAACTTCCCACCGGCCCCGGCCGGACTCGCGCGCCCGCAGGTTAAATTTAGGCTCGGCTGGCTGACCCCTCCGTTCCCGCTCCCCAAAAAAAAAAAGAAAACGAAAAAGCCCCTCGCTGCCCTGAGAACCAGCGAGCATGATGACATAGGCGACTTTCACACAGTAACTCTTGACTGCCAGAGCAGTGCGGGACGCTGGGGGGGGGGGGGGGTGGCTGAACTCCACCCGACACCACCCGACCCCACCTGACCCCGCCGGGCCGCTCCCCCTCCTCACGTTTTTTGTTCTGCTGGTTTGTTGCAACTTCATTTTCAAAGTTGAATCACACGGTGACTCCTGGCGGAGGCAATTAAAGCGTCGCGGGGGCAAGTGGTCGGTCCTGCCGTTGTCCTCCCTGCAGTCCTGGCCTGCGCGCTCTCGAGGGTGGACGGGCGGCTCTGGAGCCTGTTAGCAGGTGCTGGCTGTGTTAAGGTGTCTGCGCGCGTCCTGACGGACGGGCAAGGGGTGGACAGCTCGTCTCTCTGCTGTCCATGAGGCAGATGTCCTTCCGCAACATCCCCCAGAAATAAGCCAAGATCCTCCATCGGCAGACTACAGTATGTCTCTCACACGTGGGAGTGACCACTATCAGTGCAGTGTGTGTGTGTGTGTGTGTGTGTGTGTGTGTGTACAGGGTGTACATTACACCCTGGCACAGCTCCTCTGTGTGCCAGAGAGTTGGGGATGTTCTCGAGTGTGTAGGTGTACGCGAGCGTGTGTGTACGAGCCCTTACAGCCGTGTTCCTTCCTCACGTCTGTCATCTGTGCTTGATTACACAAAACAAACACTGCATGTATGTGACGGTCGGAGGGCGTGTCCGTGTGTGTGGAGCGCGGCTGTCTGCTGGCTCTGCGGCGGTGTCTCCGGTGTTGGGTGGTGGGTGCGTGTGGAGCGGGGCTGGACGGCGTGTCTGGGCTGAGTCTGGACTGTGGGGAGGACGCCGTGCTGTCTCCAGGCTCGGAGGCCCTGCCCGCCAGCGCAGATGCAGGAAGAGCCTCCATAAATCAGGCCAGATTAGAGGGGCCGCCAACCCTCACTCCATAGGGCGCGCTGCTTAATGTCAGAGCCCCAGTGATAGCTACGAAATCTCTCTCTCTCTCTCTCTCTCTCTCACATACACACACACACATTTCCTCTCTCTCTCTCTGAGGTGAGACAGGAGTGGTGCAGGAGAGACAGTGGGAGATCCTGGTGATGATCTTTGGAGTAGCAGTGTGAGACAGAGACACAGGACTGACAGAGACGCTGTTTGGGTCTCTGGCTGAGTAACCAGTGCCCAGCACTGACCCTCGCTGGACAGAGGGACAAAGGACAAACATGTCTCCGCCGCTCTGGTAGAAATACAGCTACACACACACTCTCCAGTGTTCCCTCTTGTCCGCTCTCTTCTAACGCACACACACACACACACACACACATACATACGTAAATGCTCCGTCTGCCTAACAATCTTCCTCTCACACGCGATTTTCTCACGCTCACTAACAAACGCTTTCAGTCACAACCTCTATCTGTCTTTTGCCCTCTCTCTGTCACCCACACACACACACACTCTCTCTCTCTGTTTCTCCCGCCCTCCCTCACTCTCTCGTTCTCTCTCTCTGCCCATCACGCGCATGAACCGAGACTCTTGAGTTCTAATGGGAAACACAAGTGTGTGTGTGGTGTTCCTCTGGACCGGCTCCTCCGTACACTCTGGAATTATCCGCAGGCGCTGATCGCTCAGACCTCAGCGCGGCAGACGTGCTCCTAGAATCAGGACGAGGATGGTTTGGTTTTTTTTTGGTGTGTGCGCGCGCGTGTATGTGTGTGCGCGCGAGCGCGGCTTCCAGTAAGCCATAAACCGCGCTGTGTTGTACTTCGGGGGTCGAGGGCACTCTTATGTAATGCTGACCGCAACACTTAAAGTGGCTGGGGTCACACTGCCCTGTGTGCGCACCACACGTGAGCTCTGGCCCCGCGGGGTTGCCAGGGGCCTTCAGGCTTCTGTGGCCCACGCAGCCTACATGGTGCTCCAGTGCCAGAACAACCAGGCCTGTTACCCCGAATAGTTCTGTCCACTTTGTTTTGAATTTGCTCATTTTGTTGTTCGTGAAGTTGTTTAAAAGAGCATCGGGGATCCCGCCTGGATTTGGCTCATAGGAAGAGAGGGATTCTGGGGTTTTTCTTTCCTCTTGTGCACTGGGTACCAGGGGCCGCTGCTCCACATAACCACATCCAGCAGTCAGAATCTCCGGACACAAAGTCATGGCTTCCTTGTTGTTCTTTCCTATTCTGGGTAACAGAACCAGATGCTGTTATACCACTGGGCTCTCCAACATTTTCTGTCCATATTTTACATGTAATTATATTTTGACAACTTTCTTTCCTCCACAGTCCAATTATAGTTTCCAATCTCGCCGTAATGATAGCTTGTGTTGTAATAAAAAGCGCTTTTGAGATCTTTGAGAAAGATCCTTTGAATGCGGATCCGGGCCAGTGTGAACGGTACGATCGCTGCGCCGGTGAACTCTCTCCTCTCGAATGTCACTCAGTTGGGCGTCTTCTGCACACACAAAACCGTTTTGGAGCCTGGCTGTTGGACACACTATGACCTCTCTCACTCTCTCTTTCAGTCTCTGTCTCTCTCTGTCTTGTTTCTCACACTTTCTTCTCTCTCACACTCTTCTCTCATGCTCTCTCTCCCTCTCTCTCTCTCTCTCCCTCTCAGGCTGTACTGGTCGTAGGGTAGTTGTCACACTCTGAGGGGCCATGGGAACAGTGTGTAACAGACAGTCATGGAGACGAGTGAAGTCATTAAAAACGCTCACACATCACCCCCTCGCAGGGAAAATATTGATCCACATCTTCCCAAAGTTATTTATAACTGAAGATAAACAAGGAATGTGCGTATGCCTGGGAGCTGAGTGACCTGGTGGTGGTAGTGGGGGGGGGGGTTACTTTATTTTATCCATTTTTTTTATCTTTATGAATTCTTTAAGGAAGTTCTCAGAGGGGAGGGTTTTTCTTTATTGGACAAGCAGGGGATTAAAAGAAGAGCCAGACCAGTGCGCGTAACGTGGGAAGGCCGTGTTTGCGTCAGGAACACAACACATCCTATTATTATCCCAGCCTGTGTGACAACTCTGACCAGAGCTGCCCTTAAACACACACTGAGCTGTCTGAGGAGAACAGCCACTTCCGCTGTCCACACACACATACACACACACGCCAAGGCCAGGCCTTTCCCAAGTCTTATTTGTGACGGCCTTTATGGGAACAGTTAAATATAGTCCTGGCAGCCAGCAGAAGGATAATAATCCAAGCGTCGAGCTGTATGTTTCTTTCCCCTCTGCATTTTAAGGTGGTCTGGTTAATCTTTCGGGGAAACCGTCGCCCTCTTGGTCGAGAGGAGGAAACATTGGCGATTCTCGATGGTTCCATTCCGGGCACCTCGGACCGTCGGAGTGAGCCCAGAAGCGCTTCTCCCTCTCCCCATACTGCTGCAATCGCCACTTCACCCTTTCTCCACATTCCCTCTGTTCCCTGAGACGGCGGGTGTGACGCACAGCAAAGGTCTCCTTGTCGTCACCTAATGGCGCGGCTTCTTGTCCGGCGGGTCTGCGAGCTGCGAACGCTCTCTCAGGCACAGCGGCCCGCGCCAGACGCCCCTAAAGCCCTCGGCCTCAGAACGGGAGCTGTGAATGGGCTCCAGTGCGGGGAGATTAGACCCAGCCTTTTGAAGGGAGCGGGAGGGGGGCAGAGGGGGGCAGAGGCGCCAGTGTGCGGAGGTGCCGTGATCTCGTGGAGCTCAAGGTTAACAGGAGTGTCTGGGGCTCTCGGCAGCTGTCAGCAACAGTCCCACCTGTCCCCCCCCCCCCCCCCCCACACACACACACACACACACACACACACTCCCCTTTCACGGCGCTCTCTCAAGGCTGAAACGAACCGTATACGTCTCCATCACACGCAGAATCCCCCTCTTTCGTCACCGAGCGTAGCTAATGCTGTCTGTTGGCAGGCGCTGCCCCCGCGGGGGCCCAAGCTGGGGTGATGTATGGCGGCCCCTCGTGCCGACGCCGCCCTGCGGACGGTTTCCACGCGCGGGCCGCTCCTCCCTCCCTCCCTCATCACCTCTGCCGCCGCTCCCGTGGCCCGGGCACTCGCGCTACACCGTCTCAAGCTGTCACCAAACTCGCCAGCTCCGACGCGCAGCGTGCGATTGGTGGAGGGATCAGCGCTTGCGCCTGCAGACCACCCAGACTCCCAACGCCGGCGCGAGTGCTTTAGCTTAACAGGCCTTGGCCTAATCGTCCTAATCGACGCGGTAATACAGGCACCTCCTCACAAAGCATAAACAGATAAAAGCGTTAGCTGTGCACACCTAGGACCTGTTAGCAGTGGAAAGTGTCTGTCTGTCACTGCTGATGTAGGACGGTTGGCTCCGCCCCTTTCTCTTTGGTTGTCCTGGGCCTCCCTGTCCTGTTATGCGCCGCCTGTGGGTTTTGAGTGGCTGTGTCTCCTTTAGCCTGTGCTGAAGGCATGACCGCTAGCCCGTGTAGAAGTTGAGCTTTTAGTCTCCGCATAATTGCCCCTGAGAAGAGGAGACCGTGCAGAAATGGGGGCCCTGGCCGGCAGCCTTCCTGTGTCGAATGGAGAAGAAGAAGAAGAAGAAGAAGAAAAAAAGCCATATATCTGACATGTCATCGGTGAGCGCTGCTTCCTGGCGAGCACGCCGGCCGTGGCTGTGAACGTCCTCGCTGCCGGAGCCCCACGAATGGACTGGTTCCACCGCGGCAGTCTGTTTGCTGGAGTCCAGCCTCCATAAAAGCGAGACGCACCAGAGGACCTTCTGGCCTTCAGCCTCTTCTGGAGACGCACCAGAGGACCTTCTGGCCTTCAGCCTCTTCTGGAGACGCACCAGAGGACCTTCTGGCCCTCCGCCAGTCGCCTGCTAATTCTCTCGCCGCCTGCTAATTCTCTCTCTCCGTTTGCCTGTCTGCGTGATGCTAGCAGCACATGCTCTGGCCTGCAGCCCCTGGGGTCTGTGCTGGCCCCGCTACTCTAATGTATCAACCAGAACAATAAAAAAAAAAACAAGACTGGATGAAATCATCTGGAGTTAGGTCAAATCCCAAGGTGACCTTACCACAAACTTACAGTAGGTCAAGTTTGAGTTGGTGTTGGGTTGTCAGTTTAGTCACAGTAGTAACTCAGACCCATTCTAGGTCGTTCTTGCAGTGCAGGTGCGGCCGTTACCCGACTGACGTAACCTTTGCCCTGCCAGACCTGGGTGCAGGTCCACGTGGATCCTTATGCTCTGCTAATCATAAGCATCAGCTCCGTGATGCTTGGGAGTCCTACAAGAGCAGGAAGGTGTGTCCTGGCCGCCTCCCCCAGGTGTGTCCTGGCCGCCTCCCCCAGGTGTGTCCTGGCCGCCTCCCCCAGGTGTGCCAGGGTCTTCCTATCTCTGACCACAGATCAGGAGCTAAAGCACTTGGTATTACCGTCCTCCATCAGATCACCTAAGCATTTCCTGCCCAGCAGGCCAGCACTCACGCTAATTGCGAGTAACTACTTGGCTTTGAAGTTTCGGGAATGTGGAATGCGCGGTATTCCGAGTTGGGTCCTGAAAGGAGCATCAGTGTTCATTGTGTCGCAGTTCAGGGGTATAAATACTTGCCACGAGTAATGTGAAGAGAGCTTTTAGAGTATAATTACGTCCTCTGCTTTGGCCCTCCTGTGATATAAGTCTTGTTCTCCGTGTTTTAGAATCATGTCACATCACGTATCATTGCGAACTGGGTCTCTTTTTCATTAAATATCTCGCAGCATAAAATGCCCGTATAAAAATGCCTTTGTTTTGAGCCTTCTAACATGCAGCTATTTCATACAAAAAATCCTTTTGAAAAATGCCAGGGGAGTGTATCCTATGGCCTGAAGAATGTTTTATCTGCCTGAGTTATCGTTTTCCACTTAATGACCACCATTATGTCCTGGGCCCAGCCGGGCAGGCAGGAGTGACATTCGATGGTGGAGCTTTTTTTTCTCCCTTCCCTTCTTTCTTTCTTTCTTTCCTTCTTTCTTCTCTCTCCAAGGTGTAATGCAATCTTACCTTGGGAAAAAAAATTAAAACGTGCGGGCGGGGCCTGTAATGCGCGGGGCTCCGGTGAGGGTGGCGTCAGCAGGGTAGCCGGCGCGGGGCGAGAGGGAGGTCTGCTTCTCGTCACCCAGGACCGCCACTCCTCACCCCCACCGACCCGAGGAGGAGGAGGAGGAGGCACGGAGCACCTCTGGGAGACGGCAGTGGCGGGACCCGAGGCCTGGGAACGTCCTGCGTCTCGGTCCCTACGCTGGGAGGACATCGCTCTTCGACTCCTTAAGACCCCACAGCAGAAATCTCTTTCTCTTTTTTTTCCACTGACTCCTACGGTTAAATCAAAGGATTAAGGCTAGCGGGGCGACAGAGGTGGAGGAGAGGATGTGTTCTGTGCTTCGAGTAACTCTTCATAGATACGGTCACCTCTGGGTTTGTTGTTTTTAATCACGAGCAGGCTACAGGTTAGGGGTCTTGGTATCTGCAGGAGGGCAGCCCTACCTGAGAGCCCCTTCATATCTCATTAGTGACTTGATCGTGGAGATTTCCATAGTCTAGGTTACTGTGAATGCGGTGGTGTCATGAGCACGGGTGTTCAGTAGGCCTTACAGCTTATTACCTGTCAATCTGCAGCTGGGTCCACCTACTACGTGTCCGAGGACTGAAAGGGAGCGAGGAGACACTGCAGTAATGTTTGCGTTCCTCTGCTATTAATGACCTCCATTTAAATAAGCCTAGCCATGACCCCTTGACCCCTGACACCACTCACAATGAGCAATGCAGCAGGAGGCTTAGCAGTTCAGTAAAAGGCTACAAGTGCTTACACTCTCGGTCTCTCACTTTCTCAACCCTGCTTACACACACACACACACACACTGACATTCTCAGGTTCGTGTCTAGCACGGAGATCTGGTGTGCTGCATCTGTGATTTAAGTCGCACAGTGTTCGTATAGGTCTTCAGGCCCGTGTAATCTTCAGCATAGCGGTACACTGAATGCAAATGTTCTGGCAATATCGGTGTTTGTCTTCTAACACCAACTCACAATCAGCGACGATAAAACTGAGCTGCAGGGCGGTGACACTAAACCACCCAGCGTCCATCGCTCTTGTTGCCAATGGTGATAGAGAGCAGAGAAGGAAGGGGCGTCTGGGTCTGCGGTAGGCGGGGCTTGAGCCCCTATGTGGGGGGGGGGGGGGAGGCCTGCGGTCCGGCGACAGGTGCCGTGCAGGCCCAGCGCCCTAATCCCTGCCCAGCTGTTGCAGACATCATCCTGGGGGGTAAAGTGTCGGAGCAGGTGGCGGCCGGTTCAGGTAGCCATGGCGCATGCCGATCGGCACTTTCGGGAGGCGGCGACAGAGCTGTGCTGTCATGGCGCTGCCCCACATCGACGGCAAAGCCCCCTTCCCCACCCCCACCCCCCTTCACCCGCCCAAAAGAAAATCTGGGCCGTGTGTTTCCGTGGCCGTCAGCAGCAATCCAGCCGCTCATCCGTTATCCCACAGAAGCTCGTTGGACTAAAGCGAGTGCACTCAGACGCTCCTCCACCAACCCCCCACCACTGGAAAATGACACAGTCCATCTCTGTTTGACCTAGTGGTCACGGAGCCATCCATCAGAGCAGGCAGGGGTGCTATCTGTCTGGTGAAGAAATCTGTTGATTGGTGGGAACTGAAGCTGCCCGGGACATGCAGGATGTTGTGTCTGACAGAGCTTGCACTCTTTGGGCTAGAGTATGGCTCGATCTTCACCCTGACCTTAAGGGCACCAATTCTTCTTCCTCTTCTTCTTCTTTGGTGGGTAGAAGAACATCTGTAATAAATTCATTTATTTTGGCTTGTTCCTTGTGGCACAGTCAATATGACTGAGAATGATGATACTGTATGGTCTTTGTAAAATAATGTACCCCCTCAGTTTATCTTTAAAATCGTATTTAGGGTTAAAGTTTATCTTTAAATCTTTAACCTTAACCATAGCAAGTACATGTACATTGTTCCCTGGTTATGAAAGAACCAACTTTATTGTACAGAAGGCCATATTCACAGTACCCACACTTACACAAGCTGTACTGAGTAACTGTAGCCGACATTATGCTATAATCTTTGGCCTCTGAGCTTCCCTGATTTGGGGAAGCTCAAAACATCTCAAACATCTCAAAACATCTCAAACATCTCAAACATCTCAAAACATCTCAAACATCTCAAAACATCTCAAACATCTCAAACATCTCAAACATCTCAAAACATCTCAAACATCTCAAACAGCCATTATACACCTTCATACACCTTCTGTGTATTGGACAGAGGAATGCTGGTTTGCACATTGGAGCATTCAGATAGTGTGTGCGTGTGTGTGTGTGTGTGTGTGTGTGTTCACATGACTGCTGCAGTAGTGTGTGGGCTGGATGGTCCGGTGGGGCTCACCGCCGATGCTCTCTGTCAGTATCTGGTGTCCGGACATGGTGTCAGCTCTGTGGGAGTGTATCGGTTTGCGCCAGCCTCTTGGCCCTGCCGATCGGTCTGTCGTTATTGGACTGTACAGACAACCTTTAACAACGGTGTCTGTTGCTGGAGTGGAGAAGGGGTGGGTCCTGCCCGCCTCAACCCAAGAGCCCCATAGCGCCCTTTACGCTAATAAAGCAGCGCCGTATCGGACATCCGACACCCCGGATCAAACTCCATTACATTAAGGAAATATTACACCCCAGAGCTGAGCTGACGCATGCACACGTCAGGATGGCGGGGTGGTGGTGGTGGTGGTGGTGGTGGTGGTGGTGGTGGAGGTGGAGGCGTGGTCCGGAGGGCGCGTGGTCCTGAGGGCGAGCGTTTACCCGCCGCTCCGTGTCCGCGGCGGCCGCTATGCAGCGCAGGCCGGCCGATTGGCCACAGCGCGCCGTCCCGTGTTTCTCGTTGGGTTACTCGGTGCGGCGGCTCCGAGACGGACGGCTCACCGCGGAGCTCTCGGCTTCCGTCTTTTGTTGATGTTTGGTGGAGGTTTCGAGCGACCGCTGCACCTCCTGCAGATGCTTCTGCTTCTTCGTTTCGCGGTATCGTGTTTTTTGTCATGCGCCACTTTGCCGGTGTTATATACAGGGCCTTCGCCTTCGTCTGTATCCCTCTTTCTCACTAAAAATTATGAAAATATTTAACAACAAAGGTAAAAAATGAGCATTAGCATTAGCATTAGCATGAGCATTAGTTTCCTTCATCAGCTTTTTGCCACCGTGTTCGACCTGTTCTGGTTTGGTGTGCTGGCTGAAATTCTCCAGATTTACTACAGCCAGGACCAGTTTGTGTGTAATGTTTTTGGACCGTGCAACAGCGTTTAACCCCAGCAGAATCACCGCCCACACAACAATGGTTTTGATAGGCCGGTCAGTAACCTTATCAGACCATCAAGCCAATGAGCTGCCTGGCCTGCCACACCGGGTCTCCGGGACCTACTGGATCACCCTTTAATATTCAAACTCTTGCTTAAAAGCAAGATGAAATAGCATCATCATTTCTTGCTGGCCTTCTCATTCCCCGAGGAGGGTGGATTTAAATGCGTTCGCGTACCAAGGCCCTTTCCCGCGGAGAAGTCGGAGTGGCTGTTCTGTGGAAAGGCGGGGGCTGTGGGTGGGGGTTGTGGATGTGGGGTGGGTGGGGGTGGGGGGTGGGGAGGCATGCAGGTTCAGAGCACAGGCAGGCTGATCTTCATTACGGTGGGCTCATTGCTGGATGTGGATGGCGGCGACGGCGGGCGTGATTTAGGCGTCCTCTCTGCCTGGCCTCCATAAGGGTCACGGCTGCCCTTTGATGTTTCATTATGTATGGCTCCCCAGGAACAGAAACACGGCGGCCACATCAAACAGGGGCCGGCGACGCAACATGGCGAGAGATCTGACCTCCCCCCCCCACCCCCCCCCACCCCCGAGCCCCGACGGAGCGCTCCCAGCACGAGATCCCCAGAACCAGGTCCGCCAGGGAGGCAGGAAGGCAGGAAGGGGCCAGAGAATGCGGGCAGGGGTTGCTGTAGAGACAGAGGGGCTTGCGCATCAAGGACAGGCAACGTGACGCGGTGCTGGTGAGGACCTGCGTCTCCAAGAGCCTCGGCTTTACATGGAAGGCTGTGATCAGAGCTTCGCTCCTGCTCTCTAACTGCCTGATAGGAACTGGAAACGACCTAAAGGCGGACTGTGAGGCTGATTACATCAAGAGTCGGGTCCGTGTCCGGGGGAGGGGAGGGGTGTTCGTCTCTCATGTACTGCTCTGATTGCGCTGTGGAGAAGGTTAAACGGGTTAGGAATCTTAACTACAGCAAAGCCTCTGGAACGGTTCCTTTTTAATCTCCTCCACCCCGAAAACATTAGCACCGGGTTTGGCTGAATTTGCCCCGCCAGATGACATGAGCAGATTTGTCAAAACGGGTTGAGCCCTGCGAGACAATGAGGGGCAAAAGCCACTCAGAAAACCACCCCTTCCTCTCCCTCTCTCTCCTGTGAGCCCTCTGTGTTCTTGCTAGCACAGTTTAATGGCATGTAAAAGGAAGATTTCACAGCTCTTTGTAATCCTGCCTCTCACTGACCTTCCTCACACCATGTAGCCACTGACCCACTTTTTCTGAAGCACACGCCTGCAACACCTCCGAGCCTCCAAGCCGAAGTCTCCCCGGCCCGCCTGGTCGGTGACGTCATCGGCAGGAACGGCAGTGGTCCGGCACCCTGTGGTCTGCTCACGGCAGTGGATGCAGCTTTGTTTATCAGAAGGGTCGATAAATAAAACGGCTGAGCATATTTCTGCACTCCCCCCCTCCTCCCCCCTCCTCCTCCTCCCCGTGCAGTGTGTAATTACTGAGTCACCACCAGTAATCCATTAGATCAGCACAGTGATGGTAAGTGTTCTTCCCAGCATTGTAAGGGCTGCTGCTTTGGGTGAAGATTCCTGTTGTTCAGAGGGTCCGTTTCACACGCACCACATTCTGCACGATGAGTGAAAAAAATCTGTGCTGACATCCACCGACGCTCGAATTCCAGGAAAAACTGCGTCTAGTCACTAGCCATATTTCACAGCGACTGAAACCCACATTTATCTTAATGTGGCAATTAACAGTAATCGCAGCAATTAATAATAAAAGTTCAAAGTTCATCACAGGTCTCGGGTCAGGAACTGGCTGGCAGCTGCCTGTTTATTACTGAACTGGACTGCTTGAAGCTTTTGTGACTCTTGTGTTTCTGCAGCAAACTGCCTAATCTTTAATCTTTAGTAGTGACCTGATGGGGTCCTAGGTGGCTTGTTGTGTCTAACGGCAGAATGAAGTGGACTTGGGGAGGTGACTCAGTAGGATGAGTAAGGGTGCTTTATTTACTGCCCCTAATAGAAGGGAGACCACGCTCAGCGGACGATGAGAACGTAGCAGATTTTTATCATTTGAATTATGATGTTTAATACAAGGGTTTTATATTTAACATGCCTGTGTCCTACGCATGTGTAATGCGTATGTATGAATGCATGGTGGTTTCAGGACACACAGAGTCCTTTATGTGTAACCCTTCCAGCTAGCAGGGGGATGGGTGTGTGTGTGTGTGGGGGGGGTGCCATGTGGACTGCCAAAGTGTCCAGTGTCTCGAATGGTTCTGGGTGGCTGTGGTGGCTACAAGCTGGACCCCGGCGTGCCGACGGGACCGAGGCCCCTGGGAGGGTCACACTGGCTCTCCCCTCTGTGCGCCTGGAGACTGGCGTGTCTGTGAAATCCTCTTTATTGTTGGGTAATGTGTGGATAGTGGCGGCCCCATTTCACACTGAATTCCACCCCGTGGGGCCGTAGCTAATTGGACAAATTTGCACAGCAGGGAAGGAGGCACAGCATCAGACATGATATATGGGCACAGGGCTGCACCAGCGAGTCTCTCTCTCTCTCTCTCTCTCTCTCTCTCTCTCACTCTCTCTCTCTCTCTCTCTCTCACTCACTCACACACTCTCAGTATCTCAGTAATTCAGTAATGCTCTATCTCACACACACACACACAAATACACAAAGAAAGGTCTTTTAATATATTTATTTATATATATATATATATATACATACGTACATATATATATTTGTTGTGAGCTACGCCTGGTGGACAGCTACTACTCATTTGTAGACTGACCCATCTGCATCATTTGTAGATGTTAGCTGGCCTGTCATTGCTGTAATATTACTTTCATTTTAGGTGCAAAATTACCCAGAACATTTTTGTTGAATAAGTCAGAAACCTCAAACAGTATATTAATTTACCTTTGTCCTGTACCCTACAGTATTGCCGCTTTCATCCTAATTCTCTTCAAAATATGTTTAATTTCTGGGAGGTTCTGCAGTTTTCTTGTGATATTCTCATTTTTGTGCCAGAATCCTTAAATTAGTGGGATAAAAAGTTTTTAGCTCCTCTAGCTGCTCTAGCTCCTCTAACTACTCTAGCTGCTCTAGCTCCTCTAACTACTCTAGCTGCTCTAGCTCCTCTAACTACTCTAGCTCCTCTAACTACTCTAGCTCCTCTAGCTGCTCTAACTACTCTAGCTCCTCTAACTCCTCTAGCTCCTCTAACTACTCTAGCTGCTCTAGCTGCTCCTCTAACTACTCTAGCTCCTCTAGCTCCTCTAACTAATCTAGCTCTAGCTCCTCTAACTACTCTAGCTCCTCTAGCTGCTCTAACTACTCTAGCTCCTCTAACTACTCTAGCTGCTCTAGCTCCTCTAACTACTCTAGCTGCTCTAACTACTCTAGCTCCTCTAGCTGCTCTAGCTGCTCTAGCTGCTCTCCTCTAACTACTCTAGCTGCTCTAGCTCCTCTAACTACTCTAGCTCCTCTAATTACTCTAGCTGCTCTAGCTCCTCTAACTGCTCTAGCTGCTCTAGCTCCTCTAACTGCTCTAGCTGCTCTAACTCCTCTAACTGCTCTAGCTGCTCTAACTGCTCTAGCTGCTCTAGCTCCTCTAACTGCTCTAGCTGTTCTAGCTCCTCTAACTACTTTAGCTCCTGTAGCTGCTCTTGCTCCTCTAACTGCTCTAGCTGTTCTAGCTCCACTGGCTGCTCTTGCTGCTCTAGCTCATCTAGCTCCTCTAGCTGCTCTAGCTCCTCTGCTGCATAATCTCCTTCTGTCCCATTATTTCCCACACCATGTGGTTTGTTCAGAGCTGTTTAGAGTGCAGGGCGGCCTGTAATTGTCAGGTCTTCTTGTTCTTCACGGAGGGTCAGACAAGGACGAAGACGCCGGAGAGGACGTCTGAGGTCTGGGAAGTCCAGCCAGTGTTAACTGGTGTGGGTATCACAGTGGCCATGAACACACGCTGTCTGCTCTCCACAACAGAGTCGCACACACACCGTGCTGCTCTAACATGAGAGTGCACGTGTGTGTGTGTGTGTGTTGCGATGTGTGTAGGTCACAGGCCACACTGTCTCAGTGCCCCGGCCCCGTAGATCTAAAGCCAGAATTTGCCGCAGTGGCAGCTGAACTCCAACACTGCCTGCTGCTGGGTAGATGTCACACACACACACACACACACACACACACACACACACACACACACACACACACACACACACACACACACACACACACACACACACACACACACACACACACACACACATACACACACACACACACACACACACACACACACACACACACACACACACACACACACACACACACACACACACACACACACACACACACACACACACACACACACACACACACACACACACACACACACACACACACACACACACACACACACACACACACACACACACACACACACACACACACACACACACACGCATACACACACACACACACACAGTCTGGGCAGCCGTGCATCTCTGCCCACATAATGGGAGATTTCAGCACCCAGACCACAGCTAATACAGAAGATGACAGGGAAGGAGGCGGCAGGAGGCCCAGCCGGGTCTGACAGCCATCTTCCCCTGCCTGCGTGCTGGTGGTGGTGGTGTTGTTTTTCCCGTCACGGTCGCTGTGCTAGCGCAGGGCACAGCCCACGGCCTTTGATGTGTTTGCCATGAGGGGAGGCAGGCGGCGGAATCTCAGGGCCCGGCCCTCTCCTCCCCTCTCCTCTTCTCCCCTCCCCTCACTGGCCCACCCCTTCTCCCCTCCCCTCCCCTCCCCTTCTCCCCTCCCCTCTCCTCCATGACCCTCCCCTCCCCTCCCCAACAGAGACCGTGGAGCAGGCCGCCTGCTCTTCCTCACACAGACCTGCCTGGCCTAGACTCTCACCAGCCCATCTGGATTTAGTTACCTCATCCCTTCCTCTCTCTCTCTCTCTCTCTCTCATTCTCTCTCTCTCTCTCATTCTCTCTCCCGCTCTCTTAACTTTTCTTGACCTAATATGGTTTCTAAAGAGGAAATAACATTTTCTGTGTGCGGCCCCTAACCCAGCTGCCTGAGTCATCCCGGGATCGCGTCAGTGTTTAGTATCGTCTCACCCAGAAACAGAAGGTGTCGATCGAAGCTCGTTTAGTTGAGTCGCAGCTCCTCACGGTTCGCTCGTGGAGAAGAAACCATGGCGACGTGCATACATCTGCAGTGCTTCACTGACTCCCTCCTTTGCTCAGCTGTTTGTAGTGGTGGAGGTTTAGGTTGTGCTTAGGATGATATCAGGCTGACCTAATCAGAGCTTCATGGCTGCAACTCTGGCTCTCTCTCTCTCTCTCTCTCTCCCTCTCTCCCTCTCCCTGTCTCTCTTTCTCCACCTCTCTCTCTCTCTCTGTCTCTCTCACACGCACTCTCTCGTTCTCTCACTTTCGTTCTCTCTTTCTTCCGCTCTCATGATGATGTGGTTGTGGTTTGGAAGGGCTTCCTTGTTTCAGACGTTAGCTCAGAGTTCAGTGTCCATCATAGAGCCTGAGGAGACACAGTGGCTTCCAGATCTGTTACAGGTCCCACACACACACATGCACACACACACACACACACACACACACACACACACTCACATCAACCACACAGAAAGTAAGTACATACGGAATAACTCTGTCAATAGATTTACTGAACCTTTTCTCTTAAGTCCAGAGTAAATGAGTTTAAATAAACATAGTGGCAGCGTGTGACTGACTATATGGGGGGGGGGGGGGTGACATATGTCCAGCTCCTTCACACCCAGGACGCTGACACTGAGACTCAGACGTGCTGGTCAGGAGCAGACCTGACTACACACACACACACACACACACACACACACACACCACTGCTGTTGCTTGCAGCTTGGGCAGGATAAAACCCCAAGCACTCCTTTGATCGGCAGCAGACTAGTTCTGGCCAGGCCCTGCTTTGCGGTGGATCAGATCTAATTCTGACACTCAAGTTCCCCCCTCCACCCCCCCACCCCGTGGTCCGCGGTGCGTGTGTGTGTGAGCGCCCACTAGCCTGGAGAGGCCGGAGAGGCGGAATAGCGCCAGATCCCGGGCGAGTGAGTCAGCCCTGCAGTCCCAGCGCTGCACAGACGGCTCGCCTGGCAGGCTGTCCACTGCGTGCAGCCTGGACGTTTCCCTCCGCGTGAGCTGCTCTGGGGGGGGAGTCTTCAGGCTGTCTGGCTCGGGGTCGAAGCCCGCTGAGCTCACCCACCAGGACACGTCAACAGCGGCAGCTCGGCTTCCGTCACACGTCCTCCACGTGTCCCTAAACTCACCGCAGCAAGACAGACACGACCACGCACCATGTCGTCTCCACCGCCTTCGCTGAAACATCCTGTATGGTGCGGGAGAGAGCTGTATGAGTTAGTGGAAGAGACGAATTCTCGCACAGCAGGAGCACAGCAGTTTTGGGGAGGGAGGGGGGGGTGGCTTCCTCTGGCTAAGTGGGAGAACCTCACATGGCACCACTGCCACTGAAATGCCCCTCTCCCAGGTCACTCCTGCCAATCTTCTCTGCGTTACGGCCCATGACTTGCACCAACACGGCGTGCTGATGCGGGGGCCTCGTTACAGAACCAAATTGTCGCCCAAAGAAAATCAATGACTCCTCCACCCTGCTCCTCCACCCTGCTCCGCTCATCATTCCCCATCTGGAAGTGTTTGAACCTAGACGAGTGTGCTTTATCCCTTTGAAAATACCCAGTACCTCCAAAAGCAATATTTGTTTATTTGTTCTGGTTTATGGTTTTTTTTGTTTTTGCATCACAGGCTGAATGAAAGGCAGAGTTGTGCCGTAAACGGGTGATAAATCCGCGCGGGAGGTGATGCCGGCCGTCACCATAACCCCTAATTTCATTAATCCACCCCTGCATCATGCTTGCGTACTGTCCAATTTTGTTTTTTACATACGAAGGCCAGCAGATAAGGCCTAACAGATGGGATTTTGCATGAATCTTTGGCTCAATTTTATGTAAAAAGGAGAAATTTAAGACTTGTGTTTTCCTATTATTTGCTGAAATATTGTGCCATAAATTTGCAGGTGCTCCAGCGCTCGGGCGTGGTTCACGTCCAGTGTTTGCATGCCTGTGTTCGAGTCGGGTGGGCTGGTATGGCACGTATGGGGTGTGTGTGTGTGTGTGTGTGTGTGGACTCTGGGTCACGGAGAGAGGATGACCCTGGGGTGTGCGTTTAAAAGGCGCTGGTGTCCTCTGCTGTTTGGCTTGGCCGGGGCCCGGCCAGGATCGATGATCTGTAAAGAGGATTTGTTATGGTCTTGTTTGCCTTGGCAGAGTTTGAAAGAAGGCGCCTGATTACAGTCCCAGATGTCACTGCTCTCGTTAGCGCTGCGTGCTCCGCTCTCTGAGATCCGCCCGTCTCTCTTACGTCCCTCCACCCGACCTGCGGACGCTACGATGCCAGTAGCCTTTTGGAGTTGCACTTTACTGCGCAGACCAGGTAACTTTAAAGCAGACAGTTCGGGATCCGTTGTTTTAAATGCAAAGTTCTTTAGCATTGATTCTGTCTGTAATCTTTGACCCTTTGTTCCACCGAAGAGACCATGTCCAACGTCTCTATTGTTGACTGAATATTAGTTTAGCATTCCAAAGGCAGTCCTGTCTTCTGGCTAATCCTATAATGGGGCTCTGAGGACGCTCTTATTCAGGCTTAAAGCTGGTGTCATTCTCCATGGTCAACACTGACCACACTACGAAAATCAGCTCTGTGATGTCAATTTGCTGTTCTGTAGTTTTTTTCTGTAGTACTGGATTTATGTGAGGAGGTCTATTTCTGAGCTCTCTTAATGGGCTGTGACCCTTTCTAGCCATATGTTCTTATTTGCGCGTGTGTGCGTATGTAAGTATGTGTGTGGCCATATAAAAGTAACCCAGTGACACTTTTACTGCAGGTAATTGGAGTGAGGAATTATGGCGCATGTTTGTGGCCAGGGTGCCTCAGAGGGTCTTGATTCCGGCTCCAGTATCACTTGCTAGATCTCCGACACACACACACACACACAAGCAAACACAGACACCCCTCACTTAAACGTTAATTACAGTTACTTACACGTGGGTCAGTTTAAATAAGGACCTTGCAGTAGCAAACTAAGAGTAGGAGTAGAGAAGGAGCATAGCGGCCTACACCTGTAAGTCTCAGGTAGAAGATGGGAGATGTTCACAGTGCATTAGAGTAGAGAGAGGTCTTTCCAAGCTTGCAGAAAGGAGGCTGTTAGAAGGACCTTCTACATCAGTTAAGAAGAACCCTCCCTATGGAGAACCCTTCCTATGGAGAACCCTCTCTGTGGAGAACGCTCTCTGTGGAGAACCCTCCCTATGGAGAACCCTCTCTGTGGAGAACCTTTCCTATGGAGAACCCTCCCTATGGAGAACGCTCTCTGTGGAGAACCCTCCCTATGGAGAACCCTCTCTGTGGAGAACCCTCCCTATGGAGAACCCTCCCTATGGAGAACCCTCCCTGTGGATGCACCTTCCAGTGAGAGCTCTCCGCCCCACTTCCCAGTCTTCACCCCCAGCTCAGTCCAACTCTCTGTCATACGCTCCATCTCCAACTTGAAAGGGTTTAGATTTCAGGGTTAGAGAGGAAATAAAACGGTGGTCATGTAGAAGCAACCCCCCCCACCCCCTCACACCCCACCCCCCTCGCCCAGGGCCTACCGGCTGTCCCGGCTGGAGGGCAGTGCCGGCCACACGGCTGGAGGGCTGTTATTAGGCAGAGGAGGATCCCTGCCCCTCAGCCACATCACAGCCCGTGTGCCTCCCTGGGCCGCCTCCCTCCCGCCAGAAGCCTGCCAGTGAACTCCGCACGGGCGCAGGAAGCGTTTGCAAGTGATTATATGCAATATGTTTTTCCAAATTAGGCCTTTAATTAGGTCCACAGCTTGTTTTTCCACTTCAGCGGGGACGGCGCTTTCCAAACGCTGCGGCCTCTGTTAAGTGTAGCGAGTGCTCTGTTACGGTAGTTTTCATAGGAAAACACAGATAAGAGGGTCTGCATCACAGACGCGTCCCGGGAGACAGCAGAAAAAGCCCCTTCAGCCACACACTCGTGTTTAGCACCGAACAGCGCGAGCCTAATTGCACACGCGCACACAGATGCACTAATGCAGACATTTCCACTTAAACGTAAAGCCAAGCAGCTATTAGAAGTCGCGAACTCGGACTCCGTGTTGCCAAGTGGCCACAGCGGCACAACGAATATTTCATGAACGCGTAGCGCATAAATGCACTTTGTGCACCACAGGCTTCCCAAGCACTCGGGCCAGTTAACCAGTTGCAGTCTGGAGGTCGACGCAGGGGCTGATGGGAGTCGAGCCTTGAGCGTGCTGCCTCCGCCCAGTCGGGTCACTTCTCCCGTGCCGTGAGCTCTGTGCCACACCTCATTGGTCTGATGAGTAATGGTGACTGACAGGGCCAGAGCCCAGTGGAGGGCCAGAGCGTGGGGGGGGGGGGGGCTTCACCTCCCACCTCAACTCCAGCTGAGACCTCCATCCTCCTAACCGCTTCGCTTTTTCACTCTTCTGACAGCCCGACGTTGAGCCAACCATTGGCCAGGCGACCGTAACTCGGTTATCGTGCCAGACGCAGGAATCAGTGTCGCCATGCGCATCTGAACGCTTCCCAGTCTCCTCACTGCAATCCCCCCCCACCACACACACACACACACACACACACACACACACACACACACACACCCTCCCCACACTCCCTCTCCAGCCAAATCAAATCATGTCCCTCCCCCGCGGCACCCTGGGACTTCCTTCCTATTTCCGCTCGCATGAGAACGTCCAAATAAAGCGCTGCTGTTCTGATCTGGCGTGCGTGAAGACGAGTAAACACAACGCGGCGCGAGTTTATGTTTTTCGCGGGGTCATTTCCCGGATCGCGGTGTGAGCCGCCTGGACTTGCGCAGGAGTAAACAGAGAGTAAATAAAGGCAGCAGGTGGGGGGGGCTGATCTGAGATCAGCGCACGTGTGAATGGGAAGGTTGCGTCACGCGTTAGCGGCCAGTTCTCTCCCTCGGCCGAGGGGTCAAGCATGAAACCGAGTCTCTCTGAGGTCGGGAGGAGTCTGCTTGCCTAAGAGCTGCGTGAGAGTGTCTGTCCTCAAGATATGTTTGGGACAAAACACACATCTCCATACTCCTCCAGTCCATCCTCTGTCTGTACCTGGGCTTGCAAGGGTGGGAGGGAGGGAGGGAGGGAGGGTGCGACACCATATTTATCCTCTTGTGGAGTATCCGCTTGTCTTTGCTTCGGTGTTATCAATGTCCCCTTGAACAGGACCAGAAATCAATGTGCCACTCTGGTCTGCAGTGTCCATTCGGATGTGCGGTTCCACACTGCTGTGGCTTGGGCAGTCGCCGTCGGAGGCCCTCGCTGCTGTGAAGGTGACTTTGCACGGCGGACTGGTGGCACTGCGTCACTCTGCGGCCGAGCACGCCCGCGTCTCAGGCGTGGGGACCGGCCTCGTCTCCGGCCGTGACGCCAGCATCCATCAGTCAGGAGCGAGCTGGCAGGCCCCCCGGACGGCGTCCGGACTCGGCACCCTCCCTACGGGGGCCCGGACCTGATGGATGATCCCTGCCGACACAGGCCACGGCATGATTAACGAGACCGCTGACCCTCAGCGCCAAATTTCACGCGTCTCTCATAGATCTGAGAGTCCATCCTGACGCACAAGCACGCGCGGCTGGCCGTGCTGGACCCGAGTCGTTTGTTTCCCTTGTCGTTTAGTGGGGAAAAAAAAAGTTACATCTCAGTTGATTCAGTTCGATTTCGTTTTGTCAAACGTGGCATTTGTTTCGTGTCCTCTCTGGAGAACAGGACTATCTAGATGTGAACTATGACATAATCCAACAGCTGCGCCATTTCTCCTCTGATCAAGCTCACGCCAGTTGATACCCAAGCGCCTCGTGGACCTCAGTGTTGAGTTCCTGTGTGTGTGGGGGTTAGTGGGGTTTGGTGTGTTGCGTGCCTGTGTAGTGTGGGAGTGTGGGGTGGGTTTAATGGGTTGAGCTCTGGGTTTGGGGACTGTTGGCCAGTACTGGCTAAGCCCCTGCAGGGCTGAGTGGTGAGTGTGCCCCAGAGAAACAAATGTACTTGAGTAGCTGTGAAACACATTAGCCTCTCAGCCTAAGCTAGGCGCCAGAGTCATTACGTTACAGTGTAATACAATATTCGTTCATATCAATTAACCATACAGCAGACTTCACTCGTCTCTGTTATTAACTGTACCTGCTCACATCGTGTTCACACGTACGGCACCACTTCAGGGCTGACTGACCCGTGTAAACTGGAAACGCTTTATATAGGGGCCGTGAATAATGGCGGGCAGTAGACTGAGAGCACAGACCACATACACCAGTCCAAACGTGTGTTCCAGTACATACAGCTATGTTTGTGGGGTGGTGAACGATTGGACTGGTTGGCATTTCGAGTCAGTGGAATAAAGTAAGTGTGTGTGTGTGTGTGTGTGTGTGTGTGTGCGTGCGTATGTGGGGGGGTGTGTGTGGGAGGGGTGCGTGCGTGTGGGGGGGGGGGGGTGTGAGTGTGTGTGGGGGGTGCGTGCATGTGGGTGTGTGTGAGAGGAGATGTGTGTGTGTGTGTGTGTGTGTGCATATGTGTGTGTGTGTGTGAACTTCTCTCCTCACCAGAGCTGTCACAGCACAGGCTCCGTTTGTCAGCAGTAACACCCAGCAGGGCCTGCGCTGTGTCAAGTCCAGCGCTCCCCTCTAATCATTTCTGCGGCCACGACTCTCTTTATTATTAATGCTGTCAGCTGCCCCCCCCACTCTTTGAACCCTGAGCAGCCACAGAGAGAGCAGCGCTGTCCTGGGCAGGACCGCGTTCTTTTCTCCTTCGCTTACCTCTCAATCAGTGCCACTCCATTCTGGCTGCGGTCAGTAAACCTGCCGCCCAAATCCCGAGATCAGCCTCCCCAGTCTGGGCCCAGCCTGCCTGTGTCCTCCAGCCCCCCGTTTTGATGTTGATTTAATGGGGCCTGCAGGTCTCTGAAGTGTTTCTGATGCAGCAGGGCCGTGGACGGGAGTGTCTCCTCCTCCGCCCTTCTGTGGGGCTTTCATTAGAGGCCTTGGCTTGAGACCGAGGGTACCAGCATTGACAAGATCACGATCTCTCCCATATGGCTTTCATCAGCCAGAGGATCCGCACTGACATTTACAAGGTACACAGGACTCCGTCTTTAAACTTTTAAACTTCTCCCAGTACGAGCGTTCGTGTTCCTGCCCGTCATAACCTTGTTTCCTTGCCAATTAGTGCATTCAGATCACCGTGTGGGGTTTTGGGGAGATGCAACCCTGGGACGAACCTCTACTGGGTCATCGACTCTCAGCGCACATCAGCACGCGCTGCTTAGCACAGTATGAAGGCATAATATCACTCATCACTCAGTTACAGCTAATAAACACAACACGGCTTTCGTATCGACATTTGTCATACATGTCTAGATATGGGCTGTTGACTTACACACGCTGCTGATTGAATTTTCTTTCTGACATGAGCTAGCTGCTATATGCATACTTGTCAACTGATTCGGTGTTGCTTACAAAACTTATCACCGTCTGTCTCTGTGCTCCACTATCTCCGTCCCTTACGGAATTAAAGCACTAATATTGATTATCTAACAGTGTATCTCAAAGCCCTGGCGTTCACACCCGTGTTCTGTTGGCTTAGTTAGCAGACTGATTTCCTATCTCCTCCACCACTCACAGTGAGTCACGACTACGCTCTCTCTCTCTCTCTCTCTCTCTCTCTCTCTCTCTCTCTCTCTCTCTCTCTCTCTCCTCTCTCTCTCTCTCTCTCTCTCTGAGGGTTGGAGAGGCTTGAGGTCCTCTGTAGCTAGCCAAAGGAATGCAGACATGCAGTCTGTGAATCAGAAATCCCAGGACTTGCTTAATCCGTGAGAAGTGTTGAGTGTTTGGGGGGTGAGACAGGACGGTGTGAGACTGTTTCTCCTCTTTAACGGCATGTCTCACCTGAACAGGCTCAGGTCCTTCCTGCCTTTAGCTTTGCGGCCGCTCAGGGGTGTTTGATCCATCCACGGGGAGAGGTGCAGGTGTCCCGCACCCACACGGATGGCGGGGTAATGCGGAGGCTCTGTACGGGATGTGCGGGACGCGGCTGTCGCAGGAGGGCTTAAAACCACCTCACACAGCTCCACAGCCACTGCGCCGCACTATTACAGGTTTAAGTCTAATTGTGAGACGACGTGCTGGGTTTAGTTTTTTCTTCTTCTTCTCCTTTTTTATTTTGCGTTTTGCTCATGAAGTCACAGAGCTGCGTTTTAGAGCGGGGTGACCTGAGTGGGGTGTGTGTGTGTGTGTGTGTGTGTGTGTGTGTGTGTGTGTGGGGCACTGATGGGATTACTCACACTCCCCGAGCGCAGGGCAGTGTGACGGCAGGGAGGGTGGGCTGGCAGGAAGGGCCTCCTCTCAGCCACGCAGCCTCCTGATAATCCTCGGAGCTCACGTCCACGTTTGCGCTCACACGTCGCTGCTAAACACTTCTGGCAGCCTTGGGGTCTGTGTTGCTGCCGTGGTGAGACACTTGTCTGCAGTGCTGTCAGTCTGGGATTGCGGGAGTGGTTGATGTGGAGAGTGTGTGTCTGTGTGTGTGTGTGTGTGTGTGTGTGTACTGGCAGCACTTTAGAGGCAGCTCTGCTGTTAGGGGCAAGCTGAAGGGCAAGGAAGTAAAGCCAGCCAGAGTACCCAGCACCTCCCTTATCTCACCCGTTAGCTGGCATGGATACTTCAAAGTGGATCTTTGCTCCAGGCGGCCTGCTGCCAGCTGATAAGTCCCATTCCCTCTCCGCCGAGCCGGGACCCACTTCAGCCTCCGCCCCCTCCCCCTTCAGGACCGCCCCCTGGCCGGCCCACGCCTTCCCCCGCCCACTGGCTCTCACAGGAGAACCGTACGGAAGTGGGGAGATTTCTCTTCTGACATTAGTATGTGCGGCCTGATGGAGATGACTCGGGCTGGATCGGTCTGAACACATGTCTACTGCCCCCCCCACCCATCTCCCCCACCCCCACCCCTCCTGACACTCCCTGATTTACACTCGGTGAGTTTTCCACCAGCAGGCCAGTTGTTTTCAGACGCGAGTGTCCGTCGTTAACAGACCCGAATGCTCTTTCCCAGTCATAAATGCGCATTAGCCCGAGCTCGCTTATGACCCCTTAATAAAACCTAATCAAATGGATCCTGCCCCGTGGGAGCACACTCGCCTGTTTGAGCTTGTGCTGCGTGTCCCCGTAGCCCGGAGACCAGGTAGCCTTCGTCTCTTGGCACGTCGTGAGCTCGGGGTATCGCTGCCTCTACAGGGAAGCGCGCGCTAAATCAGCCCTTCAAGAAGAGGCGAGCTAAGGCGTCGGAGAAGCAGTCGGGTTCTCGCTGGTGTTCTCGCCTTCACCTCAGCTCGTGAAACACGTCCTCGCGTCCGCGCAGACGTCATGAGACGTCCGCTCGGAGAACCTTCGGTGGGAGCAGCGCGGGGGGGGGGGGGCCATTGAGAGGCGAGCCGGGCACCTCTCGCCCCGTCTGCCCGCCCGTCTCCTGACCCCGGTGGGCGATTATTATCGGGTTGGGTCTGTAGCTCACGGGTGTGAAGAAAGAGGAATGCAGGCTGAGCTGTCAGTCGCTCCGATGAAGAGATCTCCCCCAGCGGAGGGGCTGAACTCCTGACCCTGCCTTCCCTCAGCTGGTGTCGCTCGGACGGCGGACTGCCCTTCTGCCGGGGAGGGGGGGGGGGGATATGGGGGTGGGGTTATGGAGGAGGGCGGGGTAATGGAGGGGGGCGTACCCTGTGCTGCTCTGTCCCGTGATCTGGCCTCTTCAACCTCACAACTCTCCAAAGCAAACTGCGATCTTAGATGTGGCTTCAAAGTTCTATGTTTTTGAGAAAAAGTTCAAACTGACCAATGAGCTTTAGGACAGAATGGGTCATCAGGCGCACGGGGAAGCTGGGTAGAGCAGGTCCCGCCTCCCTCAACGTCTGTCCATGCATGCGCAGCTGTCGGCCGTGTTGTGTAAACAAACGTGCCTGGCCCCGCCCATTAAATCCCACATAATCTCACACTAATCTTCATATACATTAACATGTACTTTGCATACACAAGTTCATTGGTCTGTTTCCTGAGAGCTCTGGGGGGGAGACTTGAATGTTCCAGAAAAAGCCCTGTGTGTAAACACTCTACTGCCATGCAGAGCTGTCTGTGGGGTCATGACCCTGTACTGTGACTCATCCTGCACGGTGCCAGAGATGCTGCTTTGATGATGTCTCTGAGGGGGTCCACTCCTCTGGAGATCACTGGCCGTCACATGTGGGACAAGCAGCTTTTTATGAAGTGGCATGAAGTTATCTGCTGTCTGTGAGTCTGGATGGAGTGGTGTTTTGCAGCAGATAGCGGCAAGACCCTTCAAGCCTGTCGGTGGTGGGTTGCCAGCCGCAGCGCCCCTCTCTTGCCCCGGGCCCCTCTCTCGCCCCAAGCCCCTCTCTCGCCTGTGCATTAGCGCCTGTCAGAGGTCCCGAGTGTGGCTGAGCCTGTACAGGGAGGTGCCGGCGGCCCACAGATAGCCACTGGCGCTAAGATCAAAGGGTGCCTTCTCTGAGGGGCCTTCTCTGAGGGAACTTCTCTGAGGGAACTTCTTCCAGGCCTCTGATAACCCAGACGTATTTCACCGTGCCCCACATTTGTGCGTGCTGAGCCACCCCAGAAACACTGCTACCCAACACTCCTCAAACACAGCCTCACCGGAGACGCCTCAGACACAGCGAGGAACGACTGTGCTACCCTCACACTGTTTGCGTCCAGGCAGAATAAAAAGGACAGTTTTTCTTTATTATTAAAAAAAAACAAAAAACAAACAAACTATTGTTGTGGTGGGCTCAGTCATTTGCCACCTGCTGTCCATGACCGTGCAGCTGTGGGTCAGATTCAGACTTGTTCAGCCACTCTTCTGCCTGGGCTCCTCACACCCGTGTAGGGTGATGTGTGGCGTGCTGAGTGCTGCCGTGATTAGCAGCCCTGGCTAATGCATCCATGGAGCCTCTGATTCACAGCACAGTGTGTCTCTAATCCTCTCTCTCTCTCTCTTTCTCTCTCTCTCTCTCTCTCAGGCACGTTCGACCGCAGCGTGACTCTGCTGGAGGTCTGTGGCAGTTGGCCCGAGAGCTTTGGCCTACGTCACATGTCCTCCGTGGACGCCACCGACGAGGGTCTGCGTGAGAGATTGGCCGAGGCCATGTCCGAGTCGCCCAGCCGGGACGTCGTAGGATCCGGGACGGGTGAGCAGCACGCCACGCGCCATGACAACAGCCATGGCTATGCCTGTGTTTGCAACCCTGCACAGGAAATATGGACTGTGCTTCAAATGCACCCTGACACTCGGTTCTTCATGGGTTACCGTGGAAATTGGCTGATGAGTGTTTTAAACAGCGAGGTATCATTTGGCTCCTTCAGCCGGAGGGCGGAGGGTGGAGGGTGTGGCGTGACTCCACACACTTGTTAAAGACATGCAGTCATCTGGCATCTAAATTAGCCTCCCCACCCCCATCCCCCCCCCCCCCCACGCTGGTCAGGTCTGCAGCCCCTTCGAGCAGCACGAGAAGCTGAACTCTTGTTAGCAGATAACGAATAAACTCATTTTGTTTCATTTACTCACCAGGCGCAATCAGTTCGTCTGCCTTGCCTTCCCTGTGCCCCTCTAAGCTAGAAAAATGGTGGCATCCCTTTAAGAGACGAGGGCCCGGCGTATTACGGTGATTTCTTGCCCAGACCAGTTTGGAAATGGCACATTTCTAAGGTTTTCTAATCATGAATGAGATGTGAGTGGGGGTGGGGGGGGCTCTTGCCACTCTGGACAATCCAAATGTTGAACTCGTTTAGGAAGCTGCCGTTACCCCCCCCCACTGAACAACAGGCTCTTTGATTTGGGAGGGAAGATGGAGTCTGGGTCCCGGGCGGCGCAGAGCCGAGGTCACAAGGCCCTAATGCGTTTAGCATCGACTGGCCCTCTCTTGCAGCGCGTCTATTAGGCACTAACTTGATTTGTACCTATTCATTTGCAGTCCCTGCAGCAGCGCTGCCTTGGCCTTCCGCGTAATTGGTTCTGTCTCTATTTTTGCATCATTAGATTAAGCCCGACTCCCGGACACTTGTAGTCTGCGCTTGTCCGTCCATTTATACAGCCTAATGTAACACAAAATTCATTACTGATCACATTACACTCGGCTCTCGGCCTCGCAGTGAGGCGGCCGGGGGGGACCGCTTAACCCTTTCCTGCAGCGCCGAGCCACTCGGGAGAGGGACCGTGGAGCTCAGGGTGCTGCATTGGTGGTGCGGGGAACATACTTCCGCCTCCGCCGAGATAGCAGCCGTCTGTATCAGCCAGGTCTGCGCCTTAGCCAGACAGCCGGGGTGCAGCAGGAGACCAGACGGTGGGGGGTGGCGGGGGTTGGGTGGTGGGGGGGAGGTTGGAGATCTAATTACGCGCGCGGGGTCTGTCGTGCGGGACTGGACCGCCAGAGCTGCCTCCGATCAGCGTCCTGCTCTTTACAGAACGGGCTTGTCCACTTAAAGTCCCCCAAGGTCGTGGCAGCTGTTTCGGGACGGTCGCGGGACGGTTGCGGGCCGCTGTCGGTGTGAGCGTCACACACTGACGGCCCTTCACCTCCCAGTCCTCCTTGGCCGTCATGTATTCTGTGGTTTTATTGGTGCTGAAACAAGATGACTATTACGCTCATTTACATAAACCTGAAAGAGGCGGGGTGCGGGAGGAAGGCCGGCCCTCGCTGCTTTCAGCCCTGGTTGTCACGGTGATTGTTACACGGTGACATGGACCTATTGCGGGCCACAGATCCCTGAGATACAGTCATCCCAGTATTTCACACAGCAACATAATGTGGCACGCTGCATTTTGCTTACTGGTGCTAAGGAGGGGGAGGGGACGCAGGAGGCGGGCTCTCAATACCATTAGCCACACCCACCCACCACAGCCACAGTGCACTAAAGCCCCACCCGAGGATTATGGGTCTGTCATTTCTCCTTACGCCCGACGCCCACAGCGGCACATTTACAAGCATTTCACTCTCACGCCTGCAGCGCTGAAGCCACATATGGTCCTACACTCTCTGATGCGTTTCACATCTCCTCAGACATGGAGGCAGTGACGACAGCCCGTAAGCAGGTAATCATCATTTTGCGGAGGAGATGAATGGGTGAGCGTCGTCGGTGGAGCAGGAGTGTTGGGACCAGCGTGGATAGTCGGTAGATGGTGGAACGATTGTGTGCGGAGTCTGCTGTTCTCCCTGTGTGTGTGTGTGTGTGTGTGTGTGTGTGTGTGTGTGTCAGTCCGTTTAACACTTATTGGAGCCGATGGCTTTTCGTGCACTTGACGGAAGCCCACACTGGTGCAGCAGGCCACGCTACACTGGCTGCTTTGTGAAGAGGATGTTAGCGACAGCTCTTAAGTACCCACTCCCTCTCCCAGAACATCCCTCAGCATTCAGGCAGGCCTTTAGGGCAGTTCTCCACTGCTCACACACACACACACACACACACATACGCGCGCATAAAGGCTCTCAAGAAGACACGCATGGAGACACAGATGAACGCAAACACCCACCCACACACACACACAAATGCACACCGAGTCTGTCACACATGCGTACACACACTTAGGCAGACTCTCAAACAGTCGTGAATAACACATGCCTTGCCCACATAAACACATGTACACACACACACACACACACGTGGCGACCAACACAGGCCCAAGTGGCCAGATGAACTTGTGGTGATTCAGCGTTTTGTCATGGAATCAGGACCTGCACACTCAGATGGACGCTTGCTTGTACATCTCTTAACAAAGAGCCCCACGCTCTCCAGTACACTGTGTTCCGCCCGAGGTTCCCACTGCTCGCCACACCAGCACAGGATGTTTGCTTCCCGACTCTATAGTCATCAAGCCACGCATCGCTCACAGGCCTAGCCTACGTACACCATCCAGTCACGAATTATTTATAAAAAATGTCGGGTTCTGTTCAAAACGGCTTTATGATTGAGTTAATTACTCAACCGGAGGTTTGTTATTGAATCTAGGCGTAGGGGATTTGCTAGGTGCACTGGAGCAATGCTTAAATAAGCTCTGGATGAGACCCGCCCAGCCTGATATTATCGAGAGATACAAAACCACAGCCAAATCCACTATTTTTACATTTTTCCCCCCCATATATGTATATTTGTTATCTCAGGAGTACTGATGATTTTATCAAGTGATGAAGAGTGAGGATTTCATGGCTGTCAGGGTGTAAGTGTGTTCAGCAGGGCTGTCTGGAGGTTCTGCCTTTAACAACAGGGTGCAAAGCCCCCTGTAACGTGATGATGTATCTGGCAGCTAAGTGTGTGCACAGGCCTGCACACCAAAACACACACACACACACACACGTGTCCTTATCTGTGCTAATAGTTCTACTTCAAAGTCCCGGTCAGCTGTAGTTTTAAGTCATCCGTCCGAGAGAGCGATGAGTCACCGTCAGTAGAGCAGAGATCGGATCTTACGCCGCGTCTCGGCATGACTCATTCACGAGGTCAGATTTATATTAAAAGATAAAAGGAGGAGTTTGTTACAAATGTGAAGTGAATGTCCTGTTTAACCGGAGCACAGCTCATTATCTGTTTGCTAATAGCCACGCGGGCTCTTCAAACGTGTAACGGGGCCGTTTCTGAGCCTGGCTCTGTGAAGACGCCCATTGTTCACCGCTCATGATGAAGGTAGTCCGGGCTGTTTGCATTGGACCGCGCGGCGCAAACTCGTGTGCAGCGGAGGGCCATTATCGGCGCGCTGCGCCACAGACCTTGATGTCACGGCTCGTTTTAACGGCGAGAGATAGCCATCGCTGGAGCAACAGCACACGGCACAGAGCACGGCAGCCCAGCCTCCGTCCCGCCGCGGGCGGGAATTAGCGCGGCGCTGATCAATCGTCCGCCGCCTGCTTGCGCAACGCGCATGATAGATTATGCAAACAAACCCAGTGCTAATCTGGCTCCGCTCGGCCTGCCGCTGGATGTTCAGGGCAGGTTGGTCCAGATGTCCGTGTGGCCTGAACGGTGCGTTGTGGAGCGGCTCTTACCCAGAGGCCCGTTTAGGAGGCCTTGGTGGAGCCCCAGAGTGGTGTGTGCAGGTTCCTGGGTCAGGCTGCTCTCAGGGTTCAGCAGGGTGGGGTTACTATGTGGGTCAGTGGGTCAGAGAATACGTCAGGCAGGAAGGTGTGAGGCGACGCAGGATAATCCCTGTGTTCAGAGCAGCCGCTGCCGCCCTGGATTATTCTGGCCTCTCCTCTCAGAACCTCTCGCTCCTCGAGAGGAGAAAGAGGAGAGGGAGGAGGGGGGGTAGGAACAGAGGGAAACCAACCTGCAGTGAAGATGCTTTTTATGGGCTTTTTGGAGGCTGCACTTAACAGCTTGCTCAAGGGAGCGACAAGCAGAAAGTGGGATTTCAGAGAGAGAGGGAGGAGAGAGAGAGTGGGAGGGAGAGAGAGGGAGGGAGGGAGGGAGAGAGGGGGGATAGAGAGGGAGGGAGGGAGGGAGAGAGAGAGAGACTGTATAAGAACGCATGTGAAAGCAAGGCAGCAAGCCCTGTTCCAGATTGGTCATGACACAGTGTGTTGGGGAGGTGGAGGTGTGGTGGAGGTGGAGGTGAAGGTGTGGTGGAGGTGGAGGTGTGCCACAGGCTGCCCTCCGTGCTCCTGGACTGGACTTGCACACGCTAGTCCCCCCTCAAACGTGCACGCGTGAATGAATTCTGCATGGCTGATAAACACCGTGACCCGACCTGCTCTACACCCTTTCTGGCTCCGGCTCAGGCTGCTCTCCCACACGTACCCGCACGGCTGTGCATGGGCACGCGCTTTAATAAAAGATGTCGTCTGAATTAGTGATGAGGGACATAACGGAGGGGTGTGTGAGCAGCACGGCCAGTTCCACCTCCTTCACTGCTCGCGTGAGGGTCGAAGCCCTGCACCTCCTCTAGCTCCTCCTCTAGCTCCTCCCCTAGCTCCTCCCCTAGCCCCTCCTCTAGCTCCTCCCCTAGCCCCTCCCCTAGCCCCTCCTCTAGCTCCTCCTCTAGCTCCTCCCCTAGCTCCTCCCCTAGCCCCTCCTCTAGCTCCTCCCCTAGCTCCTCCCCTAGCCCCTCCCCTAGCCCCTCCTCTAGCTCCTCCTCTAGCCCCTCCCCTAGCTCCTCCCCTAGCCCCTCCCCTAGCCCCTCCCCTAGCCCCTCCTCTAGCTCCTCCCCTAGCCCCTCCTCTAGCTCCTCCCCTAGCCCCTCCTCTAGCTCCTCCTCTAGCCCCTCCCCTAGCCCCTCCTCTAGCTCCTCCCCTAGCCCCTCCTCTAGCTCCTCCCCTAGCTCCTCCCTTTGCAGGCCTGGTCCGGTCTGGAGAACGCCAACAGAGGAGCACATTGAGGACCGTGGATCAGCTGACTGGACCAAAACGTGGCTTAATGCAAGAGAGACTCATAAATGCCACGAACCTTCATCCGGCCGAACCTGAGACCCCTGCCTTGAGCGGCTATTCACTCAATTACACCCGCAGCAGGAAAACGTCTTTACTTCAGTAGATTTTACGGATTCTGTTTTGACAAGTTGAAGTGTTCAGCATATATACGTGTGTGGTGTCAGTCACTTGCATGGCAGTCACCGTGTAGAAACAGCTGCAGAGTTTCGATTGGCCGCTGGTTCCTTCGTTTATGTTCTCTATAACTCATCCTTAAGACAACACGCCGAGCACAGGGGGCAGTTTTGTACATGTTCTCTGTGCACCGTTCACATCAGCATAATCCCAAATCATAAAGATTTAAGTAGCTTGAATTGGTCCAAGTGAGAACCTCATGTTGTGATAAGAATAGCAAACCTCGACGTTAATCTTGATAAAATGGAACTGGCTTGTCCTGTGTTTTTTTGTTTTTTTTCTCGAATCCCTTATCTACCTCATAACCAGCCAATGCTGTTGTGGTCTGGGGAGGCTGAAGAATGTGGAGTATTTGTAATGAGGGCCGTCCCCACCTGCGTGACCTGTGAGGGCTGTTCTCACCTCTGATTGGCTCAGTGTGTAAGCGACACAAGCGTGCGGCGTCAGGTACACGGCTGCAGTGGCCGGGCACGGCGGACACCGCCAGACTGTCTGCGCTGTGGTCGAGCGGTACGCATCTGTGCGGGGAGCGTGCGGTCTGTATGCATGTATCCTTCGTCACAGTGGAGGCTTCCTGTCCACATCCCTGCACCTGCACGTCCACGTCCACCACCTCCCGTGTGGTTCAGCCCCCAGCCAGGGTGACTCTGCACCTAATGAGCTGCACCCTGGGCGGCTGTGCGAGGAGGGGGGCAGTCTGGGGTCCGTTAGGGGCGGGCTAGGTTACCCTAGCTAGTCATTATGGGTAATTGAAAGCGGGCCATGTTGGGTGCAGCGAGGGTCCTGCCACCTTTACCTGCCCGCCTGGCAGAGCGCGTTTTAACGAGGCTGAAGAATGAAGAATCACCTCCCATTAACCACCGCGCCGTGGCCGTGTCTCATGGGCCCTGGCGGTTCTGGCCGGGCGGACCGCGTGAGAGTGGTAACCAGAACCAGCTGTAGCCACGCTGAGATTAAAGTGCAAACAACAACAACAACAAAAACAATCGGATGGGATAAGTGTAGTGGTGGCCTTCATCTCCCTCCCCACCTCTCTCACTCATTCCCTCCCTCCCTCCCTCCCTCTCCCTCCCTCCCTCTCTCCCTCTCTCTCTCTCGCTTTGATAGTGAAGGCATAAATTAGACAGACTCTCACTGCCATTTGCTCAGACCCAGCAGCCTGATTAAGGGCTCTTTGTTTACTTTGATCCCAGTTTCGTTTCTCCCTAATGCGCAACTCAATCTATCTTGGCAACCACAGGCCCCCAGCTGTAGCAATGTGTTCTGAATCAGGGGAGGCGGATGCGGCGCTCACGGGGCCTGCGTGCCTCCTCCGTCTCCTCCTGAATCTCCTCCTCCGTCTCCTCCTCCGTCTCCTCCTCCATCTCCTCCTCCGCCTGCCCCGCCAAAGCTCTCCAACTGCTGGATTTTGCGTGTGTCCTGTTGCACTGTGTTGCGCTGTGAAGCAGATGCCTTACGGAACAGCCTTTTTATATTTAATGAGGTGTTTGAAGATCAGCTGGAGACGTGCTGGGCTTTACGGTCTCTTTACAATTCATAATTTTTGTCCAGATCACCTGAGTGAATGTGAGCAATGTTCGAGCCGCTTGGAGCTTACATTACTTTTGACGGCATTCATCTTACGTAACTAGAATTTGTTTCTCCATAAACATAGTCCAGTACAGTATTCCTCATTATGTAAAACTGTAATTTACCCTCATGAAAAGGTGACTTTCCTAAGATCGGACATTTGTATAGCAACTTAAAGCTCAACTTTCTGGGTTTATGGGCCCCACATGTTCTGCCGAGTGGACCTGGGGGGAAAAGTCCTTGAATGGAAATAACAGGAGCCCAGCCCCCCCATGCGTCTCACCGCCAGCAGCCAGGCCTTCCTGAGCCGTCCCACCAGGCCTCAGCAGATGTTGTTCAGGGTCACGGCACCAGCGTAAGTCCCGCGACCTGTCCTGCTGTCGCTGCGCTCATGCCTTGGTCTCCAGGAACGACTCCTCTCCTTCGGGCAGCCTGCTTGGCGGCTCGGGTTTCACTCTTACACTGGCTCCCCTGTTGTAGCGGCTCCGCGGAGACAGAACCCTGTCCCTAGCCTCTACTACAATGGGCCGCTGTAGCCGGGGCACCGGGAGCTACGCAGATTAGCCTTGGCAACGGCGTTATCGTAATAGCAGCGGCGGTGCAGACTGGAAAGTGCATCTACGTGCAGTATGTTTCAGCAAGGCTGTGGGGAAGAAAAAGAGTATGAAACAGTAGCCGTCGCCAGCTTCAGGTTACTAATTTCAGCTCGGCCAGAATACATGTGTTGTGTGGTATGGGGGAAGTGAATAATAGTGTGGGGAGGAGGAGGGGGGGGGGGTGTTGGAATGAGGTGGAGGCCTGTTGCGTGTAAAGCGCTGATGTGGTGGCCTCAGCAGGCCCCCGTGCCTCAGTGCGTGTGCACGCATGCGAGCGTGTGGGGGCATCTGTGTGACGCCATTATTTACCCAGCGCTAAAGCCAAGAGCTCTGGCTCCAGTGGAAACTTATCATCCCCGCCGCCCGCGCTCACACGCCCGGCACGCCGGCCCAGCGTCCCCCACCCGGGCAGGGAGCGGACCCTGACCTGCCGAGGGCTTTGAAGTCTGATTGTTCTCAGCCCAAGGGGCTGCTGCAAAGACGGCGATGGGCCGTGCGGGTGGAGTGCGGGTGGGGCGAGGCGGGTACTCCTGGCAGGAACCGGGCGAGGTGGAGCAGCACTGCGGGGTTTACCATCACCTGTCATGGGGGTTTGTGTGCTGGTCACTCCCACCAATCAAACATTCACCCTTCATCTCCAGCCCACTGAGCTCAGGTCATGAGGCCACTCACTGTCCCGCCCCATTGTCCTCCACTCGCTGTCCCGCCCCATTGTCCTCCACTCACTGTCCCGCCCCATTGTCCTCCACTCGCTGTCCCGCCCCATTGTCCTCCACTCGCTGTCCCACCCCCACTGTCCTCCACTCGCTGTCCCGCCCCACTGTCCTCCACTCGCTGTCCCGCCCCACTGTCCTCCACTCGCTGTCCCGCCCCATTGTCCTCCACTCGCTGTCCCGCCCCACTGTCCTCCACTCACTGTCCCACCCCCACTGTCCTCCACTCACTGTCCCGCCCCATTGTCCTCCACTCACTGTCCCACCCCCACTGTCCTCCACTCGCTCTCCCACCCCCACTGTCCTCCACTCACTGTCCCGCCCCATTGTCCTCCACTCGCTGTCCCGCCCCATTGTCCTCCACTCGCTGTCTCACCCCACTGTCCTCCACTCGCTGTCCCGCCCCACTGTCCTCCACTCGCTGTCCCGCCCAACTGTCCTCCACTCCATGGTGCTATTAATAATTGTACTATATCATCTTTTGCATGTATAGTATACATGCATTTTGTGCAGTGTGTCTTAAATACACATCACTGCAACAATCCTAGAGTGTGTGGTTTGTAGTAGCATGTAATGGGTTCATTTAAACAGTCCTTTACAAACTTAATTTCCCATAACACCTACCAAACCTTTGGACATTTTGAAATGACTAGATCGAATAGATTCATTTGCACATAAAAAGAAATCCCTGAAATGTTTGTACTTTGTGGATCTTTGTGGAAGTTTTTGGAATGTCAACAGGAATGTTATTCACATAAAACTCCCTTGTAAGATGTATTTCAACATGAGTTAAGACATCTCATTTAGCCAGGCAGCATATTCAAGAGGGAATGTCAGAAGAAAAATGTAATAGTCACAATCAAATAAGCATTCCCATGTAGAGAACTGAATTCGGAGCGTCTAGGGCTGTTCTGGAAGGTGGCAGCCAGCATCTTCAACATGTTGCATGCGCAGTTAGCAGTTAATTCAAGTCTCCAAAGCCGTACCACCTCAAACCAACAGGACCAGCAGGAACTCAAAGCAATTTTCCCATATTACTTTCTACACAAGCACTCTTAATAAGAACATTTTTTAAAAAGTGAAAAACTTCTTATAGTGCGAGTGTGTGTGAGAATGTGTGTGTGTGTGAGCATGCACACACAAGCTAGTAAGAGTACTATTTTTTTTTTTTAAACCTGTTTGGTTTATCTTACCTGACACTTTCTGTATACTTAACGTGCTCGAATACTTGCTCATATTTAATTGCTCCTGATAAACAAGGCCACACATGTATAGTGATGATGGTGACTTTGTGTGTACATTTGTGCACGAGGACGTTTGTTCACGTTGTCCCTCCGGGTTCCTGTCCCTGGTCTCTCTGGTGTCCTCGTCCCACAGAGCTACAGAGGGAGGGGAGCATCGAGACTCTAAGCAACAGCTCCGGCTCCACCAGCGGCAGCATTCCACGCAACTTCGAAGGCTACCGGTCCCCTCTGCCCACCAACGAGGGGCAGCCCCTCAGCCTCTACCCCGGTGGGTTCCCCTAATGCCCCCCCCTACCTCCCCAACCCCACACGGACACCCCCCTACACACACACACACACACCTCTCCTCCGGCCATGACTGGACCGTCGCTGTGGTATGGAATTCCGACGTTTCCTTCCACCCGACCGGCCGTCTATTCATGAAGACTGAAGATCTGATGGGAGACCACGCTTGTACGCAGGTGTTCACTAAGTGAGTTACTAGATTTGGACTTTAGTTATAAACATGCTGGTGTGATGTAAGTCTGTGTGAGTCAGAGAGGCTCTGCACACATGACGAATATGTTAAGGCTGTTGGAAATCTTACTTTGCACCTTCGGCTATATGCAGGACAGAAAGAGTGTGTGTGTGTGTGTGTGTGTGTGTGCGTGCGGATGCATACATCAGGATGTGTATCATACAGTAGCTTCATGTATGTTTTATTATTCACAAAATAGAGGGTCTTGTATGATTTAATTTACAGCCATAGTTGCAAAGTCAGATTATTAAAGAATCTCAATCATTTTGTGTTTAAATGTGTAACTGCATTCACGTTGAGTATATTTACAATATTTGTTTATGAAACAAATGTCCTTTCAAGACATTTATTTCTGAGCAGAATATTTTGAATCTATTTTAATATTTACTGGTAATAAATTTTAAACCTAAATTTTTTGCCATTGACAGATATATTTAGTTGTACTCTAATGACATTTAATGGTCAACCACGCAATGTTACATGACACTGTATTTACAATATTTCTTTGTATATTTCATTGTGATTTCAACCCAATTTCATTCTTCGGCTTTGTAAAGTTTCTGTGTTCCTGTGTGTGTTTCACAGTTCCTTTTTAAACCTAGCGATAAATACAAGGTTTATCGTTTACATGAGAAGGGACATTGCTTTACAATTATGTCCATGATTTAAGATATTATTTGTGGACGTTGAGAGAACGTGGTCAGTTCTCAGCTCAAAACCTCTTTACTCGCACAACTCTTTAAGTTGTGCGAGACGCCTGCCCAGTGCTCACTGCTCGCAGGACCACGTTTAGGAGTCGATGACTGCAGAGCGAATCTTTATTTGTCCCCCTGAATATACACACGCTCACATGCTATTAAAGTTTTCTTCTTTATGACTTACAAGGAAATTGCTCCCTCAAACTGGACTAGACAGGCAATATTACACAGATGCAGAGATGGAGAGGAGCTGCAGGAGAGCATGCTGGGATAGCTCTCTCATCCCGCTGGCGTGCGAGCTCGGCAGTGTGTGTGTGTGTGTGTGTGTGTGTGTGGGGGGGTCTCTGAATGATTTACAGGGGGGCAAATCTGGCATGACTGTATTTCCCTGAATGCATTGCACATGCTTTTTATGAACTGTAATACGCTTTTGTAAAAACACTGAATTTATCCTGTTGTTGAATATAAATCCATGCAATTGAAATTGTCAAGTGTACATCGGTTCGTGTCAGTGTGCTTGAAATGATGACCCGTTCATTCTAACCATTTGCGGTCAACTATCGGTAACGTAGATACGTGCTGCGCGGGAGAGAGAGAGGGATCTTTTCATTTTTAAAGCCAGAGGCTGAAGGTTCAGTCTAGATAAGGGATGCTTTCAGTTACAGTTACATGACGTAACTTCAGAAGGTGAGTTGTGTCCTTGTAACCCTGTGGACCTCAGCAGGTGACCAGTGCTCAGTGGTGAATCATGTAGGACTGTTTTATGTGTCAGGGTGTTTGAACTACCATGTTGTCTGAGCATCTAAAATACCTTAACTGCACCCCAGTCATATTTCAATTAAACATTTCAGAGTTCTAATAACATTTCTCTTTTAAAAGTAAATAATCACATGAAATCACGAATAAGTGATACTTTGCAATGACATCGAGCTGTGCCAGCATTTTGGTGTTTCCTCGTGGAGGTCCGATTCATAAAGTGCCTCAGGCAATCAGCCCTTAGCCCAGCAGAACCACAGAAAGACATGAGGGGACTTCACAGAAATCTTTATTGCAGAGAGTCGCATACAGGCATCTGATACATGCAGTTACAGGAATGTGAAGGGGAGTCTGCCTGTCAGTGGTTGCACTACATCACCGTGAGATAACATGAGAAATTCAGGTAGGTGTTTTTTTTGTTCTTGCCAACCTCAGATATTTTTTTTTACATGTCTAATATTTTATGCCTCGGCAGATTATGTAATAGAACAGATCCTAACGGTCATAAATTTAAGGAATATGAGGAAAGTCTACAATTTCTTATGACAGTAACGGCGCTTTCCTGAGGAGGCTATAGGCTATAAGAAAGAAATGACCCTGGATCATTTGCATATGTACTTGACCAAATTAGCAAAGCATTGAGCTAAATTGTAAAAGTAAAAAAAAACCAGCTGAATCATGTAACTTCATATGTGATCTTCTGCTTCTGCTTGAGCTCCGAGGCTCTTGGTCGCGCCGGTAACCATGGTACCCACTGCCGAAGAGGAACGAGGCCGGGATAAAGGGGACAGGGACGTAGTGAGCTTGTGCTGTGCTCCAGGTGTCTCCCCAGGTGAGCTGTGCCCTCGGCTGGATGAGTGGCACACCTGCACAGGTGCACACACCTCTGCACCTGCAGGAGCTCGTCCCTGTGTGCACACACACCTCTGCACCTGCACCAGCTCGTCCCTGTGTGCACACACCTCTGCACCTGGAGATTGAGTGGCAGTTCTCACATACTGAATTAAATGAAGTTTAGCTCCTCCCCCAAACTACTGCCTTTAATAGCTACTAAAAGATGGAGCAGACATTGGTTAGAGGCGCTAGGGTTCCTCTCTTCTCACGCCGGTCCACGCAGGTTGGGAAGGATGTATTAAACACCCCGGGTTTAATGCATTACTGCAACAGACCCCCCAGCCCTTCACCCTTCAGGGATCCCAGTGGGAATTACCCCAGTTCAGTACGCGGCTCTCAGCTGGTTTGCCTGCTAAAACGACCCCCTAGCCTTACACCATTTAACCATGCTAATGCTAAGTATCTGCACAGCAGTTTCACAAGCCTACAGGCCTGCCGTCCAGAGTACGTATTACAAAATGGTTAATTCCGCCAGTGTGTTAGCCCTTATCCAACATTTTTTACGGCATGAACATGTAATTACGCATGGTTTTTCGATTCTATCTATAGTACTGAATAGCTATAGATTATAGCTATATGGCGTTAGACCATCTCATAAAACAAGTGCTAAAAATATTTCACACGTGCAAATTTACACCCCACCACCCACATCCCAAAAAAAACAAACAAACAAAAAAAACTTTACCAGTAGACGGAATCTCATAAATTGCAGCAGCTGCGCGTTATACCCTAAACAAGGCGGGCTGTTTACTGGGAATGGTAAACTAGCTGACGGTTTCGTTTAGAGTTACGAACGCGTAACAATTCTGTGCCACCAATTTAAAGAAATGCGACCTGTAAATAACGTGGACATCATATAGCCTCACAGTCGCAGTCTGCGGTCATCCTGTTGCTTTCTGTTGTCACGCGGGCCTGCTGTTGCGCGCGCTTCTTCATGGCCACTTCATTTTTTATTTTTTATTTTTTGCTCTCTTGCTGTTAAACGAGTTGCTTCAGATTGTATTAAGTCTCTGTTAGACTAGTTGAACTTGGAATTTAAATAATGCCACAGGAAGGAAACTGTAGTCTAAATAAATCAGTCAAACGGAGACTGTGACTGGCTGTTGACTGTGACTGACGTTGAACGTATCTGTCAAAATGAAAGGTGATGGTGTAATCATAATCCGGATCCGTGTAGGGCGAGGGGAAGCGGTTTATTTAACAGCTCTAGTGTGGTTTAAAACAAACAAAAAGACTGCGCTTTACTCTGGTGAGTTAGTGTTTTTTCATTTAACCAGAGATAATGTGATTAACTTACCTTGACGACAGTTCACAACAAGAAGTATACCTCAGAACTGCTGGGATGTAAAGGAGAAAAGACAGTGGTGAAAGGGAACGTTTGCAGATTTTACCCCGATTGGACCCCGCTATATATGACATATTTAAGGCATCTAGATATTTCTGGATTTTTGCTATTTGTTAGGTAGTCTATTATCATTTTTAAATGATTTTATCATCTGCGCGTCATTAGTGTTAAAAGTAACTCGAATGATATCTAACTTTGTGCATTATCCGTCGTACCGTTTTAAATCTTGTGAATGGCTGATAAATTAATCTGCTCAACTGTAATTATCACGGGTATCGGGGGCAGGTATGTGTCAAGAATGTTAGAATTCTGAAAATCCCGCCATAATTTTTTTCATGATGCAAGTACATAGCACAATTATATAAATGAGCAAGCTTGTGTTTCTGTTTAACAACATGAAAGACATTTCTTATTTTTATTTTTTATTAGTTTCAAACATGTCTACCCTAGCTTCATCACAATCTACACTTTTTAAGTGATAAACAAGGCTACTACTAAAAAAAAGAAAATTAAAACAAATGAAATGACAATAGTGGTATGGACGACTCATTTCAATAAGAAAATATGATATATAATTATACCGGAATTTAGTTAAGTAATCACAAGAAGACAGAACACAGTATAGGGGCCGAAATGGATGGTGGAGTGAAAATGGATATGGAGAGCAAATAGTGAACGAAAGAAACAAGTGAACTATGACATTTTATTTAATCTGTGGTCTGAGTCGCAAATACGTGGGGTTATGGCAAAAGTAACTAACTTGTTAACAGAATAATAGGTAGGGGCTACATGTAAGATAATTCAATTAGAAGAAACTGTATTAATAATCTAAAGCTTATAATATTTGCCTACAATATTGAAAACATTTCATTTTATTACTAGGACATTAACCTCACTAGTTTTTATCCTATGGATGTTTCAAGACAATATAATAAAGCCTTAGGGTCTCGTGCAGTCAAAATATACCCTGTTGTTCTCAGAGATCATTATGACAACATAATAACCCGTATACAATTAGTCACCTGGATGAAAGACGTAATACAACATTGTTTTAGGGTTTCTTGATGTGATAGGTCGCACAGCATGACACGGTCCCAAGGGTAATTAGAGCGCCCCCACCTGTTACCTGCGGAAATAAGGTGTGACATCCTTCAAAAGGATGCGTTACCTCACTAATATAATAATAATAATAATAATAGTAATAATAATAATAATAATACGTAATCCTATAATAATTTAATCCAATAAATGTTATGATTCGATCAAATTTTAGTCTCGTTTAGAGACACTTGTTTCTCACTTTTTATATTTTTTACGGATAAACTACATCTGATATTTTACTGGTGCATCTGGGCAGAGCATCCTTAATCTGAAATGTTACGATATCATCCCCCTATTACATTAACAGATATAATCTCTTCATTTTAGTCAGATACGCCTTTCACTTATTCTGGTGTGGACGTCGTGTGCCTAAATCATCTTGCTCTGATAGTTCATACATGCATTTAAAAAGGGATTTAATTGCAGTGTCTATGAGAAAAGAAAAATCATACACACAACGCGATATCTACAAAGGTCAGAGGTAATGGATTAGACGCTACGTAGCATCACAGAGCCTGTTACATGTGATATGAGAGATTACATATTATGTAGGGAAATGGGGGGAAAAATCCGCATAGATACAAGGTGCGCGTGATGATGCCGTAGCTACTAGAAGTGAGGTCTACAAGGTTGCTATGTGTTTTAGGGTAAGAAGCGCTCGGTCTGGCGCGCGCGCAGCTACTCAAGAGTTGCTCGGCGTGGCTTTGTTTTCTTCATGCGTTTCCACAAACCCGCAAACCGAGTATAAACAGATTAAATCAGTTCCCTTAATTGGCAATGCGGAAATCGCGGGAATTATACGCTGGATACGCATGGGCGGTGTGAAAAAAGCAGTGATCTGAGCAGAAAGAAGAGCGGGGTAGTGGGGGTGTGGGGAAGTAGTGAAGACTCTCGGTATACATGTGACAGGGGGGAATATGAGGGACTTTGACAGGTCTTAAACGGTCTGGCGCCAATGCTTCAGTCTACTGGCTAAATATAGCGAGAGAGATGATGCAGAGGTTTGGGCAGAGATGGGGAAAAGATGAAGAAGTAAAAATCGACCTTTAATAATGACCAATACGAGTCACGGTATATTATAGTATATGTTAATTTCAAGGATATTGGAAATATGTGTCAGTCGACGAAAAATGTTTTTAACACTTTAGGTTGTTGCAGAATTAGATACATAATCTTAAACTCGTCTGAAGGACACAAACTCTAACCGGAGCAGACAATGCATGATAAAGACATGTACGTAGGCTATTCAGTGACCAACTCTGATAGCAGCGTTCACTACGCCTGTGTTTTACATGTTCTACGACCCTTCTCTAAACCACTTAATTACCTGCTGGTGAGGGTTTTAAAAACCTGCTTAGTGCAGATACTGTATTCTTACAGTAGCATGATTAACAGTGGCACTACACTACGACGTTTTCAGCTTGGGGAACTTCTAAGTCATCTGTGATAATGGCTGAACACCTGATTATATTCTTGTCGGTTTGGATGTGTGTCAGTGAGGATCTAGGCCCTAGGAAAAATAAATCGAACTTAATTGCACTGACTCTGTTGATGTGATTAGTTCCTTAAGTATATACATGGAAAACCATTATCATTCCCATGTGTGGTTAATCTCTTTCCACTTGAAATCTCCCTTTGTCGAAGTTTAAGCCCGCAGATCAAACATAGACTATTGATTATGCCAGTTCGGCGACTGTAGGCAAAACATTTCACCAGAGAAGGCTGTTTATATGCTCCAATGAACAAATCACAACGGTGCCTTCAGACCCACCAGCGACTCTAAGACAAAGAGTAGACTAATAACAGGGTCCAGTAACTACGCCGACTTATATAAAAGATCCCCCACCCCTTACCCTACATTTACCCCAAAATGAACAAAAGCATTAGTAGATATCTAGGTACACAGTCTGTCAATGTTTCGACGTTTGACAGGCTGTCTTACTGTTGTTTAATTGTGCGCTTTAAACTCAACAGACTAATATGCAGCAGATCACCTCACCATACTAATGAACACAGTAGAATCACTCAACTATCAAAATATTCAAGAGTTTCACCTTTCTTACAAACTGTTTTTCGTTACATCTCTGGGGACACTCTTGAATTTAACCTGATTCATATCGCAGATGTATTCTGCGATAAATCCTACCGTTTTGTCTCATTTAGGCCTGTTTTTTTATTTCTCTTTTTTTTTTGCAATACAAACTTTTTTTTTTTGCAATACAAACTTGAATCTCAACATTTCCACCTCTTACAAAATCCGCGTTTTTAGGAACTCGTTTTAAGAGATTAGACATTTGTTTGGCTAAATATGAACATTTTGTTTTTTTGCTAGCTATCAAACCTGGTTACACTTCACTTTCCAAGTGCATTTGCCACCTGTGCGGCTAAACTTCCTGCTTTTCAATCAAATTGCGTTGTTTTTATTGTTCCACATTAGTTCGTTTATTTTAAGATTTATACCACGTTTCATTTGTGGCTCGAAATGCTGCGAATCAAGAGTTTCACACTTAACTCCACTTAATGAAAATGTGTAAATAATTCGATATAGCAGGCAAGAGCAACGCTCATTTCAAATGCATTCGTAATTAAATATTTATATAAACTGTTCACACCATTAACATATAATTTTCTACTCACTATTTCAGAAGACCTGAATTATATTTTATTTTTTTTGTTGTTGTTCTTACTGTCGTTGTTCTGACAGTTATTAATTTTTTTCTGACAGAATATGAAGGCGATTTTTAAAAATCTTCTGTCACACTAAGTGGACACGTGTGTTACGTGTGTAAAAATACATACAAACATAAATACATATACAAAAAATTCACATACATATTCATTGCGTCAGGAAGTTTCAAAAAGTTTCACTGCATGTAGTTTCATTTGAATGTGCAAATCCGGCGTTTTCGGTGTGCGTAATTGTCACTGGTGCAAAAAGGGTTAAATCGCCGCTCGTGCCCGCATTCGGCTGGATTGCAGCACCTTGCTTTATACGTGAGAAAGTGGCACGTTTTGCTTTTCCACGAACGACTGCTTGCTGCGCTCACATTCACTGTTTAGAAAAAAACATACTAGCAGATAGCTGACGATTAATCAACGTTTTCAGTTATATGCCATTCGATAATTGCCATCACTGATTTTCAGACTTAAAAACAGCCAATTTCTGGCCTCAATTACAAAACGATCGAGGCTCGCTGTTAGAGGTTTTCGGGGTAAATATGAAGTGACAGGAGACGTTTCTTATTGTGGTCTGTCAGCCGCCTGGCGCCAAGCGACTGTACAACAGACGATATCCAAGTTAAGCAAGTCCCCACGAATTTCTTAATCGTTTTACATTCAGAATCTCAATACTAGGTCGAAAGTAGCCTACAGGGTAAAAATGTAGTATGGGCGACATTTAACGAGCAACTCATTATATGATAAATAAAAACCAGATATGAAACCATTATCTTAGTGCTTACTTGTGTGACTTCTGTAGCCTAGTTGAGTAGTCTGTAGTATGTACTGAACTGTGTGACTTTTTCCCTTGAAAACTTGGTTAGGTTTTGTTAGCGGTGTTTTTCATTTTAAGTTAGTGTGCCGGGTACTAATGTGCTCCGCTTATCGAACTTAAATAATCCACATTGAAATGTAAACTGCTCGCCACGCCATTGCGTAATATTGTACAGGTTAGTATTAAAAAGAAGAATGAACTCACCAAAATTATCCATATACTGTGTTTATATTCCTCCCAGTCTGTTCTCCGCGTTTCAGTGGGCTATGTAAGATCGCGCTTTTGAATGACCCGGGGCTGTGTTTAAAGTGCCAGTGTCCGGTTTATTGGAAGTTGTTCCTCTTGCGAAGTTAGTGTTAAGATGTACGCGAAGTACACGGCTAATCAATCACAAACATGAAACGCTGGACTTATTTTAAAGGATAGTTTGATCGTGTGCGAGACCTCTTAAACATTTAGTTGTCAGTTCTTAACCGACATGCACGTCAGTCTAATCTATGTAACAGCTTAATGGTTTTGGTGATCTTACGGGGGATAGACACCGTAGCCTACGGCGAGGCTACTTCAGCTATAACGTCAAAATAATTTCACCTTTGTCAACATGTTTTCCCCGTGCAGAGTATGTTTCTCCTGTGCGAAATAAATGCTAGCAACCGAGTCGTTTCTGCCACTCGGTAATTAGTACTGTTTATTGAAATCTAGTGAATAAATGAGAGCGCGGTTATTAACTTGAGTAATCGTAATTCCTAATTCCCAACGTGCCCGAGATGAGTTTGATGACCGAAACAAAGTGGCATCTTTGTTGTAATTATAAAGCGCAAGCCGACCAAGCTGCTGCCTCTACCGGCTACGGACTGAGGGCAGACCCGGTGCATGGCTTGGAGACGGGGGGTGGGAGTTCCCGATCTTTTCTGTCATTGGTTAATATTTTATTCTGTTGACATGTTTTCTTACTGCTAATGCTTCCGACACCTTCTCGTCCACCCCCTCTCCTCGAGCCGGGCTGTAGCTGTCAAAACCACGCCTATAGAGGCCCACAATTGGTCCAGAAAGCGTAAAATCAGCAATCAAGGGGGCTTGGTTCATTAGTGTTGGGATCGGGGAAGGAAGGACATGTGAGATAGTTACAGCTCTACAGAAGACGGAGCAGGATCTAAGCGTTTCAACTCCGTGTCTGTGTTGAACGATTACGTTCGGATTGGAAACTGCATCGAAAGAGTGATCTTGTTTTTATACGAACGACGGCTGCAGAAAAGGAATCCCCGATTCTTCGTTCAAAGTCTGGTTGCGCTTTACTTTCGCCTGGTAATAATACGAAACTTCGTGGGAGCAGCCGCAGCACGGATCGAAGTGGTAGTTCTCCGCCGTTCTGCCTTTGCTCGCTTCAAGCGTCAATCTGTCGCCTTTTTCAGAACATACTTTGCACTGTAGTCGAAATTATCTCGCTGCGTTTTTTCCTTCCATAGCAAAGACGACATTACATTTATTTGGATACACACTGCTTTGAGAGAAAACATCACTGAATATCAAATTTCCTCCTCGATTTTTGGATGCACCGATGAGAGATCCAGTTTTTTCAGGGACTGCCATGGCTTACCACCATTTCCACCCTCACCGGCCGACCGACTTCCCGATGTCAGCTTTTTTAGCGGCCGCTCAACCCTCCTTCTTCCCCGCGTTGGCATTGCCTCCCGGTGCTCTCACTAAGCCGATCCCGGACCATACTTTGGCTGGAGCCGCCGAAGCAGGACTCCATCCAGCTCTAAGTCACCATCACCAGGCAGCTCATCTTCGCAGCCTCAAAAGCATCGAGCCAGAGGAGGAAGTTGAAGATGACCCAAAAGTCACGCTGGAAGCCAAGGATCTATGGGACCAGTTCCACAAATTAGGAACAGAGATGGTCATTACAAAATCTGGCAGGTAATGTTCCATTTTACAATTGGTCAAGTATTTTTGTGGATTCGTTATGTTAAATTGTAGGATTATTGTTTAGATGTAGCATACTTGACTTCAAACGTAAATAATGTAATTTTGTTGCGCTTCATTTCTTGGAATAATCCGGATTCTTTTTAGTAGGCCTAGCGCAAATGGTCCAAGGTTTTTAAAACGCTTGCTTTCCACATTGCTTCCCATTTTCAATTTTTTTTATTCAGTGATATTATTAAATTAGCTAGTAAAGTAATATTCGCACGCGGCTATTTTGCATTGATGCCAATATATTCGGTGCTTCAGATATGATTTTTAAATATCGTATAGAAAATATAATGTAGAATTTATATCCCTGGTGAGCATGGAAGTTTTTAGAAAGAAACGGATATTCAAAACATCCACGATGTTTTGCTGTTTTAATGTATATAATGTACATAACCAACATGCTGTTAAATTAACGCGTCGCAGAAAAGAAAAGTCTGAGCCTTTATTGGCTTACAGTCGCAGAACGAGGTTAGCTCGTGATCTGTAAACAGGCTGATGGGTCCAGGGTCCTGCCATTAAATATTTTTGTCGGTTAAATAAAGTTAATTAGCTCAAACACTGAATATCTACATTTAGGTCAATTAGTTTGAAAATTGGTTTGAAACAGGGTATGTATATATGTATGTGTGTGTATAAATATATATGTATATACAATGTATATGTGTCCTCTTTCGTGTATGTGTTTGTGTATATAGCCTTTTATATCAGTGTATTAATTAGCCCTATTACCTTATATTTGACTAAGAATATTAATTCATGTAAATAATAACATACGTAAAATTTTACTTAATGTTAGATAATGAACCATTGCCTTTCCCCACAGGAGGATGTTTCCGCCTTTTAAGGTCCGAATAAACGGACTTGACAAAAAAGCCAAGTACATCCTGTTAATGGATATCGTCGCTGCCGATGACTGCCGTTACAAGTTCCACAACTCCCGTTGGATGGTGGCCGGCAAGGCCGACCCGGAGATGCCCAAGCGAATGTACATACATCCGGACAGCCCAGCAACAGGAGAACAGTGGATGGCAAAGCCCGTTGCTTTTCATAAACTCAAACTGACTAACAACATTTCGGACAAACATGGATTTGTAAGTGACGCGTTATCACATGCTAAAACTCTCTTCTGAACAAATGGTTAAATGTTTGTGTGACAGAAGCGGTTTGTGAGACGTGACGTACATTTTTACAGAAGTATGACGTTTTGGGCCGCTTATTTAAGGGACTGTTGCCAAGAATTTAGCTCTTTTCCCGATAGTGGTATAATGTAGCGCGTGTTATTGTGGTATCAGCATTATCCAAATGTCATAAACATGCTTTATTGTAACATTTGGTTTCCGTTATGCTTGCTCTCGCACAGACTATGATTGCCCGACTCACTTTGGTGTTATGAATAATGATAGTATTGTCAGAGTGGTTATGTAATCTGAAAACTCTATCCTGAGTTGTTCTTGGCCACCGTAGCGTTGTGTTATTTTATGGCAGAGGCGCGGTGTTGCCGTGTGTTTCAAGAGGTGGGAAGTCAAAGAAAAGGGGAATGATGCGGAAGCTTGATTTAAAATGGTTTGTTGTGGTCATCATTGTTAAAAGGCAATGTCCACTTGATATAAGCCAAAAAAAAAAGAATCTGGCAAAAGTTAGCAAGCACAACAGTTCCTCTTGCCCACACAGCCTTCAGGTGCTCAAATGTAACCCGCACTCTTCCATTTGCGTGCATACAACTCGACAGGAACGAAACGGAACGTTTACATGCATTTAAAAGCTGTAAATTCGAGTAACATAACGTGTGCTACTCATATCTGTTCTCATATCTCCAATTGCGCCAGAACGTGTAATGCCTTTAATAATTTTTTTAGGCCTGCGTCGCCAACACCTTTGGTTTACACTTAAATGTTAGTACTGTATGCATTTATGAGGCCACTGTCATGTGACCTGTAACCTCTCTGTAAGATCTAAACCAAGAATGACACAAACTGTTTACACCATGCTAACGTACTGCAGTGAATAGACCATTTATGACTTTATGCTCACTTTAACGGACAAATTGGTGATTTGTTTTAGATTAGGATATCGTGAAAATTACATTTTCACTTTACTCAATCATCTCCTTCTCTTTCTTGTTTTCAGACTATACTGAACTCAATGCATAAATACCAACCTAGGTTCCATATTGTGAGGGCCAACGATATTCTTAAACTTCCGTACAGCACATTTAGGACGTATGTGTTTCCCGAAACAGAATTCATCGCTGTCACAGCATATCAAAACGACAAGGTAAGCAGTGCAATATTTACATAACCAGTTATTTGCAATTGCAAGATCGATCATGTTAATGCACAGCTAAAACATGCCGTTTCTTGCACGGGGCTAAAAAGCCCTTTCTGTGATCTCGTAAAGACAAATTTACAAGTTGACATAACTAAAATATGCCTGTCGTTTTCTTTACCGTTTGTAATCTGTGTAGCCTATGTGTGTTCACTTTTGTGTTGCGGATATAATACATTCTCAACAGAAGCACGAATCTGTGAGCATATGTGATGTTCACGTGAATCCCGGTGGCCTGTTGACCTACACAAAGTCCTCTTAGCCTACTGTAGCCTCTGTGCTAATATTAATTGGCATGTGTGTCTGAGGGGCCGGGTGGGCTAGTTGGTGTCGTAAAGTTTATGGCATAGAGTCACAATCGATTAGCAGCCACTTACCGTCACCAGTGTGTCCGCGAGCTACACACTTCGTGTTACTGCAATCAGAGCGTGTCAGTCGTTTAGGCTGACTTAAGGAGACGGAAGTGCGAATGGCCCGTGCAAAGACCCGCGAGTCTCTGTGTAGCTTACCGTGAAAACATCATCCTCAAAACATTATCCTGCACTTTAAATTATTTATTTTTTATTTGTTTCGCGTGTGTAAACGCGCTGTTAATTATTGATCGCTTCATCGTTTGTTCTGTCCCGTTGCCTGCTGCACGTACCCTGTGTGTATCGCACTTGCCTATGAAAACACGGAAATTATTTGCGCGTGAAATGTTCCCACGGGAATTCTCGATTAAATGTAACCTTCGATAGGCATAATCAGTATTTAATAATATTTATGGAAATTCGTATAATTGTAAAGTATTTATTGTATCCGTAGACCATGTGATTAAGCGTGGGTTTACGGCAAGAAAGCAAGAAATATTGCCATGTGTAAAAAAAAAAAAAATTATTATTAATTATTACGATGATGCTTTGTGTCTGCAGATTACACAGCTGAAAATTGATAACAATCCTTTTGCCAAAGGCTTCAGAGACACGGGGAATGGACGAAGGGAAAAAAGGTAGACTTTTTAAAGACTAAACCTCATTTAGAGCCACATTCAGTCTTAACCGTTTCCATAGCATCGCCTTAGCAGAATGACGACATTTTATGTGTGTTATTCTTGCTCCTTTCCTCTTAAGCCCCACCCTCTTTTTATAGCCCAAGTCAGTTATTGCTGAATTTGCTATTTCATGTTTTTATGTGGTGTCTGTGCTCCAGGAAACAGCTAACTCTCCCCTCATTACACATGTATGAGGTTGGTCAGTGCAAAGTGGATCGAGATGGTGGAGACTCCGATGCCTCATCAGGCGAGCCTGCTACTGGAAGAGACGCTGGCCACTCACCTGGCGGACCTGTGTCCAGCCCACTCAGATTCACTCCCGGAAGCAGAGGTAGGTTAAGTTATTAATATCTTTTATAGGCTTTTAAGTATGACTATATACACTGTGTGTGTACAAACTACTTTGGTAGAAATGTGACAGACATAAATAAACATTAATTACAGTAAAAACAGTAATTACTGAAACGGTAATTAAAAACAGTAATTACTGTTTTTACAATAAACGATTTCCTATTATATATATATATAATATCAGCTACCCTAATTAGGCTACATGGGTGTTAAGCAGATACAATTTCAATACTTAGTGAATTTAATTATATTATACTCACTGAATTGATTTAAAGTTGGCTTGGTGACATTCAATCCATATTTAGGCTTAATCCAAAGCTTACCTTAACACATTAATCTAAGATTTATTTTCACACAAATGAATATGCAGGCTAATAACAAACAAAGTTAACTGGATATTTTCAAGAAATGTAGCTTAATAGCATGCAAAATTTGATTCATTTACTGAGTGACTATTTTGTTGAATATTGGCAGTAGTGTGTCATCCCAGTGATCCTTCAGCCCTCACACTGTTACTTGACTGACTGGCTGGCTGTGCTAGGCTAGCAGTTAGCATGTTATGCTTATCACTGCACCTTACAGCACACAGACCTAAAATGATGTCACTGACCAATTATGTTAAGAAGACTAAAACAACGTTAAACATTGTTTAAGGGGTTTACTTCATATTAAATTGAAATAATAAACTATACATTGGCAACAGAGAAACCCAAATAGGTGCCTAATTGATGTTTTGATGTTTTTGTTTTTTTATGAAAAGCAGGCAATAGAGACTTTTACCTTTAAAACTTTTGTCATAGATGTTCCATCCTCCTCTAGGCCTGTGGCTAGATCGGTTAATAGTCTAACAGGCATTATTATTCAGCAATAATAGCATAAGTTATAAAGTTACTAACCCTAATATAATCAAATGTTTTTTTTTTTTTTCCTCTCACAGAGGACAAGATTTGCACTGACAGTGAGCATGAACTAGACCAGCAAGACGACCGGTGCGGCGGCCCGAGCAGTCCTGGACCGAAGGCCCCGTCTCCGTTCAGCCCCAGGTGTGAGGAGCGGGGCAAAGACAAGTCCAGCCCGGAGAAGAAAGAGGACTACGCCGACTCCAGAAAGTCCAGCGACGCCTCGTTTAACGACAAAGACAAACTGGACAGCAAGCACAAGAAGGAAACTGAGTCGTCCAAGAAGGAGGCGGATCACGAGGGTCTGAGTGGAAGTAAAGACAGCTTTTCCCCGCTCATGGTACAGACAGATAGTCCCGCACATTTTGGGGCGGGACACTTGCAGAGTTTGGCCCTGTCTGGACTTCACAGTCAACAGTTCTTCAACCCCCTGAACACCGGGCAGCCCCTGCTGTTCCACCCTGGACAGTTCGCCATGGCACCCGGGGCCTTCTCCGCCATGGGAATGGGGCATCTGTTGGCTTCAGTATCGGGAGCAAGTGGCTTGGAGAATGGAAGCCTGCCAGCACAGGGGGCGGGGAGCACTCCTAACCCATTCCCCTTCCATCTCTCTCAGCACATGCTAGCTTCACAGGTAAGATATTCTCAACCTTAAATATGTTCGTTTACTCCTACACTGGTAGGCTAATGTGCACCTAGCCCGTGCTAAATGAGTTAGCGTTTGAGGTACGAAGGAGGCTGGACTCAAATTCCAGTTTAATGCGTAACAATGGTGGGACTGGGAAGCGAAGAGGTTGTCAGAAAAGACATCATTCCTCTCCCAGACTGTCTCAGCCTGCATGTAGTCTGCTCACGATGGAACCCTTCTGACTCGAAGAGCTACACGTAGCCTGCTGTTAAAATACTGTAATGAACCGCTAAATGCTACTCGTAAAAACTGTCCACTGATAACACCTTTATCAATGGATTCAACATTTCCAATATCCACAAAATTATTTCTGTGCTTTTTGTTTAATCTCGGGTTTTCTTAAAATGTAGTTATAAGTGCTTTAAATATATGCAGAAAGCAGCAGACAGGAGTTAACTCGCTTTACGAATAGGGTAGCATCACCTAATGCCTGCGTCATGGACCCTCACACGGCTGACGCTAAGCGTAAGTCTGGGCCTGCGCCTCCTGTAGCCTGTTGCTAACCGATGTGTGTTCTTCCAGGGCATTCCCATGCCTCCCTTCGGTGGGCTCTTCCCGTATCCGTACACCTACATGGCTGCAGCAGCAGCTGCCGCCTCCGCCCTGCCCGCTAGCAGCTCCGCCTCCGCCCTCTCCAGGAACCCGTTCCTGAGCGGCTCGCGCCCGCGGCTTCGCTTCAGCCCCTACCAGCTCCCGGTGTCCCTCCCCCAGGGCGCCAGCCTGCTCACGACCGGACTGCCAGGAGGCCTGAACCTCTCGTCGGAGTCCTCGAAATCCGGGAGCAGGGAGACCAGTCCCGTGCCGGATCAGCACAACCACAAAGCCGGGTCCAACCAGAGGAACGGCTCTCCTAAAACAGCACTGAAGGAATCCATCAACGAACTCCAGAACATTCAGAGACTAGTGAGCGGATTGGAGAGTCAACGTGAGACATCCTCGCCCAGGAATTCTCCCAAGTGATAGAACGTCCCCAAACCTATCCAGGGCATGACTTGAATTGCCAGAGGACGTTGTTCAGTGGCTCTCTGAAGGATGTTCATGTAGTTGTTTTTTTTTTTTTTTTTTTTTTTTTTACCGCATGGATGACTACCATGGCAATAGCAAACAAGAGAAAAACTAACCATCGAAATGCTTTGTTGGATAAGAATTAACTTGGTGCTCTTGTTGTGGAAACTTGAACAGATGTAGGAAAAGAAAGTGCTGCGAAGACAATCTAGAAGACAGCCTGTAGCCCAACTGACCTGATGCAACACCTGATGACACAAACCTCATCAATACATGGAAAAAACAAATAAAACTAAATCAAAATGCAGCTTGGGCAGAATTTCTTTAGAAGGTGAAAACATCACTGCTGGCCACAGAGTCATGGACATAAAACATTCGAATGACACTTGTAAACTTTAAATCGACAAATCCTACATCCAAAAAAAAATTCAAAAGGGATTGAAATGACCGTTAGTGGACTGTTTGTGACATCCCACAGACAGGTAAACGTGAACTATTTATGTAATTAAAAGAAAAGTAATTCTGTAAATAAGCTATAATGATCCATAATATGCAAATTGGTAATAATTTATTCAAAGCTGTACATTTGCGTGTACATAATATTTAGAGTTTAACTCATTGCTTTTTTTTTCATTTTACATGAACATATATTGTAAATGAAAGCTACTTAATAGCGCTTTTTGGGTTGAAGCAGATACTTCTGTCTGCGACGCGTTGCTGTTTAATCTGCCTGTGACCTGTAACGGAAGCGTGTGCCACCGCTGCGTGGTAGCGGCGACTCAGAGACGCTTTTAGCCCGGTCGAACGAAGCGGTCCGCCTCGAGGCGAACGCCAGGGGCACGCGCAAGGGGCACGCGCAAGGGTTGGAGAGCCTCAGGTGAATCACTCTTAACACAACACAGAAGAGACCAACATTCCTCTTCGAAGCTGGCGTGTAGTCCACACAGGAGTATATATAATTCGTTATGGTCGTGGCGCGTTTGTTGGTTGTCCAAATTTTTTTTTGCTGTCGTTGTTGAATTCTATCACAGTTTCAATAAAATGTGTTGAAATAAGTATGTTGTTGCTGCTCTAGATTTGTTGTAGGTTAAGCCGTATTAGTCGAATCAAGCGTGCTGACTATGTCAAATACAAGAAGCAAAGAAACAATGACAATGTTACTATAAAAAATAACACCTTTTGGTCTCCGTCGTCTCAGGATCAGTCTACTGAGACGGAAAGGAGATGGGAAAAACTCTCAAACCATTTGCGATGATCCTAGGTATGTGGAAGTTTTCCGGACGTGTTCTTAAATGGAATATTCTGCCAGTTTTTCTCTTAAACGAGGTTACAGCCTAGGCTGCGCGAGTCTTTCTGGGCCCGACCGAGCGTAAATAAGAAGCCACATGCTACTGCGCCCTCTGCCGTCGTGTTTTTGTCCCTCTGGTGATTTCTAAACTAGAACCGCTTTACATTATTCAATTGAAGACCCGAACAACACTTTAACATGAATTTACCAAACTGATGTTTCAATTTGTGAATGTGTAATCATCGTTAAGATTTCAGTTTTGTAATAAGAGCACTATAATAATATTATTTAATAATATTAATCATATATCTGTTTTTTGTAATAATTATATATATATAATATAGCGCCTATATGTAATCTCGGAAGGGCGAATGGGTAATGTATATATATATATTTATATTTACAATCATAGAACCATGGTGTACATTTAATGTATAGTTTAAAATCAACGCCTTTCTAAGAGAACAGGACAGACACAAATTCCTGATCAGGAAAAGATCATTTTAAGTGGAAGTAATATATTTGCGAGCGAGACAGCGCGCCCGCGCTCGCGTGTGTGTTGGAGTGAATACTATTGAGACACAGACAAGTTTCTTACAATGGTGAAAGAGTTAATTGTCGCAACTTGAAGGTTAGGGAGGATGGGAGCTTGGACGCCTAACCACTTCGGCAGCAGACAGTCCTTTGTCCGGTCTCCGGCGCCTGTCGCCTGCCTACTGTCCTCTCCGCCTCCCCTCCCACGCGTACAAAGGGGCAGGTCCTGAGAGCTACAGCTCCTAATTAGAGATCCCCCTCTTGTCTTTTCCGTTTCTCTTCGACCCCATTTTGTATTGGGGGGCAATTGTTCAAACTGTTATCTTCAATTAACTGAGAGAAAGCAAGTCCACCTTACTATTTGTCCAAACTAATCAGTGAATAATCAATAGGTTTCAGTGAAGGGTAATGATCGCTGAAGACTGGGGTAGTTTCGTTTGTTTATTTGCTTTTTTATATTAAGGCAGATGTTTTTATATTTTTTGATGGGCTACGTCGAATCGCGAGAGAGGAGAATTCAACAATGACATCGGATGGGCTTGTACGCGCGCGCTCCTCTCGGTTCTTCTAAATAAGACAAACTAAGCACTGATATGTGTGGTTTCCTCACATGATTCGTATCAATTCTTCACCTGCAGTGAATGAAACAAAACACTAGGTAGGTTTTTGAAAAGCTACGAAGCCACTGATTACTTCTTACTATCACTCCATTGTCTACGACACCAAAATCATTGTGGAAAAAACAAGCAGGGTTCTTTGAACCTCCCCAGCTCGTGCTGTAGCCGAAATACACGTCTTACGTCAAAATTTTCTTTTAGATAGTCTTTGACGTGGCCTACCACACCAGTCGAGGCAATATGATAATATCCGACCGGTGCACTAAGGTTAGGATTATAGTCGGGGAAGAATTCTCCGATGACTTGTTCGATAAAGTGACTAATAAAAAACAAATTTGTCTAATGCATGTCTCGAGCAAGTACTTTACATATAATACGTAGTGGACAAGAACATATTAGAACAAACATTCGGTTTTAAATGGTGAACATTAAAGCTTTTACAGAAAACAAGGAACTGAACCTATAAAGCAACAATTTATTATAAATAATACGAGGAAATACCGCAAATATCTACTGATTACCTCGCGAACACCTGCAGCGCTGAAGAGCGCACAGATCTTTACACACGCACAAAATCAAACTGCATTCATTTAGATATGTAAATGTTTTATAGCTCAGGTAAACTGAAAATTAATGAAAGAATGTCAACATACACTGACACTGTTGGCAAACAAAATATATTTAAACGGGAGTCCCAGAAGTCAAATAAAGCCACCGACTTGTCCATTTAACCAGTACTTCAAAACTCCTTCTGGATGTAATATTTAATGACATGAACATTATTGAGGGGATTCGTTTTTGAGGCATAGCACACATGAAAGCGCGACGGCTCTCTATAACACTAATAATACTAATAATATAATACCTTACAAACATCGGTATCAAACTGGATTGGTCATACAAGTCTATTTTTAGAACGATTTTTCTTCGTATTGAAAACGCAGCATTAATTAATCACTAAGGTTTTCAAAGTAACACTACCAGTTACCTAAACATACCAGACATACCAGTTACCTAACGAGAATGACATGCTTAATCAGATGTAACATCAGGACCTGCTTTGATATCCTATTAATCTCTACTGGAGTTTAAAGGTCAAATCAGCAAAGTATACGTGCGCGTGTGAGCTTTGGCACAAATGCATGAATGTTCGTATGTAGTAATATAAACTATTAAACCTAATCCATGTATATTTGCCACAAATAAACCAAACATACAACAGAGAAATGCCCTTAACATGGACATTTTTTTAAAGACGTAAAATGTTATGGTACGAATTAGATTTAGGCAGGATTTATTTGCTAAAATGCTATTTGTGCATACAGTATTAGGGCTTAAGTGTTTTAGACTCAAAAATATTTTTGAGGAGTTTTTTCAAATTACAGTATAAAACAAATCAAGGACTGACTGCCCCCTCCTGGACGTATTAATATAAATAAGATATAGATACAAACATCAAATCCTTAATGTTACACTTAATAGATAAAACATCAGCAACAACACAGAATATTCATAATGCATAAGCATCCATACATATTCATTAGCGTACATTAAACATTCATACATGTGACAGATGAAATAAAATTTGGAATTTATTTTGTGCGAGAATTAAGAAAAACAGCAAACTGAAATTCTGCTAGAAATATTGACAAGCTGCTAGAGACACTGTGAACATACCTATTAATATGTTCCCAAATCAGTCAAATCAATTGCCACCTCACAGCGTAATTATAATTATACATAATTTGTACAAGATATACACGTTTGCATAAACCACAACTGTATTTTCAAAAACTGGGTTATCATGAGCAAAACTTGCCTGGGATTGGAGCACGGTTGAAATACTTTGGCCTACCACTAGGTGTCACAATAATTGCCTTCAAATATACTAACACAAGAATAGTGTTAGCATCAAATTTATGTTTTAATACATTTTTAACTTTAATATCAAGAAAAACAAGTCCATGATTGATCAAAGTCTAATTAACAATTTTCGTTTAATTAATTAAAAAAGGTCACATAGCAAACACTCTCATTGGCCAGAGCAACACCCTCCCCTCCAAATAAAGAGGGACAACTATGTCTGATCCTGGGGAGATCCCACAGTGGGGGGGGGGGACCAACAATCTGTGTGTGAGGATGGGTGAAGAAGCTCCACCCCCTAGGCTACATCCATCTCCTCCATCTTATGTCAACTACAGGATTCATGTTTGTCCCAATTGGTTTTGGTTTTTTATCATTCACTTTTCATCTACTTTCTTGATTCAGTTTGCTCAGGCTGAGTCAGGTTAATCTGCATCTGATGTATTTACTATTTAACTTATAATAACAATGAACAACATAACATTAAAAGCAACTTATATATATCTAATATCTGGAGATCTTGGGACAGCCTTAACTTAAGTGGTGGGTAATTGTGGGACTGCTCCACAAGTATGTACAATTACTAGTTAACAAATTGTGGTAAATTGTAGATACAAAATTCTAAATATTTTATATTTACTTTTTATATTTCTTTATTTTAGAGTGTTCTCTACAAAAAAGCCAGCAAAATCTGAATTCAATTTAAATGAAAGAAATAGAACCACATTGGTCAAGGATGTTGCTTAATACATGACATTACAATAGCAGAAAACAGATTACTATGCAGTTGTCCAGAAAGATTACACATCTAAAATATACTGGATCATGGTTGGAATAAACATCAGAACATAGTTATCTACAGATGTGCTCTAAGACAACAAGAACCCATTAATGCGATGCCATCAACTAACATCAGAAACATCACGGCCCCCATATAGTCATAAATGACAGCTTCAGTTTTTGTTTTGTTTAAACCGATTTAAGGCTCAATTGCTTCAAATTAAATGAACAATAACCAAGATATTTAATGCAGCTACACTTCTCCGACAGCCGTGGGTCATTTGTCAAAAGTGACTTACATAATGCCTGACAGTTTATTTCATATTGATATTACAAACTTTTTTAGTAATTGATGTTTGTTTTAAAGGCACCCCACACTGAAACCACAAACTTGTCAGTCAGTATATTAGAATCACAAACTGTCTCTGCATGTGTTTTATATGAAGATAGTAAATGTGCAGTGCACTGTGTTAACCTTTAAAACCCAAGTTGTATTATTATTAATCATGAGATATTATTCAGCAGTGGCCTTTGCTCTGTGCCCACGCTGAAGCTAGTAGGTGCCGTTGTGAGACTGAGGAATGTTTGGACCGTCTGGCAAGCTGTCAGCATGTAAAGACTCAATAATACTCAGCGCTATTATGAGGAATGTTCTGAGGAAACGCAAATCACTGTTATCAGTGAAATATGAATCAAATTTATGTTGGTCAAATCTGTGAACCTCAATATGTCTTAAAATATCTTATAATCCAAACCTTCAAAGGACATTCTGGGCGGTTTAAGGAAGAATAGATTATGTTGGGTTTTATAGAGCTTCTGTATAAGTGGACAAGGTTGTGGAGCAGTGTAGACCATTTTGCGCGTCTGCGTGTCTGCACATCTGCGCCTGTGAGCGCCCTTGTGTGCACTTCTAACTGTACTTGTGTTGCACTCTGTTGACAGGTATAGTTGACAGATTGTCAACGAAATCGTAGCTTTAAAAACATAATATCATTCCAAAGAGGACAGTTACTATACAATTCATCAACACAATGTTAAATATTGGGACAGATGAAGGTAGTATAAAAGTGGTCCCCCCTCCTTGGTCTTCCTTTGACATGCTGTGCCAAGCATTGTTTGTCCCCCTAGTCCTTGTGTTAACGCTCATTTGCAGGGTTTCTGATTTCACTGCGCTCTTAAGCCTTTGAAACGCACGTATCAGTGACCAGATTCTAGGTTTACGTTTTGTTCCTTTTGATGATCTCCTTAGTTGCCATAGAAATGCGTCTTGTGACTGTAAATACCATTCAGCACTGGTTGTACCCAGTACCCCACTAAAACCATTGTACAGTGGTCACCTTCAATTCCATCACTAATAATAATGAACTATTTCCAGGTGCAGTCATGCATACTTTCGTCATGACAACATATCTGTCATTGTTCACACATAAAGCACTATGTTGCCAGAGGAGTTTGTCCTTTCATCTGACCTTCCCATCATGTGGTCACGTGCTTTATCCTTAACCTAACTGCCCGTAAAAGAGAAGACGGCCCACGTCTGCACTTTCCAAAGTACTGTAATCTCGCCGTTGTGTTTATGCTAATGAAGGGTAACCTGCATGTCTTAGATTTATACTGTCAAAGTTAAGCATTCCAGCTAAATCTGAGCACTGGGCGTTGCTGGAGTGACAGTTGTTGTTTCTTTACACGATTCTGATAACCACCTCATTTGTCAGGCAACCTGTCAGCCAAGTCGTCACCGCCATTATCACACGCAACCATTTTCTATTTTTAAAACTCTGTACTGTAGCTGGGCTTATTTTTTTTCTTAGAGGAAGCTGATAGTTGTAGTTACCGTGGGCTTGGCCACTGACTGTGGCTGAAGTTGGCATGTTTGTTTTTATTAGAAACTTTGCTGACGTTTTGCCTGTGGAAACACTGATAAGCTACAGTGTGACACTTGAGGGTGTGTGTAGCTGCCACAGGTCGTGAGGGCGTGTGTAGCTGCTATGGGTCGTGAGGGTGTGTGTAGCTGCCACGGGTCGTGAGGGTGTGTGTAGCTGCCACGGGTCGTGAGGGTGTGTGTAGCTGCCACGGGTCGTGAGGGCGTGTGTAGCTGCTATGGGTCGTGAGGGCGTGTGTAGCTGCCACGGGTCGTGAGGGTGTGTGTGTAGCTACCACGGGGTCGTGAGGGTGTGTGTAGCTGCCACAGGTCGTGAGGGTGTGTGTAGCTGCCATGGGTCGTGAGGGTGTGTGTAGCTGCCACGGGTAGCTGCCACGGGTCGTGAGGGCGTGTGTAGCTGCCATGGGTCGTGAGGGCGTGTGTAGCTGCCACGGGTCGTGAGGGTGTGTGTAGCTGCCATGGGTCGTGAGGGTGTGTGTAGCTGCTATGGGTCGTGAGGGCGTGTGTAGCTGCCACGGGTCGTGAGGGTGTGTGTGTAGCTACCACGGGTCGTGAGGGTGTGTGTAGCTGCCACAGGTCGTGAGGGTGTGTGTAGCTGCCACGGGTCGTGAGGGTGTGTGTGTAGCTACCACGGGTCGTGAGGGTGTGAGTAGCTACCACGGGTCGTGAGGGTGTGTAGCTGCCACGGGTCGTGAGGGTGTGTGTAGCTACCACGGTGCCACGGGTGAGGGTGTGTGTAGCTACCACGGGTCGTGAGGGTGTGTGTAGCTGCCACGGGTCGTGAGGGTGTGTGTAGCTGCCACGGGTCGTGAGGGCGTGTGTAGCTGCCACAGGTCTGGCCACACTGAAACAACACCAGGAGAACACGCTCCATCTCTGTGACCTCAGAATGATTCATGGCGCTGCCTGTGCGGAAAGGCTAGTTCTGTTGCCGAGAGACAGAATCCCCTGCGTGCATCGGAGTGCGGTAAGAGCCCTCGGAGACGTGGCCGTCCCCGAAGTCAAATTAGCTGCGATTACAAATTAGATGGTGGAAGAACCGTGTTTAGACATTATTTCAATCACAGTCTGGCTGTTTCCAAAACAACGTCTGATCCTTCTCTCCTGCACCCTCTCACGGTGCCGCCGCGGAGCTCATCCAGAACACGCGGCACACTCCGTGTAGCGCGGCTCTCTCACACAACACGCGTGTGTGTGTGACACGTTTCTCTCTCGTTGGCCTTCTCCATCTGGAGAGTGTGCTCATGGCACTCAAGACAATTCACATAAACACAATTGAAACTTTTTTGTTTTTAATGAACGTGACACTGCCTGAGTGAGACAATGCTGCTGATCTGTTGGAATTAGCTGTCAGTTTATGACGGCCGTTTAAACTCTACTATGCACCTTTAAATGAATAGCATCTCAAATCTGGGTTTCCCGTCTATAACAACTGGTTACAAGGAATAAACCATTTGTAGAGACATAACAGAATGAGAAATTATTAGAATAAAGAAAACTTTTAAAATATATATAATATAAATTATAATATATATATATATATATATATATATATATATTAAATAACCAATAAATGTTCAGTGTACTAACTGTATCCAGGTATCACTTAACCTGCTGAGTCATCATTAACGCCTGTGCTACATTACACTGCAACCATTAAACAGTATCACAGAACAGCAGCCTTTCATGTACTAATGGTCAATGCCTGGGTTTAATATGGAGATGAGGCGAAACAAACCATTTTTGTTTGAACAAACTTTGGTGTCATAGAACATTTACAGCGATAGACTTTGCTAGCTGTGAGCAACAACTGTGTGTTTAAGCCTTTTCCCCCCGAACGTTCCCTGTCAGGGCTGCAGAGAATGTGCATTCACACACCAGAATGTGTTTTTTTCAGGGCTCTCAGAAAAATGTTTAAAATTTGAAAATTACGTAAAAATACAGGTGCAACTATGTTTTTAGATGAATTACATACTAATATAAATAATTCTATTTGAGAATTATTTGGTGGAGCAGTCACAGTTCACTGCCAGTTGTACTGTGTATGACCATGTATGTGACAAATAAACCTTGATTTTATTTGACATTTTATTGTATTTATTATATTTTATTATATGATTTTATTAGACATTTTGTTGTCTTCTTTCTAGGCATCAGCACTAGCAACGGTTTATGGCAGTGCTTGACCTCAAGTAGTTTGGACTTAAACCTGTTTATACTAGATAGAGATGCATATTCTGACTGAACACATAGTACTTTTGTAAGTCGCTCTGGATAAGAGCGTCTGCTAAATGCCGTAAATGTAAATGTATGTAAATGTATTTGATTTGAACATGAGTTTAATTACAGAAGTACAGAACTAGACATGCACACAACAGCTTTCAGACTGTAGAAGCGGATGGCTTATTTACACACTTAGAATACGTTTTACCTATTTTAAACTGCTGACTGAAATGGCATGTACAGTAACACAGCCCTGAACTGTAGGGTTTCCAGCTTCTGACAAATACAGAGCCATAATTGTACCATTCAAGCAGTAACTTAGTATAAATGACAATTATTCTCATGGAAAGCTGTACGACATTGTAGATATTAAGTGTCATAATAATCTGTAATCTTCAGTATAGTGAACATGAAACACAGCAGACACACTGGCCCTGGACAGATTAAGAAACAACAAATACTGCTCCATAAATGCTGTATAATACAAGAGGAAAAATATATAGAATTGAATTCATAGACATCATGTAAAAATGTGGAAAATGTGAAACAAACAAAAGATTCAGTATTGTTCACTTTAATAACTTATGACAGTGTTGGGTTGGACGAATGTATGTTTCATAGTTCTCAACACGATGTAAAAATTCCCTGTCCAAAGTCAAAAGGGTTTCACAACAAATACTCACAAATACAAACACTGTGTTTAGGAGGTGTTGGGGTTCATGTGGCACAGACAGCTCAGGAACATTTCCCAATAGCTATCAGGATTAAGTTCCAAAATGTAGTTTTAAGTCATAGATTAAATGATGTAAGGTACAAATTCTTCTTTCTAATTGTTTAGTGGTTGTTAATCTTATTGTTAGTTGTTATTGTTGCGTTTTGAAGCAGTTTCCTCTTTGAGATGGAGAGCAACACCTTTGAGATGGTACATAGCACTTTTCATAGAATTGTCTTTCATTCTGAAAAAGGTTTAAAGGTCAAAAGAGTTAAAGCTTTAGTAACTACTTTTTCCTTTATTCACTAGCTGTGCTGTAATTCAACTCTGTCATTGCTGTAACTACTATCTTAATTAACTAAATGTTTAGCTTTGCTCCTCCAAAGCAGATGCTATTACACATTCCAGCAGATCATTCATAATACATTCCTGCAGATGAATATCTTGATTTCTCAGCAGTAGTCTGGATTCTCAGATAGGAAATATTTGATATAATATACACAGTATTTTTAATATCACAAATTAAACAATTGACCAAAATGCTTTATATGCCAGGGATGATTTGCTAGTCAGTATAACTAAACATTTCTGTGAGCTCTCTCACAGACCTAGTGCTTATGGGTAATGGTTGAAGAAAGAACACAGCATGCTTGGTGCTGCAATTACAGAAACAGACAGCTGAGCTAATGACAGGGGCAGTATGGCATTATGCTGGTTCCAGGGCTGAGGGTTGCCAAGAGGTTCTTGTAGCCATGGAGCCATTGTGATGTCACAGCTCTGCTCTGCCTATCACAGTCGCTACGCATAGAGAATGTGCTAGTGTTTGACCTGACGTAATGCGACTAGGTCACTGAATGTGTAAATGTATAGGACAGATGTGTTTGACAGACGGTGACAACTGATGAGACTGCACCTACACCTAAACACACTGTCATGAAGAATGTGTACATCTTAGTAAGTTTAAGGGAGAGTGTCTGACGAAAGCAGATGAGGGTGAGAAAAAGAACTGTGTGTGGTTCTTTTGGTCAGTCTATCTATATTGTTTATTAGTTCAGACCTCGCTGCCCGAGCTATGGACAAATGTTTTCCCAAGGAAAGAAAACCCTCACTCCCATCTGTGTAAATCACTGCATGATGATATTCACTGTGATATTCATCATTTCCCAGTTTCCATGCAAAAGAATCCCTGTATTTTTCTGAATCCTTAGGCTGGAATTTCTTATCTCTCCAGGAAAGGTCAGAGCAAAGATAGCAATTTTAGGTTTATGGTTAGGCTTGTCTGAAGTCTGCTGTTTGCAGGGATATTGCAGACACCAAAAGGTAAACCATGATAAAATGGGAAAAACACAATGTAAATAAACAATGAGAACTCTAAATGGATAGAAATGACATTATTTGCCTTCAGCATATTAAACAAAGGAAGAACCTTTTGACATTTATATGGGAAAAATCTAGATCGAAATGAGGGGATAAAATATGATAACATTGTGATAAAATAAACGTTACTCATAGAGTATTAGGTGCGTCGGTGTTTCCCCTGACAGGCCTGTACATTTGACTTTACGTACAGTAAAATCGTGACAGGCCAACGCATCTATTAGCAAATAAAATGCAATGAACGATTTGAATGTTAAGGAATTATACGTGAAAACGACATTCGGAAGGACGAATGCGTTTTAATCTTAGTAATAATCTGACAAATTCTACACCTTTTTTCCAAAAACGTCTACATATTAATAGTTCTTAATTTGTAAAAAAAAATATGAATCTATGTAGTTTTAGCGGGAAGACTTCGCGCATAGTACCGTTTTATTAAACGACCATGATGTATCGGGATTAAGGATTAAAAATTCAGGATTAAGTATGTTTCTATGTGTGTTCTCAAACTGCCGAGGATAGTAGATCCCAGAATAATAAGGACTAAAACCTGTGCATATATTTTATTATAATGATTAAATTATAATGATAATTTAAAGCTAATAACTCTACATTTGACAAGACAAGTCATCTGAATTATTTACGCAATAAATGGATTTAGCACTGTTTTGTTTTGTTCTATTTATTTAATTTCAGATTTCATAACTGATTGCATTTTATGAAGTAAATAAGTTTTAACTGTAAATGTTTACATCAAGAAACTACGAAGAAAAACTACAACTAAATGAGTGTCCTATCGCATCATTGTGAGCGAGCTAACCTTCATGGTTTTGGAGGACCGCTTATTGTGTATTAGTGTGTATTCGGGCACACGCAACTCTCAGTATGCGGTAAGTTAACGCTACTCCTGTTCCTAATTTCTAGACCACGTGATGGTGGGAGTGAGTGAAGTTTAAATTCTCTTTCAGAAAGCCAGCTCAATTCAGCCCCTATAAAAAATCAACCCCTTTATAGCGACATCTTATATAGCACGGTAAGGTATACTTGTCTGGTTGAGAATCCCAAGAGAGGCGCCAATCTTGAACTAGGCTAGAGTTGGGGTATCCAGTTCAACGAGGTAAAGGTAAGGTCGACTTTTTAATAACATACGGTTATTACGGCGTATGAGCACTTAACGTCAGATATTTTAGGCGGCTAAATAAAAGAGTTGATGAGTGTCTGATCTCGAGTTGATCTCTTCAGTTGAGGCCTTAAGTGTATATGAGCAAATACATTTGTTAACGGAGGCCTCGATGTCGGAACAGAAACATGACATCATTATTATTATATCATTATATTATAAATGGTAAACGATCTTCGGATAATTATCACGGTCCTGTTATCCCACTTACTGAAGCGGAACAGCTTTAAGCGCGCTGTCTGTTACGTAAAATGTGTAGAAACCAGTTAGTGATGAGACAAAAGATGCTTATTTCTTGCATTGCACAAAATATCTTACTGCCAGTGTGATTGTGACGCAGTAGGCCTTCACTATGATGCGACAGTCACAATCATCTTTTGGCGCCAGGAGTCAGAATCTCTTGCTAGAATCTGCCAGTCTTCACGTAAGCCTCTAAAGAATCTACTGTTTCTGTTTGTACATAGTTCTGAATCTAAACAGAACCTCATGTATTGAAAATACACGAAAATAAAATATATAAATGTCACTTAATTTAGGTTACAATCCTACTACTACTACTGTTATTATTATTAAAATAACATAACGTTTCCATTGTATAAATTCTGCAAATAAATAATTTATTTACAACTGCTTACCCGTCAAACAAAACAGTAACAACCAAAGTAATTTATGTGATTAATTTCCATTTATATCGAACACAATACCAATAACCTGTACAACACTGGGTATTTGTGTGTATTTTTATATGTGACACGAAGATAGAATAGATAGAATAAATAAAACCTTTTAAATGTGCTAATTAATTTCTGTTCTTAATGACAGCGATTTCCAAATATTCCATCTTACCAGCTGTGCCGTCAATATACTTTTTATAGGCCCACGGGCTCCTAGCAAAAAACTTATTTATTGAAGAAAAAGTGTCTTTAATATATCCTAATAAGCAATAATTATTTGATTCTTAAGTATACTCTCTCCAAGACCACTGGCGAATGTCTTCTCTATATATAACGTTACTGTGTCTGATTTGTCCAAAGAGGAGTCTTGGGAAACCTTTGAAAAAAAGTTACTTCAGTAAAAACGACTGGCAGATCTAGCTGCTGCCGTTCACTTGGTAAAATCACCAGCAGAAATACAAGTCTTAAGATTTTACCAGGTGATTTATTGATATTTCAGCTTTACGCTTCAACCCATTCACTCCAAAAACGCAGCCATATTTAACTGGAAATGTATGCGTTTAAACAAACACCTCAACAACTCATATACAACTCAAGAAATGCATATACAGATTCAAATAAGCAAGAGAACAAAACAATACGAAAAGCTTATATCGACAGCTTATTAAAAAATAGCTAACATATTGTAGCCTATGGCTACCCCATATCATTCATGTAATTGGTTTCTTGACATTACTGTAAGTCAATCTGAACGTTTCCGCATTATCACGCATATGTCTTATAGCCACGGATATGTCCTTGCCGTTGAATTAAACGTACATATTAGGCTATACCTAGTTAATGTCGTAGAAGCCCTGACAATCCAAAACCTTTCATTGAAGTTGTCATTTACGTTTAAATGCCCCAGATACCATTTATAGACTATAATTTGTAGCTTCTATTTAGCTACAGCTCATGGCTAATTTGATTAGGGCAGGATACGGGCATACATGTCGTGCACTGCAGCGGATATTCGAATATTCGCGAGTGGTGTGACTCTTGCCTGTAGATAACTGTCTGCGGTTACGTCGACTAGGTGTTATTATCGCGTGCAACGTCACCGATGAGACGCGTGAGGAGGGAGTGAGTCGAAGAGTCTGGCGTCGCACCCTTGTGTTTGAGCAAATCAAGCTGTTCAGCGTATCCTTTTCGTACTACCAAGAAAACATCACGCACCGTGGTCCCCCCCAACACCACCACCTCTCCCCTCCCCAGCACAACCTTTGCTGCCGCGAAGGGGTTTTATTTACAGTGTCTCCCCTGTCACAGTCTGGTTTTCACGATACGAACGCGCGTTAGAGAACCGTTATAATCGCCCTGATAACCGGATAGGCTACAGAAGATGCTGCGCAGCCAGCAACCAGAGTAACGACGACGCACCGGGACGTAACTTCCTGCCGTATCTCGCGGAGGACAGAATATTAACGTTTCGACGGAGATGGAGGAATTCAGCACGTAGTAGTCTGTTTCATGAGGTAATATGATAACGCTATTTGTGTTCCTGAATAAATTTTTTTGCTGCGTTGTAAGCTCTGTCATGGAAGTGCATCTAATGCACGAAGCTAATACTATTAGACGCAGTTGATCTGGCTTGATCAAATGTACCTGTCTTGTAAATGGGGTTTGCGCTGTTATAACAATAGTGATGAAGTCCGTTAACAAATATTCGATATTCTTGATCCTCTAGAGGGGTTTCGGCGCCAAAAAAGAAATATGACATATTATAGTGACTGTTATGAAAGAGGTTAATGTTCAATAGTGTATAAATTAATTCGTAGTTTTGTTAGGAGTTTCTTGTTTCTTGTTCAAGTGTGAGAGGTTTTTCCAAGATGATGCTTACTGAATGGCGTGCTGCAGATGCCTTCTAGTTTATAACTTCTTGAGAGCGTCAATCATGAAATATCTACTTATTCTAATATTCAGATGAATTCCTTTATCAAACATTGCTGGTTAATCCTTAACAATGATTGTCAAAAGGCGGACAAATACACTTCTGTAATGTTAGGCACTGGATACGGTTTGTTATTTCAATCCATCTGAAGTTGAGTGCTTGTTTTATTTTAGACTAAATTCCAATCATAAAAAATGTGCCATACAAAGACACGAAAAAAGGGGCTTATTTATTTTCTTTAAAATTAGAACCAACTGTCAGCATTAAAAATAGTGGGGTGGCTTGGTTAAAAGTTACATTGACCTAGCCTGACTTTTTAAAGCTATATAGCATATAGCACAATTGTCTTTTTTTTTAAATCCACAAAACTGATTACAAACGAAAATCAAACGACATGTAAGCACACGTAAATTATCATACTAAGTAACAAATGTCGCAACATTTAACACTAATATTTTTAGTATTAATTTCTTAGTACCCGAGGAGTGTAGAAAACCTTTCATTAAAAGGGAATTAGTTAACCGCTATCTCCAGGAGAGGACTGTCCTGGTGATTACTAATCAGCTTTGCTTTAAAAGCTCATCATTGATATTTAAAAAAAAAAAAAAAAAAAAAAATATATATATATATATATATATATATATATATATATATATATTAGAGCAATATATTTTCCTCCTATGTTTACTGAAAATGAAGATGAAAATTTATTATAATTTTTAAAACTGTTGCTACTCTTGAGTGAGGGGGATTGGGACAGCCCTGTTAAATGTAGGGCTAAGCTAAGCTCTGGTGTACCAGTGTGCTGGTGTACCAGTGTGCTGGTGTACCAGTGTGCTGGTGTACCAGTGTGCTGGTGTACCAGTGCCCTTTGTGGTGAGGTATCAGAAATGTCTGGTACCCATGCGGACAGGTGGGCAGGTACTACTGGTTTTGGCGTGACACCCAGTAGTGGATCAATTTACTCTCATTAGAGGGGAACGCAGGTGTTCGTCTGCGCTGGGAGCCGGCGTCTCGTCGCAGCACAGGGGACGTTTTAAGGCGCATGAACTGTTGCACAAAATGGACAGACATTTATGAGAGCTGTCTTAATAACATGCATCATACCTGTGTGTCTCGGCCAAAGCCAGGCCAGGGGAGGGGGGGGGGGCTTCCAGCTGGCTGAAGATCCTCCAGGGTTCCTGTCAAACACACACACACACACACACACACACACACACACACACACACACACACACACACACAGAGTTGAGTCCAGTTCTCCAATGCAAAAACACACCACAGCGAAGGACGACTCCCATCAGCAAAAACGAACACCAAAATGGCGTCAGCGCCGAAATAATCTTATCACCTCGGAGAAAGAGGTGCAAAAAGGCTTGGCAGATGTTTAGTATTTTGGACTACAGGACACTGGGAACAGCTTCTCGATCCCAGTGTACAAAGAGCAAAATCTGCCAAGAAGAGTTTAGCGGATTATATGTCTGGAGTGACGGAGATATAAACACAGCCCGTACTCACTGGGTTTAGTTAAACAGAGTAAGTGAAAGGCACATTTTGGACTGCGGGACTCAGGGCTGCCTCGCTAAAGCCTCGTCGCGCCTGTCCGCCCTTATCTTTATTAGTCCGAGCAAATGTCTGCTCGAGTTTACATGGAATCCCGCGTCTCTCCTTTCATCCGAAGGGGCTGCACTCACGCTGTTTACAGGTGTGAGATTAGAGCGAAAATGGGTCTCGGGTCTCACCACACGAGTGGCGGGCTGTTCTCTGGGTGGTGACAGGCAGGCACGGCGGGGCGTGGCGGGGCACTGCAGTTAGCTGCACCTTTTGCCTGGTGTTTGCGTGGGAGGGCAGTGGGGGGTCGTGAGAGAAGTGCTCAGAGGGTGACCTCCGTTAATGGAATCGGCAGTGTTTAACCCCCTTACATAAAAAAAACTACTGTAATGTTGGAAGTATAAATATTTATTCAGGCAATACTTTAGAACAAACGGATCCTGACCTTTCCCACTAAATTGAGTGGCCAGGTCATCTTATTGAAGACAGGCTTTCCTTCAAAAAATGTAAATGTTAATCAGTTGTGATATTTTGTGGCCTTTATGATGTACAGTGTATAATGACATCACAGTCTGAAGGACAAAACGTACAAATCCAAAGCATTTTCGTTACATATATCTTTACTTTCCTTTTTTACTTTATGTATAAACACCACATTGATGCATAGGCCTACCCTCTATTCTAGAAATAGCTTTTGAAATGCATGTGTGAAAGACTAATTGATTTGTTTGAAACAGTTCACATCTGCAGGATCACCTGGTCAGATGTGGTGTTTAAAAACTATGAAGCTGTTTAATTTCAGGCCATATTATCGATGGTGTCTGTCCATCTGTCACAGTAGAAAGTGTTTGTAATTGAGTTTAAGCTTTAGTTTGTGAATTTTTCACTCAAAATAATGAATAGACTTAAAATAAATTGCAACATTCTCAAAATTAAAACATATTATTTTCCAAAGTTTAGCATATGTGAAAGATATTTTTAAAAACAAATGGACACCAAGAACAAATGCACCTAAAACGTTTTGGTATGTTTTTCCTTTCGCCACTCCTGTTTTTTTTTTTTAAAGTGCGTTACATATATATATATATTTTAGAATATTATGGAGTGGGTGGCATAGTAGCATAGTAACTATAACACCACTGCCTTTCACTGAACCCAAGACACAGCAGGTTAGTGACTTACAAATGTTAAAAGAGGAGCTAAACATAACTGAACAATAATACAGAATACAACTGTAAATGTTTGAAGGCCAATGAATGTGTTTACTTTTGCGATTACATTTTTAACTTCTGTCCTAAATTAATAAAAAGCTACATCTAAACAAATTATTAATTATTAATCATGAGTAATGATTGTTTAGTATTGTTTCCCACAAATGAAGGTGAAAGGTTGAATCTAATAGATGATCCAGAAGGCAGACATGGTGCAGCACTGTATATAATACAAAGGCACGGTGGTCCTTCTGCATGAAGACGGCGAAATGTAACACAAAATGAAAATGCATTAAAGTTATGACATTTAAGTGAAAGGAAGCGATCTGTGCGTCTAGTCTATCCATCAAACGTCTTATGTATCGACGGTTCCTGAGTTTTTGAGGGCTGTCTGTGTGTCAGAGATGCTTCAGGACAAGGTGTCGGCTGTGACTGATAAAGGTGTGACTGTGGCGCAGACTGCTGGGTGTCCTGAACTCACCACCGCGTCCTCCCAGCTGGACCTGCCAGCAGCTTCCAGCATCCCCCACAACAATGACCTCGACCAGGTAACCGGGGCGAGGGGTACCGGCCCTTTCACACCGTTGAAATCGGAGCGTCCGAGCCAATGCAGGGAAATGTGTCCTTCTGATATTATTTTTGATGATGTTGAGAAATAACGATGGACTTTTTTATAGCAACCAACCAATGCGCCTACGATAGGACAGACGTCCCACTGTCCTTATCTTGTGTGTGTGTGTGTGTGTGTGTGTTCAGAGCATTGAGAATATCAAAGTGGTTCTTCATGAGAAGGAAATGTGGAAGAAGTTCCATGAGACAGGAACGGAGATGATCATCACCAAAGCAGGCAGGTAAGTGTACGGTCCGTTTCTCAAGTTCTGAGAACATGTGGATGTCCTTCTCTCACTAGCTGTACAAAAAAATTACTAGGAAAAAAAAAAACAAACAAAAACAAAACAATGATGCAAAATTTTTTAAACACATGTACAATGATCTGTACGCATAGTAATGGAAGGCTGAATTCCTGCGTCTGTGAATGTTTAATTGGAAACACAAATGGCTGACCCGCGTGTTAGATTTAATGCACCCCCTGGATTAGGAGTAGAGACCCTGGACATTATGCAGAGTATGAGTCAACGCTTTCTGCCAGGCGTGGCCTGCCGTTCCTCAAGGGTTCTCGGTGGAAAATGCAAAAGGTCACCACAATTTTTCTTTAATGCTGAAACATTGTGAAAAATGGGCTTCCTCTTGTCCAGCTGATGAAGTGCGCAAAAGAATCCTTAAACTCTTTGAAGAGCTGAGTCCAGACCGGTCACACAGCTGCACCGAGACGGGGAGACGGGCTTCTCGGCACCCTTTCCACAACAGATGGGTGCGTTTTATTTTAGTTTAGCACGTAATTGACCAGCAGACTCAGTTTATGATCGTGAGTTCGACAGACTAATTATGAAGCAAGTCAAGCTGTTTGCTGTAGTCTTTACGCGTATTATAATACGCGTATTTAGTGTTATTTTCCCCCGAGAACGTGTTGGATATTGTTCACCAATTCACAAAACAGTAAATCTTGACGGATATCACCAACTCACCTCAAGAACGTGTCCTGTTTCACAAAATGGAAGACAATTTCATGCAGTGGTTCTCATCAGTGTTACATTACAGCGTGCGTCGAGTCGGGTCTGCGCTGCATTCTTTCCCTTTACGGGCTAACGTTAGCTGTCCCTGCATGGAAACACAGGACGGCTAATGTTATACTGCACCGTATCCACAGAACAGTCATGGTTGAGCTTAGTACTTGTTTATTGGACATTTTGTTATAAAAGGCGAGATAACAGAAAATGAAAACGTGAAATTCAATAGAAACAGTTTGTACTGTTTGACTTTCCAGTTTGTTTAACTATTTACTAGGACATCTGTGAAGTTTAAACGCTGACTGAAGCACGTCAGGCTTAATGTCTCCAATACGATGCTGCACATATTGTGTGCGCTGCTAACCAGATGCATAGCTGAAAACCATCCCTTCAGGCCTCGGAGGATCGCTGAGACTCGGGCCACGAGTCACTTGATTGATTTTCTAGCTCTTCTTTTAGTTTATGTTTTTAAAGATTTTTTTTTTTTTTGGGGGGAAGGAAATCTGTAAAACAAAGGAGCTTGTATGCAGACCAGTATGAAATGGTAAGGAATAATTAAAAATATATATAATATTCATACAAGATAAATAAAAAATAAAATAATGTAACATTAATTAGAAATCATACAAATGACAGCAGGCATGAAATAGATGTTGCTGGATTCCCTAAGAATGACATGGTTATACAAGTATAAATGCAAAACCCTTAATTTTACCCTTAAAATTAACCCTTAGTTGGCTAAAGTTAACCATTAGTCAATTTTGGCTGTAAACTCCTTGCAATAAATGCAATCGTGCGATCATTCTGCACATAATCTAAAACCTGGCGGTAGGCTGCTAAACGTTTACATAAGTGATGAGGCTCTACTGCAGCTAGGTGCACTGGTGACTAAGCTTATATGCAAGTCCGACTGATCTCCAACACTGTAGTAATAGCAGTAACAGCAGTAATATCTCAGCACCTCCTGGCTGGCTACAGAAAGTGGATCGTGCTGCGTAGCAGTGCAGGAGGACCGCAGCCCGGAGCCCAGGGGTGGACATTCTGCCCCGCTGAACTCTGGAAGAACCCCTCCGAGCCATCGCGACGGGGCTTGTTATTGTGTGAGCATGTCCGTGGCCAAGGCGCTGGCGCTCTTGGCAGCCGGGAGTGAGAGCAGCCGGCCGGTGCAGGCGGTCGCGAGCACGTCAGCTGATGAGGGGAGGGTGGTGGCCCGGGTCAGCGGTGTCTCCCAGCCCCCGTGCACCTCCCCAACCCCTCCCCCCCCTCCCCTCCCCCCCACACCGCGCCTCCTCCATCATCTTCAGCCTTTTGATCTCCCCTCTCCGGCCTGTTCCTACAGACAGGATGGATCACTGGCAGAGCAGGCCTGCTGGAGTGAGAGAGAGAGAGAAACAGAGAGAGAGAGAGAGATACAGACAGACAGGGAGAGAGAGAGAGCACGCTAAGAGAAACAGCTGGCACACTGTGTATGCTGACAGACTGCCCATTTTTAACCCCCCCCCCCCCCCCCCCACACACACACACACACACACACAGACCGCAAATACAGCACTGCCACCCAGAAACATTGGGTTAGAAGGAAAGCTATCTATAATAACCCAAAATACTTTTCAAACACAGAGCCATATTTAAGATTATTTGCAAACCTTACATGCAAGATGGCTTGTGGCTGTCCAAATACAGCTAGCAGAGTAAAAGAGCCCCAACAGTGTTACATTACAGCGCAATGATACCCTGCAAAAGCTTGGCTTCATACGGCAACAGTGGAGTGGCACAGAGACCAAGGCCCTATTAGACATGCCACAGGATCCACTGTGGCGCTAACTGTGGCCACTGGATACACCGTAGCTATAACTGACCAAACTTGAATTTTCTTCAGTATCCGCGTGGTACACAATTATTTTATTTATTTTAGTGCTTTAAATTTTACTATGGCTGCTGTTTCTTTTAACATTCTCAAATGAAAATGAGAGGAAAATGAGGGGGGAGGGGACATCCAGTATTTCTTTTACAGATTAACAAAAACAGTATAATGGTAATAATCCCTAATCAGTACAACGGTATCTGTTAAGATTGTGTCACAGACTGTGCTGTAGAAACAGTACAGACATACAGTAGAGTTGTGGCCACCAAGGGGGACTGGCCAGCCTCAGAGCGCGGCCTCTCGGAGAGCCGTTTGCAACGCCGCCATTGGCTTAGAGCTCTTTAGGAGTACCATGCCGACTGGACTGGAATTCTGGCATGGACCAGACACCCAGATTACCCAACAACAACCCCACCTTGGCTGCCCTTGGTATGCCACTCTCCAACCATGGGCCTTACAGTCTTTCCTTCTACGAATGGCCTGGACCCATGCGGCCATTTATTTACAATATGGAGACAGTTATAAATGTATGACTGCTGGTTGAACCTGTTGTTCAACGAACCCCCCAGATAAAGTGATGCACCATGGCAGATCCTTTGGAGGCCAGTGACGTGCTAGCAATATAAACTGTCGTCCATTCCGAGCCACCATTAAAAAGCACTTAGAGTTTATACGGGCACCAGTTCCTTTTGTGTCTTACTTTGACGCAGATGGGAAGAAAAAGAGGGCCTTTTCTTGTCTGGATGGGGTCAAGGAACGTAACTCCCGTGATGTATTTTACTACGCTGTCCGCCATATTAGCATATTCTATCGGTCATCCTGGCTTTTTTTGTACGAGTAAAATGTTGCTCTCACATTTCGGTTGTTCTTTCAAAACGAGCAAATCCCTCCAAAAATGTCATAGCTATTAGTCCCAGGTACAGACTTTGGCTCTATATTTGGGAGTACGTAATGTTTTTTGCTAAATAAATATTCCTGTTATGCTCATCAGGGGGTTGTGCAGGTTGGCTTGCACGCGGTAAGTCACGCAGCTGAAATATGAACCGTTATAAAAAGCAAATGATACAATCAAACATGACAGCTCCGTTACCCTTACGGTACATATGTAACTGCTCAGTGGTATTAGGGGGTGAAGAAAAATACAGTACTCAACACGTGTATAAAGGATGTATAAAAGATACAGAAATATATATGCCACTTATGTTAGCGAGAATATGAATGTGTGAAAAGCGATAGAGACCTTACAAGTTGTGAAAATCCTTCTAATTTCCTCCAAAGGACGTGCCCGTCACTCTCGGCGGTTTAAAATGAAACAGCTATAGCATCTCTCTGTGTCCAGACGGCTGTTCCCCAGCTACAAGGTCAAAGTCTCCGGGATGAATCCAAAAACCAAGTACATCCTTTTAGTCGACATCGTGCCGGCCGATGACCATCGTTACAAGTTCTGTGACAACAAGTGGTAAGTCGGGGACCGTCGCCTTTTTTTCTTCCACCACGCAGGAAAGATGAAATTCTCTTACTCGTTTCATTACTTTAAGTATGCTATCTGCTTCTCCGTGGGGATTCATATTAGAAGGATGTTCATTGCTTGTAGCATATTTTTGCTTGAACACACAGAGGATTTGCATGAAGAGGGAACGCAGCCTGAGGTGGATCAGTTCTGACTGTGTCCCTCGAGGCAAATGACTTAATCAGCTAACTTGCATGGTGCAAGGACACTAATTAGCATATGTTATGCTGAACTGTCTCAAGATGTCCATAGTATTCATGTGTTTCTGTCCCTTGGAAGGAAGCATGCATAAATCCTCACCACTTCCCTCACATCTGTAGGATCTGCGTGAGTGGAGATATCATTCCACACCTCATCTCCCTCTAACCGAGAGCTTAATCACGAGTGCATTTATTTTTTTTAGCTTCTAGTTTCTGTTGCATCTCGGGCCCCCAGTTTGTTAGCTATAATGCAGTAAATCAGCGAACACCCCGCACGTCAAAAACGTTTGCAGAGATCTTGCTCGGCGTGATCTGGTGCTAAAAACGGTGGTTAGCATACGACTACACCGCCAAAATGCCCCTTGCTCACTGGGGCTGGAGACCGTCATTAGCACAGTTAATTACTGCAGGTTAGTGGCAGGAGGCTTGTCAGAACCAGTGGGCTAAACACCGCTGGGTGATGCATACTGTTCTCCCCGTGACCCTGCGTCTCTGCCAGTGTTCTGGGCCTCTTGTGGGGTCAGCCCTGAGGGTAACTACAAAAGGCCTCCGAAGCAGAACTAAGCTTCGATATGTACATATATGTGGGCCTATAAAAATGCACTTTGTTTTTTGTTTCAAAAGAACCAACTTATTATTTTAGATTCATGGACTAAATGTAGGCTTCAACCTTTGCCAACACTGGATCTGGTGTTCCTCAGCGACACCTTGGAGGCACGTAATTAGAAGGGATGTTACGGTCAAAGCAGCCAGCCAGCCAGTATGAGGGAGTGATTCCTACAATGCCCTGGACCATAAGGATTCCTGCTTCATGACATTAATGTACAGATGTTCTGTTTAAAACACAGCTATAGCAGTGCGTGCATAGTATATGCGTCACACCGAACGACCTTTTAGTAGAATCTCTCACGCAGCGGTGAGAGACCCGTTTAAGTGAATTGCCGCCATGTTGGAATTCTGCGCCCCCTGTGGCCGGAAACGTGTGCTGTTGTGTGAAGCGTGGGTTAAAATCTCCCCTTGTCCTCAGGATGGTGGCCGGGAAGGCAGAACCAGCCATGCCGGGTCGGCTTTACGTCCACCCAGACTCTCCTGCCACGGGGACTCACTGGACGAGGCAGCTGGTCTCCTTTCAGAAGCTGAAACTCACAAACAACCACCTGGATCCTTTTGGGCACGTATGTGATATTATTCCACAAAGTTGCATCATTAGCCGCCTATAGAACAGTGCAGTGTGGTAGGGCAGTGTTGAAGTGTTAAAAGGCGTATCAATAAGAGCCTCCAAATACGCAGAAGTGACAAAAATAGCCTGGAAGGAGATTAAGACTTAACAAACATAGGCTAAAAGGGTGGGATCGTTCAACATATATTTAAGTGAGCGAACGGCAACAGAGTAAGCACTGGAAACTGCTCAGTCATGTTAATCCGTTGGATTAGATTATGTAAATCAAGTCGCTCCATTGTGGTTCTTCACAGAGTAGTCTGTGGGCTGCGGTCCAGTGATTCATGGTTGCTTCATACCTTTTTTTCTTCCCATCTGTGCGCTTGATGAACAGTTTAAGTCTTTGAAACCCAACTTTTTAAAATTTTTTATGTGGATCTAATATGCGCAAAATATGGGAGCAAGAAATTTAAGACAAGCAGGCAGCATCAGACGCTGTCTATAACTCGGCGAACGCTTCTGGACAACGGTTCAGGAGATGACCTCATGTGAAGATCATGTAAGAGGTCATCTCCATAGAGACCAGGAAAGGCAGAAAGGGAAGGTGCAGCAGAGGTGAGGAGTCTGACCATGGCAGCGCTGCCCATAGGGACCCTGGGATACCGTGTCTGAAGTCATCGCGTCAGAGGCAAGCTCATTAGGTTCATAACCTGTCAGATCCATGCGGGACTGGCCTGTCAGGGCCGGTTGAGTGCCTGGGATGTGATAAGGGAGATTAATGAGGCCAGAGACAGCCTCCTAAGCTCCACTGACGCCCACTCCAGCAGGAACGCCGCGGCTGGCCGAGAGCGGCTCACAGCGCGAGCTCACAGACACCGTGGCTTTGAGAAACCACATTATGGCAGACTGTGGACAGCCCATGAATACAGTCTGGTGGTGGAGAATTTCTGTTGTATTTGAGAGAACATGCAGTAAAAAAATGTTAGCGCATTGCAATAATGAGACTTTTGCAAACATGGAGCACATCTGCGTTTTGCAACCGGGTCCTTAGGGGCTTCCAGAAAGTCCTTGTTTTTGCTATAAACCGGCTTCTAATACAGTTGAACCAGACAAGCACACTGAACCTCGGTTCACTGGTAAACACCACCTACATTATTACATGTTTATGTAAACAGCAGTACAGTTCAAGGACTATGACCATGTCAACTACATGCCTGTCCTTAAAGTAGCAGATCAGAGTTGAAAGTAGCATTACTGATCAGCAGATACCCTCCACCACGTGCTGTTCATACAACCTCTGAGGACATCCAAGATGGTCCCCATGCAGCGTTGTCTAACCCTGTGTAGAACCACACGGTACAGCCTCCACCCCACAACCAAACAGCCCTCAACCCACAAGACCCACAAGAGAGGAAGATATGTACAGGCTCAGAGACCCAGAGGTTTGATCAATACAGTCGGAGAGCCAAGACGCCTGTAGCTTCACCCCTGATACAGCTCGTATTACATGGAAGACGCCTAAGACGTCAGCCGCCTGTCCGTCCGGAGGTCATCCGATTCGGCGGGAGCAGCCGGGCCGTTTGCTCAGTGGGGGCCGCTGTCTGCTGCACTGGGGGCACTGGGGAGGGGACTGGATAGACTGGAGCTCGACCCCAGCGTGCGCCAGAGTTCCCGACTCCTCCGTCAGGAGGGCGGGTGGAGCACGGAGCCCGAGAGGCAGAGGGAGTCAGCGCAGTAGCAGAGAAGACCTTGATGTTCATTGGCCCTGACGGAGTTGCACAGGGGATGACCCCGACCTAACGGTCCACTGAGCACCCAGCAACCCGCACACTGGTGCCGGACTGTCCTACTCGCTGGTGCTCTGTCTCTCTCTCCCTCACACACACACACACACACACACACACACAGAATCTAATTGAATTACTTACAAAGCAGTGCAGAGCAAGATTCCAGACATCTACTCACTAATCCTCCCACACAGCATGCAAAACAGTGTCATACTTATTTTTCTAACATCACACAAAACCTCCTGCTCATAGATCTGGATATTTGTATTAGCTTGAATACCTGCATATAAAGCCGCGACAAAACACTGTAACGTTGCACACTAACGATGTCGGTAACCGTCACCTCCAGTGACCCGTGTTTAAGCCTCTCTGTGACACAGCCGACACGCATCTCTCCTCTCACAGATTATACTGAACTCCATGCACAAATACCAACCCAGGCTTCACATCGTAAAAGCGGACGAGAACAATGGCTTTGGCTCCAAGAACACCGCCTACTGCACCCATGTGTTCAACGAGACCACATTCATCTCGGTGACATCCTATCAGAACCACAAGGTAATAATACGCACGAACCACTTAAGGAAAAGCATGACGTATGATACTGACATCTATTTATTTTTTTTGTTGTTGCAGATAACACAGTTAAAGATAGAAAACAATCCCTTTGCCAAAGGGTTTCGGGGTAGTGATGAGGGAGATCTGCGTGTGTCCAGACTTCAAGGGTATAAGCATTAAAACTGACCTACTCCTACATAAAATCAGACAGGCCAGCACATTCGTATCTTGTGTGTGTGTCTATAGGGAAGATTAGCCAGTGATCTCCATCATGTGTGTGTGTGTGTATAGGAAGGACTACCCAGTGATCTCCAAGAACATGGTGCGGCAGCGTTTCCTCACGCCCCACGCTCATCTGCCAGGGAAGCTCGGTGGCGGGATGCTGGGGTGCCACACACAGCCTCACTACCCGTACGAGAGTGGCGTGTCCCTGGGCAGCGGCGACTCGCAGGACACCCTCCCCAGCCCCTTCCCTCCGAGCCGAGAGTCCAGCCTGCTTTACCACTGCTTCAAGCACAGAGGTACTGGAGCGCAGATACCACAAACACTACACATTTGTCTCAGCACTGAGGTGAATCTCACCTAAACATCTGCAGTGCAGGACTCGGTGGTGTTCGGTCTGTCCGTGCGTTTGGTGTCTCTCAATATCTGGTGTTCCTGCAGATGCCTCCAGGCACTTGGAGCTGGGCTGCAAGCGTCCATATCTAGATGCGCCGCCCCAGGGTCTTCCAGAGGAGCACTACTTCCCCCCCCCTCCTTCCTACGAGCCGCCTTTACTGTCCCACCCCTACTGCGGCGAGGCACTGGCTTCCAGAGAGGCCTGCATGTACGGTGGCATGGACAGGGAGGCGGGGCCTGGGGGCGTGGTCGGCACCGAGGACTTGCCCCCGCCTTCCCTGAACTGCAATGTGTGGGCGTCGGTGCAGCCGTACCCACGCTACGGCATGCAGACTGTCGAGGCCATGCCCTACCAGGCCTTTCCCGCCCACTTCCCCAGCATGGCCGCCGCCCCCTCTGTGGTGTCCCACCACTCGCCATCGACTCAGCGCCCAAACCCCGCCCCTTCCATCCCGGAACTGGCGCCCTTCGCCGCACAGCGGCCTGCACCACCAGCACCACCTTCTTCTTCCTCCTCCTGTTCCTCTTCTTCCTCCTCCTCCTCCACACCTTCGGCGCCTGGCTCCCGTGACAGAGAGACCCATCCCCCACTGTACCACAGAAAGCCCGGGTCACCTCTCCGACCTCACAGGGATTTCTCGACCTCCAGGGACCACAGCCCAATGCCGTCGAGAGATCCAGTCTACCAGTATCAACTGGGCTTTGGCACCATAGGGCCCCATTGGGCTGAGAGCTAAGATGAGATGTTTAACAGTGCAGCACTGTTTCGCCTGATCATCATCTATCATCCTAGAGTTATAGGCCGTCTGTAAGACAGGACGTCAGTGAGATGACATTCTGACAGAGCCATGACACTAAAGACATTAATTTGCCAGTTATAATACACCAGTTCATGTCCAGATCTGTATAGTCCATCACAGTATTATCGCCGCTCTGTAACAGTGTCATATTTATTTTTCATACGTTTATAGTTGCACTTGTACTAACAGTGGATGGAACAATCTAAAAGCACTGTGCTAAATGCACCAGGAGTCCATAACTATAGCATAAAGATGCTCTAAACCTTTCAGTGCCAACCGTGTGTCAAAGCACAAACTGTATATGATGTGTGTATGCCTGTCAGTAACATGCAGGAGACATATTAGACTAAATGAAGTAAACATGCTGTCCTATTATGTGTTTTGGAAAACATTTCAACTATTCCAGCGACATTTCCTACAGTATATTCGAAATGTTAGACCAGACCCAGATTCAGTGTCCAGGAATCGTTCTGTTCTGACATCTGGACAACTTGTTCTTTATAGTCCTATTAAAACTGTACAAAATCTGGTAAAGATATTCCCTTAATATTCTACACTCAGTCGGTGTTTGCCTATAAATTTCAAACCCTGCTGTCGTAGCAAGGCCTATATTTTTATATGAAATTGTTTGTTTACTAAAGATCAGGTAATAAAACTAAAAATGACTATGCAACAAAAGGTTTCAGAACATGTTTAATAGCACTGCTGAATCTAGAATCTGCAGACATCAAACATGATCAGTGTTTCATAGACAACCTTATCGATCCACTGTAAGCTTAATATGTTGAAGGGGCTCTAACTGTGTCCTGTTCTAGGGCAGCTCGGGCCTTCAATGTGTCTATGGCAGATCTGAAGATCAGCTCCATGGGGGGGTAACAATTCAGTTGTGATGTTGGCATCCAAGTGAGTCCAACACGGTGCACTTAGTGAAAGGGGACATCAGAGAGGTCCCTTGCATCCAGATGGAGCCTTGAAGGGCAAACCATTAAGCCAAGTGCAGCGCAGAACAGAGAACTCGGCAGAGAAGTCCAAGACTTAAATAACCGAGCTGGAAAAAAAAAAGCCTTCAGAGTCTGAAAATGTAAAACAGCCCTCTGCAAAGGAGGACGGACCGTAACTCGGTAAGCCTGCTCGTGGAGGAGACATGGATGTGTGGAAAACACACATGGCAATCTGGTGACCTGCATGATTCAATTTGTGTTTTTGACTCAACATGTAAGAAATTATCTCCTAACGTTTTCAGTCTTTTTGCACACCTTTCAAATAAATTGTACTTTTTTTTTTTTTTTTTTTGGTCTCAAGTCTTTAAAATGGCACTTGCTTCCAACACGGTTTAAAGCAAAGGTCAGTTCAACCATCGCATTGGATTAAACAGCAATATCACACCTGACGTTGCAGGCATGACAAAGCAAGCAGGTGCTACAGCGTTACAGGAAGACCACATGCCATCTGTTTTGTTTTTGTTGTATGGTGAATGTAAGGATGATCCTCCCTTAATCTACTGTCTTACATGGTGAGTGCAGTCAAATTATGCACCACTCAAGTGCCAGTGAATATATATATATATATATACAAGTGAATATATGTGTATATTAGTTAAGGAACAAGGACACATGGTGTATGATTGTTCGCAGGTTCAGGGCACACAGGTACACAGGGTGTGGTTCCTCAACACAGGTGTGGCAGTGTCACAAACGGACCGGCGCTGAGCTGCAGTTCTGTCCGTACTGATGCTGAGGACCAGCGCCAGTACAAGTCCAGCCTGCTCAGCACAGAACACGAGGTCCACGTCAAGGGATTGACGGCGCTTCTCAGCAAAGGGAATTTTTTTTTTTAAGGAAATTTAGACCTTGGTAAATAAATGACAGGACCACTGCGGTGGAGGAGGCCAGGTCTTTCCGAGCAGATGTTACAACTGGAACTCCTGAGGAGCATAATTCTAGTGAATGAGAGAATGAATAAATCATCTCGGTTTTGTAGCGCTTATCGGAGTGATCTACAGGGGCTCTTGTGCTGGTGAAGCGTCTACTGGGAGGAGGAAGCACCCATGAGAGCTCCACCTGTGCTCCACCCAAGAGCCACTACGTCTCCCTCAGAGTCAGGTCTTTGGTCTTGAACGCCAACAGCTTTCAAAACGAATAAACTGGTAGAAAATTGGTTGTCATTAACAGGCAGAAAAGACAAACCAAGACTCGCAACCACAGCACAAGTCCAGTCTTTATTATGCAACATCACCAAAGTGGACTAGGGATGTACTTACATATATCCATATTTGATGTACTACTGAAACATGTACAAACATATCAGGGGTTACAAACCACTAGAAATACATAAAGAAAGAAAATAGATTTTTTTTTAGAATTTAAGGTTAACTAAAGCCCACTAAACCTTAAGGCTAGACTCACATTTACATGCATGAGAAAACAGCATGTAATGTGAAGATGGATCTTCCTGCTGGCTTCCCTGAACGGGCCCGATAGTGCAGATCCTGGAGCAGAACCGCAGTGCAGAGGGAACCAGCCAGATCTTGAGGAGTGACGACAACAACAAGAACAACAATAACAACAAGGGGTTCTGGTTTTGCTCCGGAAAGATCATTATTTGGCGGAGGAGCCGCACAAGCGATGCAGACATTCCATAAAAGCATCGCAACCATGTCCATGATGGATGAGCTCAGGGTGATCATACAGCGCAGGGCAGATGGCCGCCTGCAGTTTGGAGCCAGAGCACTATATGGCGAGGACGCTTCAGCTACAGGAAGCGTCATGTGGTCGTTTAATCTGCTTATCCGAACCAAAGCCCTCTCTCATGCTTAAACCCAGCTCTGATAAATCTAAGATCACTTAAAAAGAACCTTCTCTCATCGTCATCCGATCAAACCTTAACGGGCTGCCTCTTTCCACCGCTTAACTGAAACTCATACAGCACAGAAGACGACAGGCCAACTCCAGAGATTTATACCGTTTAGCATTCCACATAAAAAGCAGTCCATCTCCATCAAAGAGAAGTCAGGTTTAAGCCCCACATAGAACACTATAGCCTTCAGTATCTATTTGTGAGAATTTGAGGGAGAGGGAAGGGGTGGGGTGGGGTGGGGTGGGGGGGGGTTCATCTGGAACTCATTGGGGTGGATCTGCTCCGACTGTGCCTCTCCCCTGCTCTGGTCTTGCCCTCCTCACGCCGCTCTCCTCTGTCGTCCCTAAATCCCATCTGAGAGCTCCTTTGGCTGGGCACGCTCTGACCTGGAGCTTAAGACGCTCCTTCTTGTAAAAGCAGGGCCCGGCTCCTCGAGCAAGCACTCAAGAGACATGCTTCAAATACTTGGGTTGGTGGGTGGGGGTGGGGGGGTTAATATCAAACCCATTATGGTCTTTCTGGAGCCCAGTAAACAGCCATCTTGTGGATAATTTTGATTCGATCCACATGCAGCCAGATTCATAGGGACATAGATGTCCGATGGCCCACTATGTGCTGTATGGGTGTGGCACAAAGGTGAGGTCTGGACGTCACTCTCGCATGTCCAGAGATCTCAGAAGAAACGCAACCGTGCCCGCCGTTACAGTGCGCCTACAACATGAAGCTGCCGAGATGTCGTCTCTGCAGAAGGAACCGTCTGATTGGTTATGTTGAGCGTGAGAGGGCGGAGCCAGGCTGCTAACTCCGCAGTCTTAAGTCCATACCGCAAGTCTTAAGTCTTAACTTAAGTGGTCATTCACTTACCTGCAGCCTCAGTCATAACGCAGATATAAACATAAAGCTAACTTAGGAAAACTAGATTAGCAAATCCCACACACCAAGTGGATTAGGAGAAAGACAGCAATAAAAATTTATAATTACATTCTGTGAGCTCCACAGTCCCATAAGGAAACACTGAAGGGATTAAGTTTTCATCCCATCGGATTAAATAACGGCCTCTGAAGTTGATGTACAGCGTGCAGTGATGGCAAAGGAACACAGCCTAGCAAACAAACACGTGCTTAATAACCATGTGACTGGGAAAAACAGGATGCCATTCCAAACATTTGCGGTGTTGTGGGCTCCGATGCAAAGGCTGCAGATGACTAATGTTGGATCACATTGTTTAGCGTTTATCAAAGCAAGCCTCTGATTCGCTGTGTGTGCGAAGCAAGCCTCCCATTCGCTGTGTGTGTGCGAAGCAAGCCTCTGATTCGTTGTTTGTGGGTGTTTTTTTTTTTCAGGCGGGCATAATCTAAAACGTCCATGAGAGAAAGATTATGTTCAGTCTTCCGTGCAGTCATGTCACATGTTCTCTTTAATGCAGTTAACCAATCAGATGGTAGATCGCTGTGTGAAAGCCCCGCCCCAGCACCCACCATAGGCCACCATCTCCCTCCATCATGATGGGAATATGGAGCAACACAGGAAATGACAAGACAGTCCAGTATATGGTGGAACTTCCTCAAACTTACTAGAGAGTTCACTGCAGCATAAACAGGACAAATTCATAATAAATAAATAAAATCCTCCAATGACATCTTTCCTATACAGCATCACAACATGCGCTATGAAACATGTATTAATATACTTAGGGAAGATGCAACAGAATTACTGCCCAGACCTGAAGATCACCTGAAGATCACCTGAAGATCACCTGAAGATCACCTGAAGATCACCTGAAGATCACCTGAAGATCACGCTAAAGGAGCTCTGGTTTGCCACTCGCTCACTCAGTACCACGGTGTCACTGCTACAGACGAGGCCCCCCTCTTCCCCCACCTCCACCCACACCTCCACCCACACCCCATGCCCCAGCCTGCTCCCTCGTTCACGCTCGCTGTAACTGAATGGAGCGATCGTGTTTACACTAGAGGATTCCTTAAGCCAGCCATACCAGTCCTTTGACTCTCCCACACACGGCCACTCCTTTTAAAGGCATTGCGTTTTCTCAGGAAGTGCAAAGCTGAAGCAGTGTGTGCGCGGACGTTAATCTGAATTAAACAACCTTTATATTCAAGACACGTCAGTGTACAACTGTACTTTCTAGCGGGGTTGATAGTTCTGTTCTGATGAAAAGGCACATCTGTGCAGCTGGAAAGTTGTATCGATGAGGCTGGTTAAGTCCTCTTTGTTGCACTGAGGCATTTAGTGTCTCAATACCCTCTACTGGCTAAAGACTGTAACTGCAGGATGCAGGGTGTTGTTTTGCATTTGTAAGGTAACAAGTATCAAAGCTATTAATCTACAAGCTCCTATAAATTGGGAATGTGCACAGGTCAAATAGGTTTTAGATCAAGTAACCAACTTTATGAAACTAACCATAATTTTGGTGAGATATTAAGCTACAGTTTTGCTATTCCATGTACAATTGCCATTTCTTTGACTATACTAGCTTATATTAACAAGTATAACAATTCCAAAGTTAAAAAGTGTATACTTAGGTAATTTACCAAGATGCTTTTTCCTACAAAATAACGACTAAGAAAACTTAATTTAACTTAATAAAGATAATCACAACTTGTGTTTATGAACTGAATGCTCAGCAGAATTTAAATCAAGTCAAAAATAATTTGAGGGTAAAGCAGGTTTCTGATCCCCCCCTGAAGAACTTGGCACTAGAGTCTGCCTTGGAATGAGTATTCTGGCGGGAAAACTTCCGTGTGACGGTAAGAGGGAAGATCTTAGGATTAGTCCTGAAAAGGGAAAGCAAAGGCCAACACATTTGACCTATAAACACCAGCTCTTATCTACTTCACGAGGCTTCACCTTCAGCCAATATGGATCAAGTGTTTAGCTGGACAAACGTGGCTTACGGTGGATCAGGACACCGGCAAGTGTGTGAGACCAGAGGGAATAAGGCTTCTTAAAGGCGACTGCCTGGCTCAAGAGGTACCCGGACACACAGCAAGCAACCTTGTTCGCATGCTTGTTTGCTAATGCCCTGTAATGCTAATTGGGCAGGTACACTGGGGTGGGATGGTATGTCAAACGCCACGTACGGTGTGAGCACCAGCAGTAAAGCTCTGGTCCAGGAAGCAGCACCAATAGGTCTGGTTCTCCTGCGGGAGCAGAGCCTGTGCTGTACTGGGCATTTACAGAATTATGGGTAAACAATCATACGTGTATAGGCCAGATTTTGAACTTTTATAAACAAGCTTGGAATTAAAGGAGCATAAAATGGATGTCTAGCGGCAGCTAGTTATGCCAACATACTGCCAGGGAAGGAACCCAAACGCAAGACTCTGAGGCCTTCACTTCAGGCTCCAGCGAGTCTTCTCATCTGTAGATCATCCTCAGAGGCAAAGAGAGGCCCACGTAGCCTCTTATGGCATCTACCTCCCATTGGTCAGCGACCTAACTGGGCCACGGGGATGGGAGATGGCAATCTCATCTCCTCATCAAACCAACACAATGGTCGTTGTGTCGTGTCAGTCAGCTTTGCTGTCAGACAGTAAACCGTTTCAGTTTGATTCCAGCTTCAAGGGCCTGATGTGCCTTTGAGAAGGGATACCATCTATTGGTATTCTGAAAGTATGTTTTGACTCAGGCCGGTAACAAGCTGTGTGGGGAGGGAGAAAAACACAACCCGGGTGAGATGGGCAGGATAAGGACGGCATTACACATCGCAGACGTGTGAATCTTTCCACCCGATGGCTGCGGCACGCAGCGGACTGAGATAAAGATGTTAATCACTTGCGTAAGAGCGGAGGAGCTGAGAATGCAGGTGTTTCAGCACCCGACCGGGGAATGGAGCGAAGTTTAAACGACCTTTTATCTCCGTCTCCGCTTGGACACCATCGATAGCCAGAAGGAATGGCGACAATGCTGAAAGGTCACGAGATCGGGCAGCGATCATGCTTTCGCCAGCCGGGTCCTTGCTCGTCTCCTTCCAGCGCCTCCGTGTCGGCGTTTCTCCGTTGGTTCGCCAAGTCGCATGCTTGTGGAGGCGTCGTGTAGACGTAGCGGGGGTGCAGTGGGTGGGGCCGGAGGGGTCAGGGCACCCCGGGGCTCCAACAAGGGCAGGTGTCATCCGAGGGTTTGTTTCGAGCCCGTCGTTCGGCCCCGCCCTGGTGGCAGGTCTGAGAAAAAGAAGCAAAAACAAGAACGAGAGGCACTAGAGAGCTAGAGGTACTAGAGAGGTACTAGAGAGCCAGAGGTACTAGAGAGCTAGAGGCACTAGAGAGCTAGAGGTACTAGAGAGCTAGAGGCACTAGAGAGCTAGAGGCACTAGAGAGCTAGAGGCACTAGAGAGCTAGAGGCACTAGAGAGCTAGAGGCACTAGAGAGCCAGAGGCACTAGAGAGCTAGAGGCACTAGAGAGCGAGAGGCACTAGAGAGCGAGAGGTACTAGAGAGCCAGAGGTACTAGAGAGCGAGAGGCACTAGAGGCCAGGAGGGTGCTAAGAGGCTAGAGAGAGGGAGGCACTAGAGGCAGAGCTAGAGGTACTAGAGGCTAGAGAGCTAGAGGCACTAGAGGCTAGAGAGCTAGACTAGAGAGCCAGAGGCACTAGAGCTAGAGGCTAGAGGCTAGAGACTAGAGGGAGAGCTAGAGAGAGCCAGAGGAACTACAGAGCTAGAGGCACTAGAGAGCTAGAGGCACTAGAGAGCTAGAGGCACTAGAGAGCTAGAGGCACTAGAGAGCGAGAGGCACTAGAGAGCGAGAGGCACTAGAGAGCGAGAGGCACTAGAGAGCTAGAGGCACTAGAGAGCTAGAGGCACTAGAGAGCTAGAGGCACTAGAGAGAGGCACTAGAGAGCTAGAGGCACTAGAGAGCACTAGAGAGCGAGAGGCACTAGAGAGCTAGAGGCACTAGAGAGAGGCACTAGAGAGAGGCACTAGAGGAGAGCTAGAGGCACTAGGAGAGCGAGAGGCACTAGAGAGCCAGAGGCACTAGAGAGCCAGAGGTACTAGAGAGCGAGAGGTACTAGAGAGCGAGAGGCACTAGAGAGCGAGAGGCTAGACTAGAGGAGAGCAGAGGTACTAGAGAGCTAGAGGCACTAGAGAGAGCTAGAGGCACTAGAGAGCTAGAGGTACTAGAGAGCTAGAGGTACTAGAGATAGCCGTCGGCCTGGGCAGGAAGGGTGGACTCAAGACAGCTCAGCTGATGGGGTCAACCGCCTCTATCCACCCCGGAGGCGATGATGTGAGAGGCAGAAACACCTCCCATTTCTCCACCCTGGCCCACTCCTAACAAGCATAATTACAGCTAATGGGCAGGATACCATCACTGTCCTCTCACTGGCTTAAGAAAAACATCCGCATACTGGGAAAACATGGACTAAGCAAGTGAGAGATGGCTAAACAAAGTTTACATACTGTACGTACGGTATAGGTTTCTACAGGGCTACGGAATGCCGTGAAACAATTTAATGACCTCAAGCATGACTAACGCTCACGAAGGACTGCCAACGTGTGTGTGTGTGTGTGTGTGTGTGTGCGTGTGTGTGTGTGTGAGAGCAGGCGAGTGTGCGTACGCATTTATGGTGCCAATCTCTGATCCCTCAGATAAGGAACCACCAAGGCATTCTTGCTATCACTATCCCTCATCAGGCATAAACGCACAAGGCAGAGACAATAGCAGCAGATCTCCCGACGACACAAACAAGCCCTGCGAATAATTACAGAATCAGGAAATTGTGTGGAATTTGAGACTACGGGGTCTGCTTTGGAATGGGGGGTCAGGGAATTCAGAGTCAGGGGCTCCGGAAGGGAAAGGGGTAGTCAGGGAATTCAGCCCAGGGATTGTAGCTAGGTGCCAGGCTCCAGACCCCTGTATGATGGTGCTGATAGCTGTCTGCCTTGGCGAGATGATGACAGAGCTGATAACCAAACACATAAACAGAGTCGCGTCCATGGAGCAGCACACAGAAAGAGACACAACCTGGATTATTTTGGTGGCTTTCATCTCCGCTTTGATGTTCTGCGTATAATGGAGCGTTTGGTTACCATGGGCCCGATCGTTGGCTGCAATAGCGCCTGGGGAGGACTCCCGATACACCTGCGATCGTCAAGCTGGCCGGGCAGGCCGACTTCTCCCAGTGTGGAGCTCACCGCGGTTGCACACAAGGGCCACGGTGTCCATGGTCTTACATGCCTAGTTCACATCTTAAAAGGCCTGGCGATAACCAGACGCACTGAAGCGGGAACGGTACACAACACTAAAGCGTAAAAGAGACCAGGAGGTATCGCCCTGGCAGAGGGAACAGCTCTGTGCAGGTGCAGCTGGAAGTGAAATTCAGCCTCGCGCCTGAACCAACGTCTCTGTAGAGGAGCTTAACGTACAAATGTGGAGTCCCGGTTAAAATGAGAGAGCACAGCACACGGGCAGGAGGGTGAGTGGGTTTCCCTGAGGTTAGGGGAGGTTAAAGGGCGCAGACATGCCGACTCTGCCAAGCTTTTATCTCTCATTTCCTTTCTCTGTGAAAAAGTGAAGATAAGTCCAAATGTCATGTGTCCATACCAGCAGAAATTGCAAATTGCTTACTAACAAATAGGCCCCTCCCTCTCCCCACGGACACGAAGGTGCATGCAGGAAGCTTAACATGGCAGATATCTTTGCATACCCAAAGTTTGGAACCATCTGTCATATTTTATTCATCACTCATTTTATTCAGATCTCGGTGAGTGACAGCATAGATCAAATAATATAAACCAGCGATATAAACCAGACACCAAAATGTATTTTCAGTACATTAGGAAAAAAAAGGTTAAAAAACCTTTTTACATGGAATTACTTTAGATACATTATTAAAGTACCTAGCTCAAGATTTGATCATTGCTTTCTAAATACAAGAATCGAATAAATTAATTTTGATAGAAAACACAATTCCTTTTTTACCTTTCTACAAATGCAACCTGTGCCAGTCTATTCCAGTCTGTGCCAGGTGTGCCAGTCTGTACCAGGTGTTCCAGTCTGTGCTAGGCATGCCAGTCTGTTCCAGTCTGTGCCAGGTGTGCCAGTCTGTGCTAGGAATGCCAGTCTGTTCCAGTCTGTGCTAGGTGTGCCAGTCTGTGTTAGGCGTGCCAGTCTGTACCAGTCTGTGCTAGGTGTGCTAGTCTGTGTTAGGCGTGCCAGTCTGTGTTAGGCGTGCCAGTCTGTACCAGTCTGTGCTAGGCGTGCCAGTCTGTTCCAGTCTGTGCTAGGTGTGCCAGTCTGTGCTAGACGTGCCAGTCTGTACTAGGCGTGCCAGTCTGTACCAGTCTGTGCTAGGCGTGCCAGTCTGTACCAGTCTGTGCTAGGTGTGCCAGTCTGTGCTAGGTGTGCCAGTCTGTGCTAGACGTGCCAGTCTGTGCTAGGCGTGCCAGTCTGTACCAGTCTGTGCTAGGTGTGCCAGTCTGTGCTAGGCGTGCCAGTCTGTGCTAGGCGTGCCAGTCTGTGCTAGGCGTGCCAGTCTGTACCAGTCTGTGCTAGGTGTGCCAGTCTGTGCTAGGCGTGCCAGTCTGTACCAGTCTGTGCTAGGTGTGCCAGTCTGTGCTAGGCGTGCCAGTCTGTGCTAGGCGTGCCAGTCTGTGCTAGACGTGCCAGTCTGTACCAGTCTGTGCTAGGCGTGCCAGTCTGTTCCAGTCTGTGCTAGGCGTGCCAGTCTGTTCCAGTCTGTGCTAGGTGTGCCAGTCTGTGCTAGACGTGCCAGTCTGTGCTAGACGTGCCAGTCTGTGCTAGACGTGCCAGTCTGTACTAGGTGTGCCAGTCTGTACTAGGCGTGCCAGTCTGTTCCAGTCTGTGCTAGGTGTGCCAGTCTGTGCTAGGTGTGCCAGTCTGTGCTAGACGTGCCAGTCTGTGCTAGACGTGCCAGTCTGTGGTAGACGTGCCAGTCTGTGCTAGGCGTGCCAGTCTGTGCTAGGCGTGCCAGTCTGTACTAGGCGTGCGGACGTGCTGCCGTGACATCTGATGCAGCTGGAATGCAGAGATACGGCGGAGTGACGAGTGTGTCAGCAGTGAGCACCAAAGGCATAGGCAAGGTATTCCAACACAAACACCCAATCGGCTCAGTACGTTTAGGACATGCAGTTCAAATAAGATATCTAATTCCTAATAGGACATGGAATACGGAAATACAAACTAGACACCGAGTTGTAAAGTTTGTAAAAAATGTAAACCACACTGGGCATATGGCATCTTCTCACGTGCGTGTCTAATCTATAGACACGGGAGGCACCTATGAGCCATAAAACAAGGTGATAATCCTCTCTAGGTGATGATCTTCAGTCCTCCTCTTGCCCATCATCGAGCTGGCTTCCTTTATAAATCAACTTTAAGGGTAATGAGAAGTTAGGTAAGCCTCCTGTGTTCAAAGCTGAGGTTGGCTCGGGTTGTCTGAATCGTTGCCACCAGATTCCCAATATACAACAGCTAATGTGCGGAGGGCAACTCGGGTGTCAACCAGGTAAATATTGACTACTGGTCATTAATTCCTCCAATAACGCTCACATCAGTGCAGGATTATCGAAACCAAGGCTTATAAGACCAGGTAATAAGGAGGTGTCTATGACACATCCTTGTGTGACTCACCGCCATTTTAATTCCTTTGCCCCAGGAACAACAATATGTGCTCACTGACGTAAAACAAAGACCGGCACGCATGACTCAACATGTGGGGAAAAAGTGCTACCATGTCAACAGCACGGCGACGTGTTAATACATAGGTTCATATTAATTTCTCTTAGACCATCTCCAAGCCCCTCCTCACCTAGCAAACAGTGTTTCAGGGTAGGACGAGCAGTTGAGCCCCTGAAGATTGCACAGGTCTAGTCAATGGCACTCACACATCATTGTGTTGACAGGGCGTTGTTTAGTTCCCACTTGCTTGTGGAACGACTACTTAGTCTCCACGGAGACCATGTTGTTTTAAGCACTGCATTAGGTTTGGAGGGCCCAAAGTTTGTGCCTCCCTTTGCTTACTGAACCTTTTAGCCAAGACGTCTTCATAATCTCCCCCCCCCCCTCCCCCGACCCGACACTCGAAAAAACACCAAATCCCTCCCAAGCACGCTGGAATTAGGCTCGTCTAATTACACGTAGCAATTTTCAGAGAAAGGTATGTAGAGAGGGGGAGAAAAAACCAGACACAAGAGAGACAACGTTGCCTACGTCTGTGCTGATCACCAAAGCCCAGATAAGAGATGGAGCAGCTATGCAAAACAGATGAACCACATTTCCAAAAATGCCAACCAATCAGCACTGAGAAAATGTCTGATGGCCCGTTGCAGCGATTTTCATCTGACTGCGATTGTTATGCCTGCGGAGACGCGTTGTGCAGCATGCAGACGGATTGGTAGACAGCGCCCCCTAGACGCCAGCTGCCAAGCAGACGTGATGAAGCGAGAGGTGGGGATGAGAGGGGCTGTCGGGGGCAGTTACGCTCAGAGTGGGGGGGCAGGAACGGCAGGGTTGGGGGGGACGATGGCGACACCTCGGAGCTCTGGAGGAGGAGGAGGAGGGTGTACGCACCCCTGGCCTCCTTTCTGCAGGGTAATTGGGCAGGACTGGAGGAGCGTGACTGTGGTGGGGGTTGTTGGGGGTGTTTAGGGGTCTCACAGTCAAAACTGGGTCACCAGCGAAAGCCAATTAGCAGACGGCGCCAACCCATCCAGCAGAGCCGAGGGCAGTCACTGGGGATCTGGGTCAGCCCGGCGTCCTGCGCCTGGTGGGGGGTGGCCGCCGTAGCGTGCCCGGCCAGCGGACAGGAGGGGGAACAGGGGGCCAACGCGTCCGCACCAGTCAGGGTTAACAGCTCCGGCGAGGTCGGCACCTCCCACAACGTTGGGAGTCGCTGCTCTATTCCCAGCTGGGTGAGACATCCGTAAAGCCCCTTGTGTGTCTCTGTCAATAATACTGTTTGCCTTGTCATTACTGCCAGCTTTAGCGCCTCCAACACACTGCAGCTCGGGCAAACAAACCTCCACAGAGATGCTCGTCTGCCCGACACTCCCAGGATCTGCAGCGCTGGCGATTATCAACATGTTCTCTTTTCTTCTGGCAATTCGTCATGCCTCCGAAACCCAGTCCGGCAGCTTTAAGACAAACGGCGAGACGGAGGGAGAGAGGAGAACGTGTTTGCCAGAGTGGCCCAGCATGCCGTGGTCAAGGGCCTCGCTTCCCAGAATGCACTTCTCCGATCATAGGGTAGAGAACAATGATGGTTCCAGTATCTCGATGCGCGTCATGCCATGACAGAAGAGGACGTGGTGTGACCTGAGTGACCCACGCGTTAAAACGCTCTGCAGAACATGTAACGACTGTGGTGTCACTGACAGAAATATCGACAGAGAAATTAAAGATGCACTAGGCACAGGATGCAGAGAGACAAGACATTTGCTGTGGAGAATACTGACATCTTCTGGACATAAACGAGCTCTCATGAATCTAACCCTTTCTTCTAAAAAAAAGAAAAAGAAAAGCATCTCTGAATGGTTATGTTATTCATTCTGAGTCTTAAAGGCGTGCACAAACGAAACAGCATACATCCCATCACTTTAATTACCATTTTACATTACCAGGCATAACGAATCAAGAACGATGCACCGAGTGGAATCGTCTTTCAGCACAGACAAAGGAAAACGGACGGGATGAGATGACCCGATCCCTTACAAACACGCTCATTAACAGAGCCGCGTACAGCACCTTCCTGTCAGAACAACAACACCGGTGTGTGTGTGTGTGTGTGTGGGGGGGGGGGTGTTGCTGCTGCGCTGGCCGTGATTGGAAACGGATGAGCAGAAGAGCACCGGCAGAGGAGCAACAGGGGATCCACAATACGCGGAGGCGGCACTTTAATGTGACACCTGCTGCACGAGAGGGCGGAGCCTTTGTGCCGCCGCCGAGGTGCGCAGGACTCACAAAAGGGTCGGGAGGCGGACGGCCTTTGTGACCGACCGCCGGCCGTGTTTGCTTTCGAGGTGTTCTCCCGGCCCGCCAGCCATGCCGGCCATTGTCAGGCGAGCCCGCGGGCACTGTTGTTGTTGGGCATTGTGCGCTGACACGCAGGGGCAGGGGAGGGAGCAGCGGATGCGTGAGGGAGCCTGGAGCTCCGCCAGGGCAGCGCCGAGAGGCACCTGCGCCGACACCTCCCCCCCCCCAGCTCTATTACCCAGGGGGTAATCCCTCGCCTGGCAGAGCACACAAGTCACCCACCACCACCACCACCACGTCCCCCTTGGCCCGATCACGGCTTCTTTCACCGCACAAGTGCTTCTCATCCACTTTGGAAAGCAAGAACTCATAATATTTTCAGTTTCTAAGGCATCGACACTTCTGGACAAAAAAAAAAAGAAAGAAAAAGAGCCGGAGCTCACGGGCGTCTGACACAGCTTTGTTTTCTGGTGTGATCCGGGTCATAAGCCTGCACAGGTCATGTTGAGCCAAGCTACTGATCCCTAATGGATCAGGTAAAAATAGACCAGATTAGACCAGACCGCCTAGCACATTTATTAATTAAATTAATAAATAAATTTATTAATTAAATTTTGTATCTACTGCAAATGGGTTTAAAAAAAAAAAAAAAAAAAAAGAATCAGGTTGAACAGGTACACGTAAAACAACAGAAAATCTGTTTACCACACCTACAAAATCCTCGGACAGCTTTATCAACTTGACACCTATGAAACATTGTCAAGAAGGTTGCTTAATTTGACAGCCCCAGCCACCAGAAATGTGTGTTACTGATCACGTGGGATTAGAGGAGAAAGGAATGAGAAAGCTGAAAGGAGGCTAAATAAACAGTAGCTTCTCCCATGACGGGCACCGTCAGGCTGGGGAGGACGTGAGGGTGAGTCAGGGTGAACCACGGGGCTCAGAGCGGGCACGCACACCCAGTGCTCACCCTGCTCCACACCCTGTCTGTCAGCACCCGCACAGGCTGGGATGTTCGCCTGCGCCTTCGTGGTCTCCCAGAGGCCCCCACACACACACACACACACACGCACACACACAACAGGGCAAACAATATTCGCAGAGTTGGTGAGGGAGAGAGAGTGTGAGAGTTGTGTGTGTGTGTGTGTGTGTGTGTATCCTGAGCCGGCACATTAAGGCAGATGTCTGTCAGCAGGACTCATTTGCTTAAAGAAACGGCACTAACACTTCACATGTGGACCCTGTTCACTGCTGTGGCACTTGAAGCCCTGCGTGTTTTGACACACTGCATCTCAGCACTTCTAATATTTACACAAGGAGGGACCACCTATGGTCCAGATAGCACAGGCGATGGCTCACGCACACACACCGAACCCCTGCCTCCCTTCCCAAAGCCTTCAATTTTCACTAAGTTTTCTCTCACCAATTCGCAAGCTGCGACGCTCACACGGGACAGGGAGGAGCTGAGCCCCCATAAGCCCCGGAGAGATTTTTTTTTTCACTCCCCAGAAAGAAACTTCTACAAACAGAGGCCATATCCATCATTGCGCTGATCGCCTGGCTTTAGCGAGCAGACGACGGATTGGTTGCACGCCCGTTCCGATGGAATCTCCGCCGGTTTGTTCCGTGCTCTGTCGCCGTTTGCCTTGAGCGGGGGCGCTTAGCACATCAGCGCGAAGCGGCCGCTCACGACGAGCTCCAGAGCCAGGACAGACGTAGACGCAGAGACGGCAGTCGGGTTTCGGAGTTGCTACCGGCGCTTGCCAAATCACGGGCGTCAAACGTTTGTTGACACTGTTTATTCTCTTCAGGTGAATGAACAAGGGAAATTCTGGCCAAAAATTCTAACGCCTCGACAGATTATCACACTCTTAAATACATAAAGCTGGAATGAGAGACGTCCTGTCTGGATGCAACAGCTGTATTCCGATATCACTACTTCAATTTCTCTCCAACACAGCTAATAAATTTAGTCCTATTTTGCCCTTCACAGAAAAATCCCAGAATTCTTTTGCAGTGAGGTCATGCATATGTGGCGTTCACAGGCTACAGCTGCACCTGTCATCGACAAACATCACGACAATGACACGTTCAGCTCGAGTCTTAGCAAACTTAGCAGATGCTAAGTCTGGAAAGTGTCAAACCCGTATATAAAGGATCGCCTTACAAGGTAAATAAAGGTGTCACTAAAGCCAAAGTGCTTGAATATATGAATGAATTCATATCCCTTTCTTTGGTTTCTGTGGTAACGATAAAATGATAGTGTCCCTATATGTGAGGAACATTATGCAAATGAAGCCTATTGGATCTGAAAGTGAATAAAACAACACAAACAACAGGTAACACTCAGGCTCCAATACATCTGCACCCTGCAGCTTGGCCGCACTGTTCACCCAATCAGTGCAGATCACCAAACGCTTTCAGGCATCCCTGCGATAGCCGTTTTACCTCACGGGGGCTGGCGATTAAGCTCTGCAGGACGGAGGGCGTATCGCGGCCAGCTACACCGGGCGTGTAGCTCAGGTAATGCCACCAAGGGCCAGCTCGGCCACTCTGCAGAGTCAAGCTCGCGGAGATACAGACTGTGAGTTCTCCATCCGGTGCTCCCACAACTCAGGAGCACCTGGGAGACACCGACAGGTTTAGGACTTTTATCTCGGAGCGTGGGGAACGAGCTCTAAATGTGCACTCTGCCTAATCGCCTTCTATGAGGGGAGTGGGAGAATAAACAGTCACTTAAAGCCTTTTTGTCTGTCTGTGGTGTTGGCGCTAGGCCAGATATGCATACCAGGAAGTGATTTCAAATAAAACTGCACAGGCTGTTAAAGCAAGTGCTTCTTAAATGGTGTTTCTTTTCTTTTACCTCTGTGTGGCACGATTGTTACTGAGAGAAAACACAAAAAGTAAATGCCACAATACCAAATGACGTAAATACTCATAGTCCTAACGATCATATACCACAACCGCAATTCTTTTCAATAGCCAAGAATATGATTAGCTGATGTTAAGTCAGTTATTTACACACTATATACATATTCTATATCTGCAGACAGGAATAAAAAGTTTGCTTAATCCAGCATAAGACAATCCCCAAACTTAACTGAAGCGGCACTGGAGAAAGGATTCAGATTCAGATTAATCTACCAAATTCAGATGGTACATCTCTTATGAATAACCTCATTCATATAAGTTCTCTCACAAACTAATTTGCTTACAATGGAATATAATAATAACTGCGGGCCATACTGTGATGGTCTGCACTCATGTTGTGTCTTGCTGCATTCATTTGCATGTAATTAAGGCTTCAGTGATGTTGCCACAACGAGGGGAACGGAGTCGTGAGGAGCCGACATTCACACCGAGCGCCTCACACTGACAAAACACGATCGACTTTATCCATGCAACTGGTTCTTAGTCATTGGTAAAACAAACCTGGCAGAAATATGATCAAATAAGATCGTCTGGATGACAATGATTTTTTTACTTGACACTGAAACTTTAAGAATTTTGTAATATCATATGTGGGTAGCCTAAAATGCTTGGCATTAATTTACTGTCCAGGTAACAAATGTGAGTTATGATTGAAGACATACCAAAGGCTTTGAGTAAACAGTTACATAAACTGCTCACTACATCCTATCCACACAGGCTTAAATATTTGTTCAACAGTCTGTAGACTATAACTTAGGTCATTATTATAAAGATTTTTAAACTACTCAAATGACAGCAGTATATTCATCCATCATTACGTGTAATACATAAAACAATTACTTGGTTATTAAGGAAATAGTATGAACCTATACAGTGAAAATAATCTTTTTCCCTTTTTCAATACTGAAATTTGTCATTAGCTATTTGTTTTTCACTGTGTAGTTTACTACCTTCCTGTTACCAAATGAAAGATATGACAAGCAAAAAAAAACCCTAATCTTTACATCATCTACAACACTATTGTCTGACTGCGAGTCCGTTAATACCAGACTAAGCGTCTAAAACTCCATGACAGTTCGCCTGCTTAGCTTCACAACTGCCCCAAAACCCACCCAGGTTTGTAACAGATTTGGTGAGACTGAGTCCACAGTTACCACAGCAGCAGCCATTCAGTCACCTTGGGGGGGGGGGGGGGCATCTTCAGCTTCACCCCTCCCATAGCTAGTCCACCCCAGGACAAAACAGAGCAGTGTGTCACAACAACAACCCCTGCTGTCTCCAACAATGCTAGCACAGCCTCCCTGTGGTGTGAGCCGCACACCACGGTCTCCCTCTCGGTAGCCATTAGCCTATAAGATGTACAGTAGAACATGGGGTGGGATTTGAACATGGGGGATTTGAGTGGATGGAGGTGATTGGGCGAAACACAATCCTAATCCTAATGTATTCAATCATGGAATCTACATCTGAACTTTTAACTCGAAGTTCATTTACATCAACGTCTTAGACGAAGGATCATCTAAAGTGCTTTTGTTTTGTGTCATGAGTGGAACTGATCTTGTGCAATTACAGCATTAAGAATAAAACTTTTTTTTATTGGTGCGGCAGTGCGTCAAACGTCCACCTCCGAAGCACCAAAGCACGTTAATACACCTGGAGAAAACATCTCCGAGTCATCCACAGAGCCTCGTGTTGGCTCTGCATATTGAGCAGCTATTAGACAGACACACCCAGGCTTATTATGAATCAAAACGGCCTCGCTGTCTGGGCACCGTTGGGCTCTGCCGTGTGTCCCAGACTCGGGGCCTGGCAGAGCGCCAGCACTAATCTCACACTGCAGGGATTAGGGTGAATTAGAGTGCTAAACGGCAGATGAAACCTCCATCAAACACAATAGATGGATCGCAATTAGCACAGTGCAGAGACGGCAGCGGCGCTGAAGGAGATGGCACTTGGGGGAAGGGTGCCGGGCCCACGCTGGACTCGGTTGGGCCCGGCTGGGTCTGGAGACTGTGGGGCGGGGCTGTATGAGGCGGGGCCTGGCAGGGCGGGGCTTGGGAGGGCAGGGCTTGGGAGGTGCAATTCAGGCTGGCTGCACCACACTACCATGCTGACTGTGTGGTGAAGGTGTGGCTGGCACATGGGGGAGAGCAGGACCAGAGGGCGGGTCGACTCGAACTATGCGATTAAGGACAAGGTGATGTGGACGGCAGGATCGCACACGTACACAGAAAACAACCCAGATGAGCATAATAAATATAATAAGATATAATAAAAGTTTTAAACTTTTCTAGAAGTTGTAGAAGTCAAAGCTTCACGGCTATGCCTTATTGTGACTAAACAATGTGACTGATGTGACACAGGCTTCCTATTGGTGCTGGTAAGCTGCCCACCTTGTCTGAAGCAGGGTCCTTTGGGTGGTGGACGTCTACCGCCACGACGACAGCGTGACGAGGGTTGTAGGCCACGCAGCTTTGACAGAGGAGCAGCTGGGACACTGAACACGACGCCTTGTTCCAAATGGCATTGTATGAGCATACGCCTTTGTGTGTGTGTGTGTGTGTAAGCACACAGTGAGCAAACACAGGGGGGAAAAAAGAGAACAGGGGGAACGTTTAGGTCCCGTTTCACTCGACATAGCTGAACAGCAAACACCAGATGCATCAAAGGACTAGAAGCTCCTCTCATGCAGCGGACAGTGACAGCCCAGCAAAGGGAGGCAAACACTGTAATCCTCTGGGGAGCGTGTCAGCACAGACCTTTCTTCTACTGACAGTAATGAAGATCTCAGCACCGAGCATTCACATAAAGCATGAAAAGAGGACCTAGCGGTTTAAACAAAAAGCAAAAGGTGCACCTCTACCAACGCACAAAGGTGCACCTCTGCCAACGCACATGCGTCTGTCAGGCTACCAGCCCTGCAGGACCAATGGTGAAAAAACCAAAAGCAGAATCTGATTTCCTGTTTCCTTTGAACATTTACGTTTCTCATTAATCATTAGGAAACGTTGAAATGTGTCCAGAAAACCTTTCAGATACTGGAAACATTCCATAAAATGTTTTTCTTCGCGACGTGTGTAAAAATGACAGCGAAACGTGTGCCAGACTTGTCCTGTGGGGGGAAACGCAGGCACGCTCCACGTGTGTGTGTGTGTGTGTGTGTAAAACCATGCCCCATGGCAACGGGGGCCCACCTGTCTGACCGTCAGGCGTGTAGGCACAAAGGGACCGGCGTAAGGCCTGCAGTGCCGAGCCATTCCGGACCAGTAGCAGAGTTCTGCCGCTGCTCCTGGTGACTCGTAGCGGGCTACACTGACAACGCGGTGGCCCGGGCGTTTGCTCGGAGTCCAGCGCCAGACGGGACGTCTCTGCTCGCTCACACGCGGCACCCTGCACCGCACCCTGCGTCACAGGTAGAGCAGGACAGCACAGACGTACAGCACAGACGTACAGCACAGACGTACAGACGTACAGCACATCCGCGGCTTCACCCGATCCAGTCCTGGTTTTTTGTTTGTTTGTTTTTGTTATCTGTCCTCATCTCCTAGCGTGACGAGCACTCAGAAACACAGAATACCTGGTGCAGCTGCGCTGGGAGTTGGGAGAGAGCAAAACCGTGGACTGGCCAGCGGTCCCCCAAGGACTGGACCAAGCAACAGTGCAATGGGAGAGTGACAGATACAGACATCTTGGGTTAAACTGACCTTGAGCAAAGGGAAGCAGTTCAGCCTGGCAGAGGCCACAGTGAAGTCCTTTCATACAAGGAGAGTAACTGTGAGTCTGTCAAGAGAAAGTAAAACACTCGTCTACTTGGGTCAGAGCGACGGCCCATCTGCATATCGCCGTTACCGAGTGCTTACCTTCCGTCTGTGGGTGGGTCTGGTTTTAGGGCCCATTTTAACCTTCCTAGCCTGCCTGCTATTCCGTGAACATGACCTCTGAACTCTGATTTCTGTACCTTCGACCACACAAAAGATCAGGACAGTATAATCTTGTTACTACGGCAATGAGGTTTATAATCAAGCTTTAAAGCTCTTTTTGGGACAGTGCTACAATGAGATGGTCTGCAGTCTGTAGTAACAATGGCCTACATGCACTTATACGCCTTAGTATCTAACTGCACCAAGAAGACGTAACTGCAGTAAAATTGCCTACTCACGTAAAAACCTAAAGTGGACCCCACCCCACCCGGACCGCTCCCGTTCTCCTACCTGCCTGCTGAGAACCCGAACCTTCACTCTCTCGCCCTCTCTGTTCAGGAGAACGGTGCCTCCTGGCGCGTACGACGCCTCCCTTCATGCAGTCTCTGCTCGTCTCCGGGGTGACGACCTCAAACCTGCGCGCAGACAGGGCCGTGCTGGACCTGCGTGGAGAGCCGAAGGGCCCTGCGCACGTGGCGAGGACCAGAGCCCCAGTGTCCCGCGCCATGTCTGAAGATGGCCTGGCCCGACCTCTCTGCCTACACACCATCACTCGCTTGCTTTCCATGGCACCTGTCAATCCAAGGCACGGAACGAAGGCGTAAAACGCAGGCGTAAAACGCAGGCACCAAGACCTAAAGACCCAAAAAGGGGAAATGATTCTCATCGCGTTACGCAAGCTGAAAATGAGCGGGAAGCATCTCTGCACACCACAGCCATCAACACTAAACCCTCTTCAGACCCCTTTAACTCCGCAGTGACCAGGAGAAACAGAAGTTTCATGGAAGAAGAATGACATATTAGATGTATGAGTGGGCGAGGGAGGGTCCAGCCATTTAGCAGTCTCCCAGGGCTGCAGGCAGTCAGCTAGGATGTCCTGAGCGGCAGAAATTCTCACACTCGTCTACTGAAGCGTCTGCGGTCGGACCCCTCGCTAATGGGCCAGACTGGACTCTCAATGCAATTGCGCTTACGGACGAGACGCTGGTCGTGAGTTGGATGAAGAGTGGTGTGCTCTAGCTGAACGTCCTCCTCCCTCTTTGCTCCGCATTAATGGTGTCACAGCATCAACCCCTCCAACAAGACGCATCTCGTCAGGCTAACGACGGTTAATCAGCCCTCCCCTCTCCATCGTACCGTCTGGATCGAAGAGATTGCTAGACAAAATTACACTACACCACTAGAGAAAGAAGCCCATTAAAATAATAATCATGTGGCTCAAATGGCCCTCATCCCTAATAAAAGTCATTAGATGCAATGTCTGCCTAACCAGGGCTTAAGACACAAGCTCCTTCCTTAATCAGCTTTGCAAAAAAACAAAGTAAACATCTGTAGTAGTTGAAGGAGGAGACAATAGTCCAAGTTCAGCTTTTTCCACACATCAGTACATCCGCACATCTGGATTCAAACCGAAAACATCCTAAAACAAGAAAATAAATGAATCGCTGGCCACACACACTCTCAAAAGCAACGGCAGGAAGACGAAGCAGGAGAAAGGGTGCCCGATAAAGGGGACGTGTGCGACGAGGGGTTTCACGCCAGCGCAGTAGGGTAGCAGAACACACAGATGTTCAGCAGTAACAGAGTAGCAGCCCAGGATCTCGTGGGAGCCGTGCGGGCCTGCGTGAACGCCGAGCTGATCCAGCACTTCACCCCGCGACACACAAGCTGTGGGAACTTCCTGTGGCTGTTTACTGCCCCCGCCTGTCTAACATCTGCGTGAAAATGTCCAATCTGAGCTGATGGAGTTCGGCCCGGTGCTGCTACAGACCCGCTCGCTACGATTAACCCCAGCAGGGCCTCACAGAGCCAGGAATGGTAGATGTGCCCAACACGAACTTATTTTCAAAATAAAATAACAGCAATATGTCAAAACGAAAGTCAAAAGGAATGTCAAGAAACGTCAGAATGTGTCAAAAAGCTGGAGGTGGAGGTCAGACGTCAACCGTGTCCGTTCTGTTCTACATGGTCTGCGATTACCACTCATCCCACAGCAAACGGACATGCTGGTTTATCAAAATTTATTTATTAAGCCCTTTATTTACCATTTGTGCATGATACAGACTTTAAAATGGTGGACGGTTATGAAGTGTGGCTGGCCGGCCTGAGAGTCGCAGGTTCCGCACATTTACCTGCGGCTGCAGTGATGCTCGGGGCTTTTTGTCTAGACCTTGAGAGCCTGTGTGACCTGCCGCTGGGTCGTCTCTCCGCTGCCCGCGTCTCTCCACCTGTGCTCAGAGACATCTCCCAGTCTCTGTGAGGAGAGACACTGTCCCTGTGAGGAACCTCGTCACCTCCTCTATGGTCAACAGAGGCAGTTCTCCTCAGGCTCTGCGCAGACCCCGTGAGGTCCTCAGGAAGTAAGTCGGACGCCTCGTCGCAGGGAGGAGGGAGGGGATCCATCTCAAGTGGCGCGGGCGGCTCCTCTGTCGATGCAGCTGCCTCTTCGTCCTCTTCGTCTTCCTCTGCTTCAAATAACTCAGGGGTGTAAAAGACACTCTGGTCCTCCTCTTCCGCGTCCCCCGTCTCTGCTGCGCTGATGTCTTGCTGCGGGACACAGTCGGTCGGGGTGTTTACAGGGGACAGGTCCGGCGGAGGAGGGGAGGGGTCGGGGGTTATCGCACTCTGACCGTTTTCAGCGACACCTCCGGCCTGATCCATCACGGCCTCTTCAAGGGCAGGAAGAGTGCAGTGGCTAATGGCCGTCGCGTCTACACTCTTGTCAGCACTCTTGCTGGAGTCGCTCGACTGGAAGATGGGCGCTCTGTATCGGGCGCTGACGGGCGTGGAGGTGACCAGGCTGAACACTGGTCGCGCTGCGGATAAGCGGCGAGCGTCTCTACTCTGCTGGCCTGGCGTTTCGCATGGCTGACGGGGAAGCTCCTGGTCACCTATACAAGAACAAGACAAAGTAATTATCTCCACAAATAAGGTGAATAAATACAGAAAGTATACAGAAAAGTCACGCACGTCTACATTTCTATTCCCGAAAACTCTCAAAGAAAAAAAAAAAAAAACAAAGGTTGTAAAAATATAGAAATCTCGGTCTGTTATATATGTACATTTTAGTCAGTCAGTGAATGTGCAACAAACCCAGGAACTCAGTCATTCAAAATCTCCAGTTTTTAAAACCCATCTGCTTAATTCCTCGTCCAGTTGCATCTAGTGCTTTCACTCCTACACACCACCGTCACTACCCTCCACCCTCCTACACAGCACCGTCACTACCCTCCACCCTCCTGCACTCCTTCTGCTTATTCTGCTTCTGATTTGCTGCTGTTGGTTCACTTCGGTGACTTTTGAGACAAAATTCTGATCAACACACAAGAGCATCTTGGACTGAAACGCACCTGCTCCATAGGGGCCGTGGAGAGAGGGGCCGGCAGCGCGACCCTGAGAACTCAGGCACTGGGGCGGCGCGGGAGGGTCAGGAGGGGACGACCGCACCGAGAGGCCCGCCCCCAAGACACCAGGCCCCGCCCCCGAGACGACGGGCCCCGCCCCCGAGACGACGGGGCCCGCCCCCGAGACGCAGGGGCCACGCCCATGGAGGTCCTCCACATGGTTCTCCACCTCCCCCAGCTGCCTCTGGGAGAAGGACCCCAGGGACTGGATGGCGCTGGCGAAGTTCCCATGATGCACCACCAGCTGACGCACCCACTTCGACAGGCCTGAGAGTGCAGGGAGAGTGTCAGAGCACCATCACCCTGCTCCACCCTACCTCCATTTCCATAACCACACCGCCATGGTGCATCCGTGCAGGCTTTCATGCGGTAGGTGTTTGTCAGCCCGTCCTGACCGCTGCATGTAAACTCAGCTCACATTTTCATGTAGTGGACATTTCTGACTACCATTACATGTAAAAGAGCACAAGCCTTATGTACACATTAGTTGGCAACTCACCACATGCTTCACGAGCCAGGAAAAGACCACTATCGCCATCTAGTGCTGCACACACGTAACTGCGGCTGGGTGGAATAACGTGACCGTGGCGTCCACTTACCCGTGATGTACTTGTTGGGGTTGGCCCTAAAACGATCATCCACCAAAATAAGTGCCCCCCAGTCGTTTCTATGACGAATACACCTATGAGGAAGACGGTCATTATATTAGTCAACCAGTGATAACCAGTGATAAAGCTCAAAGATACACACACACACACACACACACTCAATAATGACACAATAACCATTTTCAAAAGTTCAAAGTGTGTGTAACCGACCTTCCCAGGGCCTGGTTTAGGGCGCGATAAGCCTGGATCTCATACCAGCGAGATCCAGGAAGGAGACCCCTGGGTTTGGAATGCTGGTCGTTGTATTTCATCTTCAACTCAACCTGCAACCCAAGGGAAGTTTTTCTAAATTCTAAAGTGCTCTTTGGTACAGTTGCTCCTGTGGATGTATCCTAGGTTACGGGGTAAAGGGTAGTGTGTTTGCTGCCCTGGTACAAGCCAGGCCCATGCCCCCCCCGAGTGTGTGTGTTCAGGAGTGTGTGTTCAGGAGTGCGTGCTCAGGAGTGTGCGCTCAGAGACAGACCTGCGCAAGACCATGGCCAGCACATCAGCCTCAAAGACACGTCATTCCATCTCTCCGTCTCCCACACACACACACACACACACACACACACACACAGAAGCACTGTTCCGAGACATGATGGTGATGCTCAGCCTCAGATCCACCCGAACGGTTAAATGCGTCTCCATGGAGATCTCCCCATCAAAGCCAAAAGGCTGTGCTAACCTGAGGCTGCACGTGTCATCTAAATCCAATCGGGGTGTGTACCAGGGCCCGTACCCTCCCTGCACCGCATCAACGCGCGATCCGACGTGACAGGCTGCATATGTGCAAACGCCAAATCTCTGACACGTGCAAACAGCGCACACGCCAGAGGGGGCCGCTTAAATGTCACGGGGGTGTTGGTCGACTCCCGCATCACTTCAACTACCCACCTGTTCGCCCTCATAAACAGACGTCTGACCGAGGGCCACGTTTCGCGCTCGAGCTGCCGCGTGCACACGCACCCACGCCGACACAACACCGCCAGGCGCGGCTCATCGCTTGGAATTAAAATCGTCCCATGCAAACAATTATGGACCATTGGTGAAATCTGAATAAAATATGTTCAAGACCGAACGAATTAATTAATAATAACTACATTAATAATTCAGCAGCTGGATGTTTGATATTGCTAGAAATATCCGAATTCTAATGCTAACTAACAATTCTAATAATAACAACTAATAAAAAGAATAATATTTGAAAGCCTATATGAAAAATTGAGACGAGATTGTGGTAAAAAGTTTTTAAAAGTTCCCAACAACATCTACGAACGTAAAACACGGACGGTCAGCGGCATCACCAACTTCCGAGTATTTTTCGAACATCGTGAGAGAACACATTTACATCCTACTACCGCAAGCCTTTCATTACGCGGCTAGACGCGGCACGAGCCAGAACAGCCCCCTTACGGCCTTTAAAACGCGCCGGTTTCGCCAAACATGCTCTTTCACTTATGCTCTACCGAAAATATTTATATCCACGACGCGGGTCCACGATGTGCCCTGCGCAGACAGCTGAGGCTTCACCTTTGACCTTGCCCCAGCACACAACACAGCAATAAACGTGATGGCCTTGTTGTTTTAAAGGCAGTCCAAAGGCTCGTCGGTTCGTTTGTCCGTATAATAGAAGGCCGAGCGCTGAAGCCAGGGCACAAAAACCACTCTGAAAATGCATGTGTATGTGTTAGTGCAGCTTTGAAAGCGAGATAAAGAGTGTGGCTGTATGAGTCCTCCTCAATGGGGGGGGGGGTGTTTGTCTGTGCACAACAGAGCGAGTGCGTGTGCCCACTTAAGAAGTACTGACAGTGGCGGCATCAGCTGCACCTGTGACAGTGTGTGTGTGTGTGTGTGTCTGTGAGAGAGAGAGAGTGGCTTCTGGCACAGAAGCCAGTGTTCTCCGACAGTCATTAGTGTCAGAGTCCTCGCTGCACCTACCCCCGCACTAATGGGGTCAGGGGTCATCTCCTAGACCCCAGTAATCCCTTAGGGCTCCGTGTCAGTCCCGTATCACTAAAGTCACATGACTGTCACCTCGTCGCTCGCCCTGACCAGCATACCCTGAGGACAGGGTCAAGCCAGAGGCACAGTGTAGCAGTGTAGCAGTGTAGCACAGTGTAGCACAGTGGAGCACAGTGGAGCAGAGTGGAGCAGAGTGGAGCAGAGTGGAGCACAGTGGAGCAGAGTGGAGCAGAGTGGAGCAGAGTGTAGCACAGTGGAGCAGAGTGGAGCAGAGTGGAGCACAGTGGAGCACAGTGGAGCAGAGTGTAGCAGAGTGTAGCAGAGTGTAGCAGAGTGTAGCAGAGCGGAGCAGAGCAGAGCGGAGCAGAGTGGAGCAGAGCGGAGCAGAGTGTAGCAGAGTGGAGCAGAGTGGAGCAGAGTGGAGCAGAGTGGAGCAGAGTGTAGCACAGTGTAGCACAGTGGAGCAGAGTGGAGCAGAGTGGAGCAGAGTGTAGCACAGTGGAGCAGAGTGTAGAGTGGAGCAGAGTGTAGCAGAGTGTAGCAGAGTGTAGCAGAGTGTAGCACAGTGTAGCAGAGTGGAGCACAGTGTAGCAGAGTGTAGCAGAGTGAGCAGAGCGTAGCAGAGTGGAGCAGAGTGGAGCAGAGTGTAGCACAGTGGAGCAGAGTGTAGCAGAGTGGAGCAGAGTGTAGCACAGTGGAGCAGAGTGGAGCAGAGTGTAGCAGAGTGGAGCAGAGTGTAGCACAGTGGAGCAGAGTGGAGCAGAGTGTAGCAGAGTGGAGCAGAGTGTAGCAGAGTGTAGCAGAGTGTAGCAGAGTGTAGCACAGTGGAGCAGAGTGTAGCAGAGTGTAGCAGAGTGGAGCAGAGTGTAGCAGAGTGTAGCAGAGTGGAGCAGAGTGTAGCAGAGTGTAGCAGAGTGGAGCAGAGTGTAGCAGAGTGGAGCAGAGTGGAGCAGAGTGGAGCAGAGTGGAGCAGAGTGGAGCAGAGTAGCAGAGTGTAGCACAGTGGAGCAGAGTGTAGCACAGTGGAGCAGAGTGTAGCACAGTGTAGCACAGTGTAGCACAGTGGAGCACAGTGGAGCACAGTGGAGCACAGTGGAGCACAGTGGAGCACAGTGGAGCAGAGTGTAGCACAGTGGAGCAGAGTGTAGCACAGTGGAGCAGAGTGTAGCACAGTGGAGCACAGTGGAGCAGAGTGGAGCAGAGTGTAGCAGAGTGTAGCAGAGTGTAGCACAGTGGAGCAGAGTGTAGCACAGTGGAGCAGAGTGTAGCACAGTGGAGCAGAGTGTAGCAGAGTGTAGCAGAGTGTAGCAGAGTGTAGCAGAGTGTAGCAGTGTAGCACAGTGTAGCAGAGTGTAGCACAGTGGAGCACAGTGGAGCACAGTGGAGCACAGTGGAGCACAGTGGAGCACAGTGGAGCAGAGTGTAGCACAGTGTAGCAGAGTGGAGCACAGTGGAGCAGAGTGGAGCACAGTGGAGCACAGTGTAGCACAGTGTAGCAGAGTGTAGCACAGTGTAGCACAGTGTAGCAGAGTGGAGCAGAGTGGAGCAGAGTGTAGCAGAGTGTAGCAGAGTGTAGCAGAGTGGAGCAGAGTGTAGCACAGTGGAGCAGAGTGTAGCACAGTGGAGCAGAGTGTAGCAGAGCACAGTGTAGCACAGTGTAGCACAGTGGAGCACAGTGGAGCAGAGTGGAGCACAGAGGAGCACAGTGTAGCAGAGTGTAGCAGAGTGTAGCAGAGTGGAGCAGAGTGTAGCAGAGTGTAGCAGAGTGTAGCAGAGTGTAGCAGAGTGTAGCACAGTGTAGCACAGTGTAGCACAGTGTAGCACAGTGGAGCACAGTGTAGCACAGTGTAGCACAGTGTAGCAGAGTGTAGCACAGTGCACAGTGTAGCACAGTGGAGAGTGTAGCACAGTGAGCAGAGTGGAGAAGAGTGTAGCACAGTGGAGCAGAGTGGAGCAGAGTGGAGCAGAGTGTGGAGCAGAGTGTAGCACAGTGGAGCAGAGTGTAGCAGAGTGTAGCACAGTGTAGCACAGTGTAGCACAGTGTAGCAGAGTGTAGCAGAGTGTAGCAGAGTGGAGCAGAGTGGAGCAGAGTGGAGCACAGTGGAGCACAGTGGAGCAGAGTGGAGCAGAGTGTAGCACAGTGTAGCACAGTGTAGCACAGTGTAGCACAGTGTTCCATTAGACAGGCCCCCCACACACTCCTGTACACCACAGCTCAACAGATCTGCACATAATCATGCGATCTTGATATCTAATGATCTACACCTGAATTCACATTACTGTGGAGGTGGCAGGCAAAGAATTCCTTGACGTTTCTTTCGACTATAATTGATGTGCTAATAAAAAGAAGCCATATAAAAGCTTGAATAATAAACGTTTGCCTCGTTTATAAGGCAAAAATATCGCAAAAAGACTTCAACTTGAGGTCAAACGAAGACGCCGTGAAAAGGCAATACACCCCAACACCCCCTCCCCCAACCGGTTCCAACCAATGGGAGGAGCCACAGATGAGGTATTGCCTGGGGAGACGGGGCCGCAGGAAAAGCCCGCGGAGAGCTCAGGCGGGCGGTGAGTGTAACAAGGGCCCTGCTGGTGAGGTGCTGGGAAGCATCAATCATCCATGTGATTGGCCGTATGTCATGACGGCGATGGACGCATCCCGGAGAGCTCAGACATGCTGTGCCAGCGATGCAGGGGGAGGGGGAGGCGTAAAGGTCACGCCCCCAACAGCAAAGCACAGCGTGTTTCTCCTTGTCTGTCTCATCCATGGCCTATAAACCCACCCACGCTTCCTGCTTCAAAAGAGCATGACAGTACCGTTGAAGACCGACACCCAGGGGCATGAGCGCTCAACGCTGCCCATTCCACAGAGACCTGCATTAAAACCTGGTGCAAATAAAACCACCGAAACATTACAGCGATGTTTAACTAATAACGACGTTGGAAGCAGCTAAAGATCACAGCAAATAAATAAGTAAGTAAGTGAAATGACATTTAAAGAAACAAAACTTCCCCCGTAAGTAAGTGATGGACTACCTGGAGGTCTTTGATGTTGGGAAAGGGGATGCCGACAGTGACCACGGCTCTGGCGTTGTCGTCGGTGAAGTCAAGGCCTTCGCTCACTTTCCCTCTGCAGACGGCCATCAGCAGAGCTCCGTCTGAGCAGAGGTACATCGTTTAAGGATCACCACCGCCGCCAGTAAAACGTTAACAGATCATACAGAGAGCTCCACAAGCATGCGAGAAGAACTGGAGGGAGGGGGGGGGGGGGTCGCGACCCCTGACCTCTGGGCCCGTTCTGTCGGATGGCCTCGTAGTATGTTTGCAGGAGCTCATCGAAGTCGCTCTTGGCCCCTCCGCGCGGCTCCGTGATCACGACCTTCCGCGCCTCCAGCTTGTCCCACAGGCCCGTGTTAATCCACACACAGACACAGACACACACAGACACACACACACACACACACACACACACACACACACACACACACACCCTGTCCGCCCACACACACACACACACACACACACACACACACACACACACACACACACACACACACACACACACACACACACACACACACACAGACACACACACACACAGACACACAGACACACAGACACACAGCTCTCACCATGCTGTCGTTGGGGGTAAAACTAATATTTTCCCCGAGAAAGAAGCAATGGAATACTAACAGAACATGAGGACATGACATACTCTGTACCAACTTTATTGAAAGCAATAATATTGAAAACAATTATAACATTAATTAATATAATAATTCTAGTATTAATTAGAAACATCTGGTAAAGGCACAGTTGGAGACAACACCCAACTGTTAAACTATCTCCCAACACTTCTCAAATGGCTTCTGTAGTTGGACGAGTATTTTTCCACTATTAAGCCAGCAATACCACTGAAGCATATAAAAACTCCAGTAACACTGCTGCGGCCGATACACTCAGACACAAACACATACACACACACACACACACACACACACTCATACCAGAGGCACACAACCATTTTTGAGTCATTGCTGTGTGGAGAATGGTGCAGAACAAATGGGCTACAGTCTCAAAATGTCTGTCAGCGGAGAGTATAAAGTGGCACGGTAACACCATCCAGCTCCGTCATAATCAGAACAGAATGGAGATACAGATAAAACCCCTCATCACGCAGCACTCGTCACCAACACACCGTTAGCGTGTGGCTCAGGCTAGCGGCCTTTAACAGAAGCCCACACCTGTCCTTACACTATTGTCAAACATCCGGGGTCTTGCATTGCTCTTAAAGTTCAAAACAATCATCCCAGTCCCAACACATCTTCACTGTGTGCGGCCCATAATAACAACCAGCGCTCATCCCAGTCCCCAACACATCTTCACTGTGTGCAGCCCATAATAACAACCAGGGCTCTAGTGCTATTGTTAGCGCAAATAGTCATGGGCTCTCCAGGGAAAAGCACTGATCTCAAATCCCTCTTCCTCACACTTCGTGACTGGGGCCTTTGCAATGGGCGTTTTCCTCTTGAATAAACATGTCTGCCCAATCAAGGAGAATCTTCACCGACTTGGAAATATACTACTATAGTACAAGGGTCAAGCAGAAGTTATTCTGGTGGCCTCCACAAAACTTCTCCCATCACCGCAGACGTGACGGCCGTAGAGTTTGGCCAAAGGTCCTGGGAGCGAGACTCTGTATTAATGCCCAGGCCTTTTCACAAGAAACTGGCCTTTTATGGCAACGCAACACCCTATACAAGTAATGCTACACAGAACCTCTGAACGCTGAAGACACGGTACTCAAAAAAAAAAAAACACGGTCATCAAATTTCACCCGTGGTCACTGCGTCTTTAGTGAGAGGAAACATGAGTCAAAGAGATAGTGGGTGACTGTAGACACACTGATTTAACCAGAATATGTATTGCAAAGGTGCCACTGAACTGGTCATACTGGTGATGATGTCAGCAAAACAAGATCTTTTGAACTTTCACCAAAACAGATGGAATGCGGTAGTGTACAGCAGTAGCTGGTGAAAACAACACATTACATACGGTGAGGTGTGATAAATCATTCATACACTTCTGCCACAGCACATCAAAACAAAAGTGGGCTTTGAACAATTTCAATAGTTCAACAAAATACATCGCAGGTATGAAGTCGTGAAAAAGACACCTGCGTTTTTGTTTATTTTTTATTTAGTTATTTTGGGATATTCGGGTTGATGTTCAGAGGTTTCTCTTTGTGTAAAGTACATTCAAGTACAATTCATACAATTATTCTGACAACTGAGTCAGGCCACTATATTAAGCATCCTGAATTACCTTTAGGGGTAATGTTATTCATTTCTGCACATGCTGAACCGTAACCTGATAATAACCCCAGTGAAACCTGATCATAAAACACCGCGGCTTAAAAGACAAGGACACATGTGAGCACAAAGGCTCCTTGTGGACGGCCGTTGTTTACGTTCCCACAGCTGTAATTTGTAAGGCCTTATAAAACCGTGCGAAATACAATACGGTGCCAGAGCAGAAGTCCTTTGGCTGGGGGGGGTAATGGTCCTAATGCTTTTATCACAGACACCGTAAGTAAACATCGCGTCTGCCTCCATGCTGCTTTTAATTACGGGCGCATTTTCCGCATCTCTCATCCTGATGAAGCAGAGGCAGTCATGAGGGGTCAGCCATGCATCTGTGGGGCGAGATCACACCCGGGGGGTAGATCACACCCGGGGGGGGAGATCACACCCGGGAGGTAGGGGGTAGATCACACACCGGGGGGAGATCACACCGGGAGATCACACCCGGAGATCACACCCGGGCGGTAGATCACACCCGTGGCGGAGATCACACCCGGGCGGAGATCACACCCGGGCGAGTCTGTCCGAGGACCCGGCCCATCTCACTCCTCCACACTTCTCGGGGAAAGCTGGACAACACTTAAGGCTTCTTCTCCCAGCTCCTGGGCTGAGTAGAGTGAGATGCAGTATGGGGGGGTGGGGGGTGGGGGGTGGCGTGCTACAGAGTATAAACCACAAAAACAAAACAGCCGCCTTGCCAGACACATAATAACATAAAGAGAGCAATTATACAAAAAGAAAAAGGTAAGTTTCCATGTTCTCAGAGTGCTGTGTGTGTGGGGGGGGGGGGGGTTGACAATAACAGGGCAGCGAGTTGAGCGCAGAGCCTTCATGACTAATTCAAAGGCATTATGTGACGAGAGCAGCAGTGTTTCCACAGGGCACAGACCACCGGGCATCAGAGTGAGAATGTCAGTCTACACACTGATGTTCAGGTGCGTAGACGCGACAGGGGCGACTGTCCCCCCCCCCCGAGTTAAATCCACACAGGGCCCTCAGACAGGAGAGCCCCACTGCTCTGACAGTGGCTACAGTCTTCTAGCTGTGGGCCCCGTCAACAACATGTCCCAGCTATGGTCCAGTTCAGCAAGCCTGGACCTCACAGCCTGAGCACCCTAGTTATGGGTTAGTGACACTGAATATATTGATGCAATCAAAGACAGTAAAGTCCCAATACCCTTTCTGGGTATGATGCATGCATGTGGGACAGACACATAAGAGTGAGAAAACCAGACCCTGCATGTGATGACACAGAGGCAATCAGAGCTTGTTTGCTCTCTGTCTCGGGTCTCTTGTTCTGTCTCTCTCTCACTTTCTTTTTCTTTCACTCTCTCTCTCTCTCTCCCCCCCCTCTCTCCTATCATCCACCACACTCCCTCTAAGCACCTCTCTCTATCTCTCATCCTCTTCCATCTCTGCCACTTCTGTGTTGTTTGGCCGCACGCTCTCTCTCCCCCCCCCCCCCCCTCCAAACACCCATTAACCAGTGGACGCCACTCGGCCGGCAGGCGTCATCGGTGAAACATGCGGGGCCGCGATGGCGGACGTGTAGCAGCTGTAAATAATTCAGTTGTCAAACACTGCGCCGACGATCGCGCCAAGACCGGAGCCGACAGGCGCCCCTGCCACCTGCTGGTGAGTGCCTCTGCTGCCCCCAACACCCACCCCACCCTCCAACAACCCCCTCCAGTCACACTCTCCCTCCCCAGGGCGCCAACGCGGAGCAGGCCATTAGCACAAGGCCCACAGTCACGGGGGCTAAGGACAGCAGATGAAGCACGAGATCAGCCCCGGGACGGATCCGGTTCTATCTGGTCGGGTGGAAACGCCCGCCTGGCTATCTGCACGTGGGCGTGGGGGAGGCGGGACACTTCGACCGGGCACGACACGGACGTGGACAAAATATTTACACTGGAGAACATGCGGAACCGAGAGAGCCTCGTCGCCGGCACAGAAGCGGGAGGCGCCGGCCGCACCCCGTTTCTACGGAGACAGCATTTGGAGATCGTAGAGGACTCGATGTGGTAAACAGTCTAGAGTGGAGCCATTCAGCGCCGCTAGCTGCTAATGGATCTCAGTGTCACGGTTTACAGTTCATTTACAGCTCAAGTGGGCTGTAGGTTCAGGAGCAAAGGATGATTCTGGTTTATTTCACCGCCATCTGATCAACCGCTCTGTCAGTTACTTAAATACACATTAGGCAGAGGGACGGAATTGATATCCAGCTCGGTATGCACGTCTTAAACAAAAGCTTTGGTGAGGAGTCCAAAGGGAATATTCACGGTGAAATCCATTCCAAATTTCAAAATGATCTCTTCACCAAAACAGGGGGTCAAAAAAAAAATAAAACAAGATCAACGTTCAGAAGCTAGCGTGGTGGAGTGTGCCTGAGCATGGCCCAACTCTTGTAGCTGTTAGGCTGCAACCCCCACTACCCCCCTCCCCTCCCCGAGCGGACGGACCACTTACGGCTGAGTGTGCCTGGGAGACGCAGGGCAGCATGCGGAGGAGCCTGGAGGTCTCACGAGCTCTTAGCCCAGTCGCCCCGCGGTGCACTTTGACTTTGATGGGACAAGAGCGCGGTGGATACAGCCGTCCGACACCACCCGCCCTCCGCCCGAGGCGCCAGCACAAGACGCATCTTCACACAGACAGCATGGCGACCCCCACACCCCCCCCCCCCCCCATGGCCCTTATCTTAATCGGCTTTAAAAGCATCTTGCGTTTTCCCTGAGATCTTTTCACCTTCGCGCACCAACATTTAATAAATGGGCCCCGGCCCCCCCGGTTGTTTCCAGTTTATTTCTCCCGTGGTCGGTTCAGACGATGAGGACCCAGTTTAATGGGCTCTAACTAAGAGGAGGGTTGTCATGTCAGGACTGCTACAAACCACAGCTCTAGGGATAGAGTGAGTGTGTGTGTGTGTGTGTGTGTGCGAGCACACGCGTGTGTATGAAACTGGCGTTTCACCACACACACGCAAAACACACACAGGATGCAGCCCATGACGCGCGGTAGAGAACATGCAGAAGAGGCGTCTGGAGACAGAGGATACCGTGAACCGCCCGGCGCGAGGGACTCCGAGCCGAGCTACAGGACCCAACCTCGGACCGGACTCAAAGGCTCCACAACGTCCCCAGTCTCACAAGCTCAATATAATCCCTAGTCTGCTCATTTTACAGATTAAATATTAATCCCTCGAGAATTCATCAATAACCATCAATAACGATAAAACACAACTAAACCAGGACACGAATGAAGAATTAGACATAAAACATATTATAAAACAGGCCACGACTACATAAGAATCCATTTTAATATGGACCTACGCGGCATCCACACGCACACAGACACCTGAGAAAGTTGCTTGTTCCTTTAGATGATCCCTCTCGACAGGCAGCTTGAATGAGAATCAATTATTCATGGTAACGGCATAACAAACAAAGCAGAACAAAGTATTTATCAATGGGAGCCTAGCAGGCAGCTCGTTAGCTGAAAGGCGATACAGGAAAAAAACCGCTGACCCACTCTGAGCTTTGTCCAGTATCCATTATACACCAGAGTCTTAGTGCCTGAGAGGCAGACAGAGACACTTCCTACATGATATTCAAAACTGAATTTTATAACGAGTACTTCAGGTGTCACTTTAAGGCTGCTGTGAGGATGAATGACAAATGGCTTTCAAGGAAGAGACGCTACATGGGCCTTGAACTGTGGTCTCCAGCGCCCCCTAGTGGTGACACTCCAGAACTGCGGGTGCAACTCTCTCACTCATTTGTACCGCGTTCCATGTCAGACACTGATTTTTTTTTTTTAAACATCCAGGAGAAAAATTTGTGCTAAAGCCCCGCCTCCAGAGTGGGCGGAGTCTATGCGACCATACCTTATAGGAGGGCAGGAAGCAGAGGACCCCTCGGCTCATTGCCTGGCACACCTGGAGCAGCAGAGCGCCCACCTCGTCCTGGAAGGCAAAGGTCTCGGCGTGCTGGAACGTGGCGCATAGCCGCCGACCCTGGGGTCCCGCGCCGACCGTGCCCACCCACACCTGACACGGCACACGCAACAGCCAATCAGACACGGACATTTTACACCAGGGGTCAGCGTGTTGGGTTGAACCAGAGCCGAGCAGCCAGCTCCATCCGGTCTGCTCTCAGGCCCTTGGGCAGGGCTGGAGGAACGACCTCCAGAGGGAGGAGACGCTGTCGTCTGCCGCGTGCACCAACCTGGGACTTGGGGATGACGTGATTGGCCTCCAGTTGGATGGAGAACTTCACGCCAAGCTCAGAGGAGAAGGAGCCCATGGGCGAGAGAGTGCCAGAGGTGAGCACGATACAGCGCACCGACTCGCTCAGGTCTGAGAACGCCTGCCACACACACACACACACACACACACACACACACAATTAACACACGTCGTAAACTTACGTTTTTCAAAAAGTTCCAAATAGAACGATTGTGCTAAATTCTTCATCAATCACTGCTGCTGCGCTGCGTCTCCTGGGCAGGTTCTCACCACCGCGGGGTTGAGGCACCAGAAGCTGAGCGTATGCACCAGGGTTTTAGTGCGGGCGCCCTGACGCCGGCGACGGGGACGAGCGAAAAAGCCCTGGGCATCAGGGGCGTCCTGCACCGTGGCCCAGACATAGCTCTGCTGTAGAGCCACGCGGTAGTCATCTGCAAACCTACACACACACACACACACACACACACAAGATTCAGCTTGGCCTGTAAGACTGCAGTCCGCTCGAAGTGACCATGAAACACGCAGAAAACACCAGCAGGGAGGGATCATGACCTGCGGTTCTGTCGGAACAGGAAGTCCAGCACCATGAAGAGGCTCTTGAGCACAGACTGGGTGTTGGCGCTGACTGTGGGCACCTCCACCGTGTCCTCTCTGCCGTTCACAAGCCCCACACGCTCCTCCTTCTCCAACACCGCCGCGAGGTGCTTCTGCTCTCACACACACACACACACACACACACACACACACACACACACACACACACACACACACACACACACACACACACACACACACACACACACACACACACACACACAGCATGAAATGGAAGTACTAGAGAAAAGACCACTGTAGCAAAGGGGTGGAATCAGAAGACAGCAGGGTACCTGCAGCACGGAGAAGGTGTCCGCCGTGATGCCGAGCCCATGGAAGATACCCAGGACCTCCTGCCCTGTCCACACCTTACACGCTGTCTCATAGTCCCTCTCCTGCAGCACACTGGAGCTCTCCTTTATCCAGCTACACACACACACACACACACACACACACACACACGCACTCAATAACACACACGTACGTTCAAACCTCCCACATCTCCGGCTAACGCGGTTCAGTTCGGTCTGTCCGTATTCCACTAATCGATAGAGGAATTTACGGTTAGCGTTCAGCATGCGTCAGCCAGACGCATGATCCTGTGAGATGAACTCTCACGTAATCCTCTAATATCAAGTAACCTCCTTTGAGAACCAATAGCCTCCAGTAGGATTAGCAGACAGACCGGAGCCGGGATCCCAGAGGCCTCGTGAGATAAAGACCATCAGTAACTGGGAGAGAGAGAGCGAGGCCACATGGAACACACGCTCTCTTTCATTTAAGATGATCATAAGACCACAGCGCTTTTGGGAGACGCGGCGCGGAGCTGGAGACCCCCCCCCCCCCCCCCCCATCTCCCAGGGGAGGGGGGAGGGGGGGTTTCTCCCCGAGGGCCCGTACTTCATCAGGCTGCAGCAAAAGGCGAGAAGGGGCTCGTGGCCGCTCCGCCGGATGTTGTAGGTCACCATCCCCTCGATCTCCTCGCGGGCCTGCAGCAGCTGCGCCTCGCTCAGCGTGAAGCTGGCACTTTCCCGCGCGCAGTCCTCGATGTTGTGGGCCTCATCCAGCACCACGATCTGGCCCGTCAGGCAGATGTCCAACTGAGGGGAGGGGGCACAGCGTCCAGAACTGGCATCATCGTTTTGATCGACAACTCCGCGCCAAACCCACGTGCGCCGGGCAGGGATACTCACGCTCTCGCGGATGAGGGGGTCCAGCAGGTAGTTGTAAGGGCAGAAGACGATCCGGGCCTCCTGCATGAGCTCCCGGGCCGCGTAGTAGGCGCAGGAGCGAAGCTTGGTGCCCAAACGCACCAGCTCCTCGATGTCCCAGGCCTGGTGCAGCCCGTGAACGTGCTGCAGGCTGTTCTGCTCACGCATCCTGTGCACGTTATGGTAGAAGCGGCAGGACAGACCCTGCAAAACGCATTTGGAACTTAAGCAAAAAAAAAAAACTTACGCTCCCTTGCAAACTCTGCTGAAGTGGCTCTAAATCGAATTAAGTGTCACTGCTTACAATTCAACTGCAAGTTACTATCCAGCCCGGCCGAAGGAAAGAAGGCGTATCGTCGTTATTAGTAATTAGCTGGTATTTATTTGGTCAGGCAGGCCGTTCTTGGTTTCCTCTGTAGCAATTAGAGCACTACAGTGGCTGCATGACACGCGTGCTTTTCATAAATTGGAGCAGGTGTCTTTCGTCCTTCTACAAAAGGAGGCCATCTGTTCACTGTGCCGCCCGCACTGGGGCCGCTGAGGGGCTGATGGCAGGTTCCACTATACCGTCCTTAGAGGGGATTAGCCCCCCTAGCGAAAAGCGTGGGATTAACACTGCCCGGGCCGGACCTTTTCATCCTCCACCCCGTTTTACCGTGGAGGTGATGACAGCCGCGGCACAGCGACATGTGACCTCGCTGGAAGTGGATGAGGGGCGTGGGCGGAGCAGAAGAGGGGGGCGGGGTTGTAGACGTGGCCAGAAGAGGATGCAGGAGGATGGGAAGGAGAGGGCAGGGGAGGCGGGCGCCGCCCCCGAACGTCTCGGCCCGTTCGTACCACAAGCTGGGAGGTGAAGACGCACCTCCGTAACGGGCCAGGAGGCGGGGGAGGTGAAGACGCACCTCCGTAATGGGCCAGGAGGCGGGGGAGGTGAAGACGAACCTCCGTAACGGGCCAGGCGGCGGGGGAGGTGAAGACGCACCTCCGTAACGGGCCAGGAGGCGGGGAGGTGAAGACATACCTCCGGAACGGGCCAGGAGGCGGGGGAGGTGAAGACACACCTCCGTAACGGGCCAGGAGGCGGGGAGGTGAAGACATACCTCCGTAACGGGCCAGGAGGCGGGGGAGGTGAAGACACACCTCCGTAACGGGCCAGGAGGCGGGGGAGGTGAAGACGCACCTCCGTAACGGGCCAGGAGGCGGGGGAGGTGAAGACGCACCTCCGTAACGGGCCAGGAGGCGGGGGAGGTGAAGACGCACCTCCGTAATGGGCCAGGAGGCGGGGGAGGTGAAGACGCACCTCCGTAATGGGCCAGGAGGCGGGGGAGGTGAAGACGCACCTCCGTAACGGGCCAGGAGGCGGGGGAGGTGAAGACGCACCTCCGTAATGGGCCAGGAGGCGGGGAGGCCCTGGTAAAACAAAGCACGCCCAAGGCCGTCGACAAGGGCACATGACAAAAAGCTCTACGTGACTGATTAAGGGCATCATTAGCCAGAAACGCTCCCCACGGCTCCAGTGACAGGGACTTCACTCGCGGGTGGGTTTATGTTACAGAGGCTGAAATCTGAAGGCGACTCATCATCTTCCCTTTAGAGCGGTGTCCATAAGGGAGAGGGCAGAGGTCTCATTAGTGCCACGCTCTCTCTGTGAAGGCCTTTGGGGGGGGGGTCAAGCTCAGCTCAAAAGTCTTGTGGTAAACCGACAGATGAAAAACCAGGGGGCCTAAACTTTGCTTGCATGACACATGGGAAGACCGGGGACATTTAGAATAAAGTAAGAAAATAAGCCAACAGTTTGGCCAGGATTATTATTCAAATGAAATGAAACCATGTGAAGGTAGCTATCAGACACATGAAGACTAACGCCACTACCAAAAACGGCCAATGACGTGGGGTCACGGGTCCTGTACCACGGCAGACGACGTCACGAGTTCACGGCAACCCAACAGGAGCCCCACAAACCCCGACAGCACCTGCACAAGCCCTGTCAAGGAAACCCCCCCCCCTCCCCCGCTGTGACGATGTCATCTGGCGTGACCCGGAGGCACGGTGGCCACTCACATTCTTGGCCTCCAGCAGCTCTTTGCAGCGCTCGTTGCGGTTGGCGTGGGGCACCACCTCGGGGTGAACGCACGTGTGGTCCCGGCTGGACAGGATGGTCATGGGAACGGTGGAGTAGAACGTGCGCTTCAGCTCCCGGGCGATCTGCGTGATCTGCTTGTGCGTGCGTGTGCCAAAGAAGATCTTGGGCACCGCCGTCTTCTTCCTGTCGCCCTCCTTCACGTTGTCCTTGTGCTTCTCGCCCGCGCCGCGCCCGTTTCCGAGACCGGCGCAGGGACACAGGGAACAGGACGCGGGAGACTGCGGAGAGAGAGGACGGAAAAGGTGTCACGCGCCAGCACCACAACGGCCAAACCTGACGGATCGGAGCTGCAGGTCGCGTGAGCCAATCAGACAAACGGGCTTCCGTGGAAGTGGACATACAGACACACACACACACATGTACACACACACACGAAGGAAACACAACGACTCCAGATCGGATGACTCCATCTGAGGCTGTAAGTTTAGACCTCACCATTGTTCACGGCGCTTCTCCCTGATTGGGTGTCTTTAATTGCGGCTTTCACACACAAGGCTCTTGCCAGCCTTTGGTGGTGAAAGTGATCCTCACATCTCCACTGACTATGAAGAATGACAGACATTCCACAAACAGGCCGTGTGAAACAGAGAAGGCTGGTGCTGGTGTGTATGCTCACGAGATGCGTGACCGGAGACCAAGTGTTACTGTGTAACTCGCAAGTCCACAACTGTAGTTTGCTTGTTTACAGTGTTAGTTTAAACCAGAATTAAAAGAGTCTACGTATGCAGATGCCAAATGAATCCTCTGGGACAGGAGATCATATACTAATCAGCATACACTAATCAGCATACGCTAATCAGCATATACTAATCTGCATACGCTAATGCATGTGTATTCATGCAGGTGCCCATGCAGAAACGGAAAATGACTTTTTGTGAAAAACTGGAAACTATTTCATTTTCATACTACTCAAAAAGTTCACATTTCAAGATTAGGAAGTGCAACTGAAGCCTTGAAATATATTTTCCAACAATCTAACTGGTCCTAACTGAACATTTCGAGCCTTTTTTCCCCACAGTCTGAGATTAGACCTAAACCTAGACTTAAAAAGAATGGTAACTCATCCCGGACGGTTCACCCCAGTCCTGGACCAGGGGAGCCCCAGGCAGAGTAACCCAGTGCACCTGTGCTTGATGTGAACCAGCATGTCACGGGCTTTTCAGAGCAGGTGTGGGAGACGTACACTCGATGCGCAGACGCCTAATCCCGCCCCTGCACACTGGCTCTGGTGTCCCTTTCCAAAGTGAAAGTATCAATCCCAAGTCCTCAGCGAGGCAGGAAGACGAAGAACGCTGGCTCCCTAGAATATGAGCCTTCACACTTTCCGTCCTTTCTTCTCCCTGAAAGCGACAGTAAGATTATCCCCTCACAAACAAGCGCTAAGCCGCGGCGTGTGTTACACCTCAATACCAGGGATCAAGCTCCCTCGGCCTGCGCTTCAGTGCGCGGGTCAATCTTTGGTTACCCGCGAGCTCCTCCAACCCTTGTTTGCCGTTAAATATTACAACGCGCCAAGGAACGGGGGTGGGGGTGGTTTCTGGGTTCTGCGAGCTGGACCTGTCCGTCAGCGGAACAAAAGCCCCGGCTCACCGCGCCTGGCCAACGGAGGCCCGGGAGGTTGCTACGGTTACGGCGGCGCTGGACGGGTTTCGCACCGGGGCTCCGGTTCGCCGGCTCGCCTTACCTGCTGCTGCCGCCGCATTCAATGGGCCATTCCAAGCGTCCTGCCTCCTACACTGAATAATTACTTATTCATCGGGCGCGGGAGGGGGAGGGGCAACGCCCGTGAATGGGGGGTCTTGTCAGCGGCAGTGCAGGAAACAGCTGACACAAGGGTATCCGTTACGCGCGGCCTGCCGCGGTTTCGGCCCCCTTTCGCCGCCGCGGCGGAGCAAAGAGACACCCCTGGTATGCAGATAACGGGTCCTGCTGGCTGGACCCGCCGCCACGGACACTTTTAGACAGCGGGTCGCATTCTTCGTCCTACCCCCGTCCACGTCCCCCCCCCCCCCTCCCGTCCCGCCGCACCATATCCAGATACGATCAGTCAGCGAAACCACCGGCGGCTCCAGGGGCCCCGGCGCCGGAGACGGCACAGCCGTGAGCGCAAGCGTCCACCCTGACGGTCGGGGTCGGCCGGGGGCCCCGTGAGTAGAGAGAGTAGCCAAAGAAGCGAAACGCTGTAGTTAAAAGCGTGATGCGTTTTTGCGGGAAGAAGAAGTGCAGTGGTCGAGGCTTTGAGACGCTGGCGATGCGCCAAACGGGTGGCAGTGTTAGAAAGCTGTTTGTGTGGGGAAACAGTGGCGCTGGTGTGTGTGGAGGTGCAGGGGAGAGCACAGGGGCCCCGTTAGTGTGTGTGTGTGTGTGTGTGTGTGTGTGTGTGTGTGTGTGTGTGTGTGTGTGTGTGTGTGTGTGTAGGTGTGTGTGTGTGT
>JAGXOD010000018.1:7057500-7337500 GCA_020368025.1 Brachyhypopomus occidentalis
GATGATGTCAGTCAGCGCTGGCAGGGGCCTGCGCACGGTGTCAGGTGAGAAATGGAAACCTGCGGCATCGCCCCCAAGCCCCCCCCCCCCAAGCCCCGCCCCAAGCCCCACCCCCTCCTCGCCCCCACCTCCCCCTTGACCCGCCCACCAGGTCCAGGCCTCAGCCTTCTATAACAGTCCACCAGTCTGCAGGGAAGTGTAAGTCACTCCCTAACCCATTGTGGCCTTTGTACACAAAATGTTGTCCTGCGCGACCAGCAAGCGCACCAACACAGATTCCTTTCAGCGCAGACTGCCTGGGCTGATTACTTCACACTGATGCATTTCTCACAAGCTTCATACAGAGGACGAGGGCACACACACACACACACACACACACACACACACACACACACACAATAGCCTGAGTAGAACGTCTACCTTGATGCTAATTGCACGATTCTTTAGTTCCGGCAGGTCTGGTCCCCCCCCCGAGTAAAAAGCCGTTTCAGGGAGTTTGTGGTGGCAGGCCCGTCCTCAAAGCACCGTGACTCAAACCTCCGTCTCATCACTCAAACCTGACCAGGCTCTGGTGCAAACTCTACACCAGGCCTTTCATGGCTGAAACCATGCTGGTGGTGCAAAGGCCCACCTGTCACACACTCACTCACAGTTAGTAAAAACATCGGAAACATCATCATGGTAAAAGCAGTGAAACAGCAAGACAATAGCAGACTATAGCAGAGCTAACACACACTAAACTGATCATGCTCAACACTTTTCACAAGTCTATCAGAACAGGAATTGCAATGCTGCCAAACTAGATAAACCTCTACTGCCACCCAGTGGCCAAATATAAACCCACAAAAACACTCTAATAGAATATAAAGTGCCATATTTTATAACAGAACCAAAAATGTCACGATCTGACAACTGCCCTGTTTGAACAAATACACATTTGTGGTAGTTATCCCATTTTTGCGCTTATAATCCTGAGTTCACACTTATATTTGAGGCACCATAATTTCTTATATAAACTGTCTGTAATCTCACAGTGGGAACTAGTTCATCGGGCGGTAAACTACTTGAGTAATTTCGGTGTTCTGGAAACTTGCAGAGCACACGTCTTTCTGTTTTTGCTCTCTCTCTCTTCCACATCAGCAATCAAACACAAACAAAACAAAAAACCATTCACAAGAAAATTAATCAGGTTACAATTAGCGTCGAGTTATTCAGCAAATTTAAGACCTAGACATTCAGATGCTGCACTGGTAATCTCAGGCCCGGTAATCTCTGCGCTGGTGCTCAGAGAGTGAAGACGGGAGGCGGCGTGGCTGTGTTTACTCACGCAGCATCCAGGAGGGGGCGGGCTGCCCTCAGCCCGGGTCCGTCCGCTCACCTCCGCGGGCCAGCCGAGTGCTCCAGACACAGGCCGCTCCGGTTCGCCCTCGTCGTCATCGTACACCACACCTCGCTCCACACACCTTCGCTTCCGGCCCTGCTGAGTGTCAAACGATTCACAAAGGAAGGCGTCATGCAGCGCAGCTTCAAGGGGGGGGGGGGTTTCGTCCGCGGCGCGGTCAGAACAGGGCCAGTGCTCAAACGGATCATTACGAGCTGACGAATTCCAGGCGTACCTTCTGATCCGAGGCATGCGCCCGGATCCGCTTCCTGGCGGTCTTGAAGTCATCATCACCGCACGTGCCCTCTGTAACTAGGGAGGCCTGCAGTCTGTCAGAGAGCCGGGATGACAGGGTGGATCTCTTTGATGGATCGCTCTCCTCCTCTAGTGACAGGGAGGCAGACGGATCCCACAATGAGAGGAACTTCTTGTTCGTCAGTGAAACCCGATGGCCGGAGCCTCCATATCGTCATCGAGCACTGAAGATGCTCACCTCTCAGAGGAACGGCGGGCGCGGTCGAAGTACCTTCGCGGCTGAGATCGATCACCAGTGGTTCGGTTGCCGTGCAAGCCTGCTGGTTGTGACACACACACTGACATGGGGTAGTGATGTTTGGCTTTTTGCCATCACAGGAGGGGCTGCCTTTATCCTGGTCGGCCTTACCTTAGAGAAACAAAGTTTGAACATCATACAAAGCAGGTCTGTGTAAACTGTGCAAACTGTGTAAGAAAACCTCCAGAGGATGCATTTACTTTTTTGTGAAATGTTCTTTCATTCACAAGTCAACCATTTTATGTTCAGAAACGCAATGCATACTAAATATTTTTTTTAAATATGCATCAGAATTGAGACCAAATTAATAAAGGTAAGTGACTGCAGTAAGTAACTTAGGCAAGTGTACGTAGGCAAAGATGCACAGAGGTCCTTCATCAACTGTGCAATTCGGAAACACTTTGCTTGCACAGCTGATCAAGGAGCTCTGTCTGAAACGTCCTGATTTTGGCAAACAGTGCCTTTGGGGAGTGTCTAGTGAGATGGTGAGATGAAAGAGCAATCAGGTACTTCTTGACCAACCGCTTTGTGAAGCACAGACAGATTTAGCCCACAGACATAGACGCCCTTTAACCCATTCATCCATCGACAAACATTAAGCAGGACCTGAATTCACAACTTGAAAGACTAGCGGTTGTTTCGATAGAAATCCCACTGTGACCTGTATTTAACTGAGAGAAGACACATTCATATTTAAATCCACTGCAGCTGAGTGATAGGCTACATGTCATCATATCTAACACTGTCATGTAACAGTTCACATCTTATATCTGTTGGGGCTAGTGTTCAGTTCTATTGTCAGTAGAGGAAATTATCAAACTTATTTTAAACTCAAGGACAACGTTCTAATGAACCCCTGCGTCAATTACTGTTTAATGAACCAGACCTATAAATATATAGTCATGAAGAGACATACCACACTGGGCTTGCTGCCATGACAGAGCAGAACACAGCAGGGCGAGACTCTTTCCGCTGCCTGTGGGACTCTCCAGCAAGCAGTGTTGCCCATGGTTCAGCCCACGAACAATCTAAGGGAGAGCGAAACTTCTCCCTTAAATATTTACAGTGACAAGAACAACTCCAACAGGTTCTCTGGGGGTGCAGGCAGCTCAACGTTCAGTGACACATCTTCAGACTTACCGAGTTCATCATGGCGAGCTGAGAGGGATAGGCTTTACAGGGGAAATGTATTTTCACTCCTCCTATGGTATACTCCACCGTATTCGCAGCCATACTTACAGCTCCTGTGGTTACTGTTGGATTCACACATACACATATTTTATATATATATATATATATATATATATATATATATATATATACAGAGAGAGAGAGAGATAGATTAAAAATTGTTTCAGTTGTTAAGTTTCTCGTGACTCTAGATACCTTTATTTCTACACGGCTGAATTTACCATGAATCAATGTCGACTGTAGCTACAACTTCAAAATTAACTACTGCCAGACAGCTAAATCGCAAACATAATTCGACCGTTTCAACCCAACACTCCATAGCAGATCTGGGGTTTTAGCGTGAGCTGGGTTAGTGCCTCTCCGATACCGACCCGCTGACCATTACGGCTTCATCAACCTCGTGAGGACTTCAATTAGCTAGCTAAGCAGCTAGGCTAAACATAACGATAACACTAGCTATGCTATTCGCAGACAGACAGCCGGGAAAAATGCAATAGTGAATATCTGGTCAGCTATCCGCGACAAGCTACTTAGGAATACATTTACCTTAGTGGTTAATTAAAATGACAAGAAAATAAAAACATGTAATTTGTGTGACTATAATATCGCGGCATATCCAAACATTCAAAACATTACCGCCATGCAACGAGACTATCGTAGTTGTGCTTCCGTAAGGGCGTCTGATCTACAAACCATCTGCACAATCTACTTCCGGTGCACCGTGCCTTTAGAATCAGCGGAACGGACCCGAAAACAAGTTTTCGCTAAAAACACATTCAGCGAAGTAGCTACGAGATATTGCTTTTCCAAAATGTGTCCCATCTGAATTTACTTACGAAATAAGAACACAAAACATTCAACATACTTTCAATTTGCAATCAAGGTTATAAAGCTTCATTTGCACCATAACTTTTGGAGTAAAACCATCAGTGTAGCTGTACACATAAGCGTCAGTAAAAACTCAAGATGTAGTCATTAATTTTACAAGTCCGTTTTCTCAAGATTCAATTATACGCACTTAAACATGTGCCCACATCGTAGCGTTTTCTAAAGATAAAGCAGCGTTAACATTATAATTTTTTTGAACAACTGAAATATTCCCAAATGAATGTAAACCTACAATTTCTGTGTGAACACTGAGTAATGCCTAGCTGTTAAAAATAAAATAAAAAAAAGCTTCCTACCCCAATATACTTATGCGTGTCAGTTTGAGTCAGTCACTTGCCAATCAAATGGTGTGTGTGTATATATATATATATATATATATATATACACACAAATCCTAGAGTGGGAAATCAATGCATTTTAATAGGTTTATCAAGTTTGTTTTTATTTTACCCGGTTAAGCATAGCAGCACCTTAAGTTTCACACAAAAATCTCACAATTAAGAAAACAACTTTTAAAAATAATGAACCCATCAAAAACAAATATTAATATGTAAATGAGATACAGGATATTAGTATGCATTTTTAAAACAAAACCCAGAGGTGTATACATGTCTTGTATGCTGAGGTAAGATCATACATATAGTGACAGGAGGTTAAGATTCAATTCTACTAGAAACTGTTTACGTTCTTTGTTCTTTAAAACAAAGTGTATAAAAATACATAGATTATTGAATTCCTCAAAGTAATTGGTTCTTAAAAATTGCTCTTTGGAATATGTACAAGTCAGCTGCAAGGAGTGATATCTTCTCAGAAGATATGCAGTCATTTGTTGAATTTTTCTCACAATCCTTCCACTATGATGAATGGAAGACATCAGGAATTCAACTTAAAGTGTATGAACCCCAGGTAATTAAAAGGCCCATGATGTGTACTTGATTAAACTGTGGCGTTACAAGATTACAAAATACAAAAACATTGTAGGCAAGGTGACAAGTGACAAAATGTTTTGAGCATCTAAGAGATCCACTATAGCTTCACACGACAAAAGCAATAACACAATAGATGTGTCACAATATGCTAAATGGACAGCGGTATACTATATTGTATCCACACTGCTCTTAAAACTGAACCACTTTCTTTTTTTTTTTCCTTTTTTTTTTTTTTTTTTTTTAAACCTGGTAGCTTCAGAGCCTGGATTCTCAGTAGCTTAGCTTATATTAAGTGTAGTTTGAATGTGACTGCGCAACAGGTGTGAATGTGCAGGAAAGGACAGGAATGTCAGCAAACACACACGGTAGGATTTCCGTGCTCCTTAAGCAGTCCTCGGACGTTCTCGGGCTGCTTCCGACTTTTGACCCCGCGTCTCAGCACGGCCCGCTCTCCGTACCGCCGCCGTGACGTGCACGAGGAGGCGTGGCTGTGTGGGGTCTGCGCAAGGCTACGCCGAGGCCTCTTGCCTGCAGGGACAGAGACATCCTCCAGCATTCGTTTGCCTGCAGATACTGGGCCATTTCTGTCACAATTATTACCGATATCTCTGCGAAGGAAGTGAGGGTTTGTGAGTGGAAATTCAGATAATGTACAACTGCGTGTTCCACTGTTGGCTCTCGGCTGGCCCAAGGCTGGTTCCAGGTCAGAGGAAGGAGAGGAGACATCTGCCTTTGGGACCTACAAAAAGATACAGCATATGAAGGCCTGAATCGTTTACGTTTAAACATGAGCTATTAAAAGTTACTTAAAATTTTTCTGGTGCAATAGATCTCCAACAAAGATTCACTTTCATTACGATTATTTTAGAACCTCACAAAATCTCAAATTTTACTACAATTCAAATCAAACTGATTATTTTGGTACAATTTATTATTTTCTAATTTTTTATATAATATATATGAGCAAACCTAAGATGCTTAAAAATCACCAGAGTTCAAACCAGCAACAGTTGTAACAATGCTGTTACAATACCACCTTCAAATATTTGTGCACTATGCGCAAATGTGCATGCTCATAAGTGTAGATGCCAACCTGGACATCTGAACTCTTGGAAGGAGATCCAGCAACAGAGGAACACTTCGCTCCTTCCAGGTTGTAGACAACTTCATATGGAGACAAGGGCCCAGAAAATGTCCCTACTGGCTCCAAGCAAATGACTATAGCACTGGTGTTGTCAGCACGAAGCATGCGCTGATTCCATCGTTGTAGAGCATTGCTCACCAGCTCATGAGCACTACAAACATTTTCCTTAGTCCTTTGGCACCTGGTCTGGGGGCACATGGTGAGTAACGACTTTAGCAATTAGCGTTAATGCCCGAGTAAAAATTGAAAGCCCCATCTGAATTATTAAGAAATCACTGTAAAGCAGAGTAATAACTATGAAACGCCCCAAAACAGCCACTCTTACCTTGGCCCTGTCAGTTTCCTGGCAAATGGACACTGCCTCTTGGGGTGAAACCATGTTCCACAGGCCATCGCTGCCCAGAATTATGTACCGGTGTCGCTTCACATCCAGTTTGATAACAGCGGTATCAGGCTCGGGTGAAACGACAAACTCCCCACTGTAGAAGTCATAACTCCACAGATCCCCTGGAACATGGCACAATAACAAAATGTGACGGACAAGTAGGCAATCTCTCTCCAACAGTATGCACCGTCAGAATACTAGAACTCGTGAGATTTCTTTAACCATCACCTTCTCAGGGAACTGAACACGGTCCTGAAGAGCAACCAGATGGCAGAGGTTATAAGGAATCAAGCGTTTTTGCCACCATGGCTTACCTAGGGCTCGAGCTACTGCCAGAAACGGGATCTGGTCAATGACGGTGCTCCTTCTGACTGGCCCATTGTGAGTGAGTCTGGGCCTTTTCCACACAACTCTATTAACCCCAGACTTTTTTATTACACTAGAAAAGACAACAGAACCAATAAACCTTTTCCAGTTCAGTAACAGTGTCTATAAATAAACAAGAGACATTACAGTGTCTTTATGCATTTAGTCCTTCGTGCGTTTATCATTCATTTATTTGTTTTAGTAGGGTTGGGGGTATTATTGGTGAGGGGGGGATGGGGGTTCACTAACCTCCCTCCCAGTGCCTCAATTCTCTTTCTCTCTTTGGGAAGCTCAGGCTTATGATCCTGTGTTACTTCCTCCGCTCGAAGAACTTCCTCGGCGGGATCGTCCTGCACTCCTAAAACCACAGCAGAGTCCCCAACGTGGGCCACGTACAAGCGATCACGTCGGATCACAACGATGCTCGCAGTCGTCCCAGACGTGCTTGGAAGGCCAGTGGCTGTTCTCGGCCATTCCGCTACAAACAGGAGATGTTGATTTCAAGCACCCAAGACAGACAAAAAGAGTTACATTAATGTTATTAGCAGTAGTGTTAGAATTGTAAACAATATAGGGCTTTTCAAGCCCTCTAACTAAGCTATTAAATAAGCATCGACTAATACGAGACAAAGCTAGCTAACCCAGTGAACTTACGCAGTTTCTTCCACATGGCGTGGTGACAGGCAACGAATCCTTTCCGTATAGCCGTGCACACCTCCTCGTCGTCTTTCGACCAAAATCCTCTTTGTTTTTTAATAAGATCCCACAAATGTTCCCGGGCATAGCTCGCAGCGTCTGGTCCCCCGTGCCCGTCGAAAACCGCATAGAAAGCAACAGCCCGGGAAGGACAAGCGTTTCTCGGAGCTTCCCCGGCGTGTGGGTCCTCACAGCGGGTCCCGTCGCTCTCGGTCCGCGCAGCACTCGCGGGCCTCGCTGCGGCCGGCCGTGGTCCTCCGGCTGCAGGTACCGGGGTCCGTTCCGCGGGTACATTTTCAAGTTTGTAATTCACATCTTCTACTTCCGTCTCGCCATGTTCGGCCGCGTTCAATTCATCCTCGCTCGGTTCATCGTCCTGTTTCATCTGAACAAAATCCTCCATGTATTTCCTGCCGCCTTGGTCCAAATATACACTTGCTCGACATGATAATGCGTTTTCCATGATAGGTTTGACAGTAAGTACAATTCAGTGGTACGGTTATAGTTTGGAGGGGAAAGTAAGCCACTGCGGGGTCGTGTCTTGGCTCTTTTGTTTATTTTCGACCCTTGTAGGCATGCTCAGAATACGGTTGCGTCACCAGATGGGGTTTGGTTAAAAAGACCGGAAGCAAAAAAAAGACCATCTTGGAATTAAAAACCGTAATGTGGTGGCATTTTTTGTCGCATATATGAAATTATTTGAAGAGTAAATAATTATCAATTTATTTAGTTAATGCAACTTATTTATATAGAATCTCAACGACCAGCTAGTGAACTTTAATGTGACTGACAGGGTACTGCACTGTCACTTTTACGTTTCCTATTTAAATCTTCACAGACTCCACCACCACAGGCACTACAATTTATATTATATTATATACAGTTTTACAGGAAATTCGTTTCGCAGTCGAGGACCCTGCTATGCTTACTCAAATCTGGTTGTTGTGTCGTTGCATATTAACACATGCTCTATGCTATTATGCTCTATTGTTGTACTACAACAGCATGTGTATAATGATATAACATAGAAACATATTAAAAAAATAAGTATAAAGAAAACTGCAAAGTGAATAATTACTGGAAGGTGGTATTGCACATAGTTAACAAGTATGCCAGTCAGCAAGTAACGATAAATGTAGAAATTGCACCAACTAGTACAGGTTTCTGGCAGATGAATGAGATAGGTGACAGTTAAAACATTACACTTTGAAAATATACTATAGAAAAGTATAATACTGTTTAGAATCTGAAGAAGATTCCAGGTAAGTAACTGCAATATACTTAGTCAAGATATGTAGAGATACTAAAAACGATAGCGAAGTACCCAAAGTTTCCAGAGAAACAGAATTATATAATATTAATATATCTTTATTCCATCTTCACTGCTCTGGAAGAACAGTGGCTGCTGGTAATCATGGATTGTGGAAGGGCATTTCACAGATGCATACCCAGAACTGCGGATAGTTGCAACAGGTGAGTCATTAATTCTAATGGGAGTGTGATCCTATCTGTTTATGCTGAAATCCGTGATGAGTTTCTTGGTTTTTGTGACAATCATGGTCAGATTGTTATTATTATGACACCAAACAGACAACTCCTGCATCTCCATCCTGTTGTGAGATTCATTGTTATTACTTCTGTGAGAGTGGTGTCATTGGAAAACATCATTATTTTCTTAAGGCTTTCTATGATCAGGCACACCACAAATAAGAGATTTCTAAATGGTAGAGAATGGTCCAGGAACATGTAAGCAGAGAAGCATCATCACAGTCGAACTCGAGCTGTATCACAGAGACAGAAGAGGTGGGAACAGCTCAGAGAAAAGGGGAATAGAATAAAACCTTTATTGTCATTTTACGCAGGCACCATGACATTTCGCATGGCATCTCTCATACACACAGATGCCACAAAGCAGTGCAAAAAAGCTTATATTTTTTCAATCTAATTTTTATATTTTTTCAATCTAAATATACACATGACTATACATGGAAACATGCATGACAACATTTACATATTTACAGAGTTTGGATGTTATAAGATTAATACATAATAATACACTCTCTGAGGGTCAAGGTAAGTGTGTGCATGTATGCAGTGCTGCATTTGTGTGTGCATGTATGCAGTGCTGCATTTGTGTGTGCATGTATGCAGTGCTGCATTTGTGTGTGCATGTATGCAGTGCTGCATTTGTGTGTGCATGTATGCAGTGCTGCATTTGTGTGTGCATGTATGCAGTGCTGCATTTGTGTGTGCATGTATGCAGTGCTGCATTTGTGTGTGCATGTATGCAGTGCTGCATTTGTGTGTGCATGTATGCTGTTTCTGAGGCATGTGGTGTGAGCTGTGTATTCAATGTGTATGCTTGTGAGTATCCTTCCAGTCTGTAGTCTTTGTACGTTCTCTGGTTGGGCAGGAAGAGGTTTGGTGGAAGCCACAGCCTTGAGAAAAAAGCTGCTACTGAGGCTATTGGCACTGGATCTTATGGTCCTGACCCATTTGTCTGATAGAAGTATTAAGGACCAGATTGTTGTTCTTACACCACTTGGTCAGATGTTCCACCTGCATACTGTCTACTCAGCTCAACCATTGTGGTAGCATCAGAGAATGTAATTTTAGAGCTGGGAGGTCCGTGAACCTTTGCAGCAGCTGCAGTGCACATGTATGTTGGACTGGAAGGGGAACGCCACCTCTATGACAATAACGATCGACTTAGTGCTGTGGTACAGTGTTTCTACATCCTTGTCCTACACCAGGGGTGTCCAAACTTTTTGCAAGGAGGGCCAGATCTGGTAAAGTGAAACTGTTTGGGGGCCGACCATTATCTAATTTATGCAAATTATCTAATGTATTTTATATTAAAAAGGAGGAGGGAGGAGGGAGCTGCTTTTTGTTTGCGTTGGACGGGGTGGGAGGATGGGACGTTGTGGCGAAGTCTACTTGTGTGTACCAGGTCTACTGCCATCTTATGGTGAAATATAAAATAGCGGGTGCTGGCGGGCCGCATATTACTCATTTTAAGGCATAGGCTGCGGGAAGTTTGAACGCGGGCCGTATTTAGACGTATTATGCCTGGATTAGAGTAACGCGTTACTAAGCAATCAACACACTACATACACTATTGTGTTTCACACTCAACACACTACATACACTACTGATGACATTATGTTACTCAAATACATGCAGTCTGCCAGTCTGTATGACGTATTTATATTATGATGTCATAGACGTGGTTAGCAGGCAGGTAACGACGTCACAGACGTATTTAACAGGCGTTTATTTAACAGGCAGGTTTGTGGCTGCTGGTGTGTCGCCCACAAGATACCCCGCATCAACATAAACTAGAGGTATGCTCATTTTTTAATTTCCTATTGTAACTTGATTTAAGGAAGAAAATCGGATTTGGAGTTCCATGAATGGCACAGTGAAGCGCTTTACCATAAGCATTTTAAATGAACCATAGTTCTTCTAAAGCTAGCTTATTTAGCACAAATAACCGTGTTCGAGAACATAGATTGCTGCTATCAATCACATAAATTAGCAGTGTAAGACAAAACTTCCTCACGAAAGGACGGGTATGTTAGTACTCATAGGATCGACAATCGCGCTTACTCACTTTTATTTTGAAATCTACGGATGCGCTACATGGTACTGTCGTTCGTTATCAGGAAGTAAAAGCAGTAATTACAGGAAGTAGATACGGGACACATTTGTTAGTCTCTCTGGACGTAGAAGCACATCCTAGCATCATATACTTTTTGGGACATTTTTTGTTTTGCACAGGTACAGCAGTGCAACAAAAAGTAATTTAAACGCAGTCACAAATATGTGTCTTTCTAACTCGAAATCTCTATTTTCCTACTTTGTTTTCACAACTTTGCTAGCTCTCCCGCTCGGCTAGCGCGCTTGTTGACCTCGCTCAATTCGCTTCTTTGCTCACACGTTTTTTATTGAAAAATTGTTTTTAACAGCACGTCCGACTAAACGTAGGCATGTTAACACCACTTAATTCACAATCTCGGAACGAGATCATATGTAGATGTGGCAAAAAAATTGCGGTTGCAGTACTAGCTGCCCGACCGCTAGCGAGCTTGGTTAATAATTCGGTTTTTAATTCGAAGACTGGCGACGTCCTTCTTGCAGTGATAGTTTTGTGAAGGCACCTTTGATATTATTCGACTTAGTTTACTCCTTTAATCTCTTTGTCAATAGAACTTGTGGGCAAATGCCTGAACGCGTTTGCCTCAGTAAATCCACTTGAAAATCTGTACCTAAAATGCTGTTACCCTTGGCCAAAGAGTTAACTGTGTGCGATGTGTTTGTCTGCATTCGTTGTTTTCATCTAGTATTGTAGGTGGTTTTGATCTCAGTTGGAGCTGAGTCGTCGTCAAACCAGTACTAGTCTTTGACGACAGGCTTCCAGCCATGGTGAGTTGTCGGTGATAAAAAAATCCAACACCACACACACATGTTCATTTAAGATACGAAGATCTTTAAGAACACAAACAATTCTGAACCATTTTCTTATATACCTCATTGAAATAGCCCGGAAGAGAATTGTACTACTCAGTATTAAAAGGTATCCTCCAAAAATGTATTTTGAATAAAAAAAAGCCAATGAATATGGAACCATAAATGCTGAATGTAAATAAAATGCTTCTTTATTCTGGTACTGTATTAAATATAGTTGTATTAAGGAAATAATTAAGCATAATCTTTTAACTAAAGTACTATTAACTTCCAAACATTTGTAATTGAGTTTTGAACCTTGTGTCTGGCAGTCAAGCACAGTCGATCTGAAGACAAAGGAAGAGAAAGATGCAGAGCTCGACAGACGGATCGAGGCTCTGCGTAAGAAGAACGAGGCTTTGGTGAGAAGATATCAGGTACGTGTGCTGAAAGTTGCAAGGCATTCTCCTCTTTCACTGTTTATTTCATGCATGTTGTATCCCAACCTCATCGCCTTGCTGTGTAGAATAGTACATGTATCTGTCTGGTATTTAACTCTTTGAAGTGTATACATTTTCAATTAAGTGAGGCATTTATTTCTTATTTCTTCAAATGGGGATCATTTTAATTTTGTTATAATATGTGATTTTTGTAATACACATGACAACTTGTACTTAACTAAAAAACCTATACGTGCAGAAACTGGCAACTAACAACAGTAGAATAGGCCAGATAGTTTTTATTTATTTATTTTAAAATGGCATTATCTTTTAATAAAACAAGGATATGCATGAGTTCCCCATACATAGCAGTCTCCACATTGATGGAGCTATTTGTTATGATATTTATCAGTACCACTACGTTACGTCCTGCAGGAAATAGAAGAAGACAAAAAGAAGGCTGAAGAAGAGGGCATCGCCGTGACGACGCCCCGCAAGCCCCGCTCTCATGAGCCCGACTCGGAACGGCGGAAGATCGAGAAAGAAAACATAACCGTGACGGTCGATCTGTCCAAACCAAGTGCGGTAAGACCAGCGATGTTCATAGTTCAAAGTGGGCTTTGTGGACACGGAATGCCAATAGCTGCCAAACGAGGTGTTTTGTTTCAGTGCTTTTTGCATTTAGCGGCTATGCTAACGCTGGCTCTTGGATCGTGTATAATGTTAAAACACCGTCCAGGGAAAGTAACTGAAAGGAATACTGGATACTGGATCAGCTTCATCACATACAGTGAGAGGAGACGTCTCAGATGCTCCTAGAACTCCAGCGTTACTGCCCGCCTCTTTTCCTCACAGCTTGCTGGTTTTAATTTCCCTCCCGGGGTCTACTGAGACAGGGTGTAGAGCATTTTAATCAATACCTGTAGAGCGTCTCTGGGACACAGATGGCCTGTGTAGTGGTAATTAGACTCCCTCCCTCTGGTCTATGAAGGTCAAGTGTCGGTCTGAATGGACTATGACATAGTGCAGAGCTTTCAGAAGAGACGCTGGTAGTGGACAGACCTTTGGTCTTTAGTCAGTGGTAGGGGTATAACGTCATTTCATGGTATGGAACAGCAATAAGTCACTGAAAATGTATAGGGACAGCATGTCTTTATTTTATCATGAAATCTTGTTTTTTTGAGGCCTTCCAGAGCCGACGGTCCTTCTAGAATGAACCATGAATTCTGGTGTGTGACCTCTGCCCGCATTTGCAGGAGAAGCGAGTGGTGAACGACAGAAAACTGCCGCCCCTCCGCAGCGACCTCGGCCCGGAGGAAGGCGACTTCGTGCACCTGCACGGCGAGAGCTCCCCGCGCAAGGCTGGCGCCGGCCGGCTGAACAGGGTCGCCCAGCGTGGCGGGGGTCTCCGCCCAGACAGGAGGGAGCCGCGCCCGGACAAGGTCGAGCCCCGAGCTGACAGGCCCCCTCGGGATGCGGAAGGGGGAGATGGCCCCGCCCACAGCGATCGCCCAAGAGGGGGGCGAAGGGGAGGAAGAGGTCAGGGGGCACAGCAGGGCGGCTCTGGCTCAGACAGAAAATCTAAGGTGAGGTTCAGGTCTGCAGCAGTTCCCCACAGTCCCACATTGATCATTTGAGACACGGCATGCAGTTTGCAGCGTGATGCTCGATGCTTATGATGCAGGCGTGATCTTAAACGAATAGGGAAATCTTAAGACTTAAGAATAACAGTGGATAAACACGAGCGTTCCTTGCTCAGGAGTGGGAGGAGAAGAGGAGGCAGAACATTGAGAAGATGAATGAAGAGATGGAGAAGATCGCAGAATATGAGAGAGGTCAAAGGGTACGTAGGGCCTCTGCGGGGTTTTTTTTTTGTGGCCATGCGCCATGTGTCCTGAACCTGCATCATTGTCGATTGTTCGCACCCGCTGATGCAGGCCGACGGCGAGAAGAACCCCATGCGGAACTTTCTGGATGACCCGCGGCGCAGCGGGCCAATCCTGGAGGCCGACCGCAAGGAGGGCAGCCGCAGGCACGTCCGCAACTGGGGCGGGCTGGACTTCGACAATGTGAAGACCGGCACCGAAGTAGAGAAGGAGTGGACGGTGAGGACGTCCTGAGAATGACCCCACACACACACACACACACGCGCACACCACTGATTACGGTGTCCCAGCTCTCCTAACACACGCCACCCTATGGAAGCAGGTTACGCTGTATATGTTCGGCATCGCCCAATTTTCTCCTCTGCGTCAACTCCTTACTGACTCCCTCCCCCCTCCCTTAGAATCGCAGGCCCGGGATCAAGAGCTCCGTGGACATGACTCTGTCCATGACGGGCCGCGAGCGGGCGGAGTACCTGCGCTGGAAGAAGGAGCGTGAGCAGATCGACGAGGAGCGCTTGGCTCGCCACCGCAACGCCACTGGCCAGTGGAGGCGGGAGTGGGACGCCCAGAAAACAGAGACCATGTGAGTCCGGAGCCCCCCGGGCGGCACCTCCTCCGCGTGCAGGCGGCGCTCAGCCGAGGAATAACGTTGTTGGGACGTTTACTGTGTCCCCGTGTGCGTGTTAGATAGAGAGAGAGAGAGAAGCTGGGAGGGAGTGATTCATGTTGACAGGATACGAATGGGAAGATGAGTCACCCTGTGGTGTGTTCACAGGTTCAGCGAGGATCCAGCGGCAGCTGGAGAGGCCACACCAGAAGCAGGCAGTAGGAGAGGCAAGTTACACACACACACACACACACACGCACACACACACACGCGCAGCTGACTATGAGAGTGAGAAGTCTGCATGGATCATGGCATCAGTGAGCAAACCTGCATAAACCCTCTATGTTTCTGTATTTGGACTCCCTTTAAAACATCAGCCCATCATCATTGCAGGTGTTTGGTGATGTTCTGTGATGTCTTCTTTCAGCAGCTAGGGGGCGCAATGCCCGTATACAGCAGCGCAGTGGGGCTTCAGGTCAGCTTGTGGCATGGGACTGTCTCTCTGTGTGGCGTGTGTCTGTCACCTCACTCCACACTGACCCCGAGGGCAACCTCGTCACTAACACCACCTAAACCTGCTTCATGCTCATGCTGACTTCATCCGTCACTTGTAGTTGCGTCCGTGGTGTTTTTATAGATGGGGCACTCCTCTGTGGTAATGAACTGGAGTTCATGGCGGAAAGGGAAGGCCGACCTATTTTGAATGGCTGCTTAAAACAAAACAAAACAAAAAACGATTCGTCTTTATGGCATATGCGCTCGTTCGCTAAATATTCGGCTTTGCTACGTGCCTCGTCGCCTTAAGTCAGAACTCGTTAGCCACGAGTCCACTCAAGACTCCATTTGCATGCTTTTCATCATCGTTTCCCCTCCCCCCTCACTGAGGACTGATGTTTGCAGCTATCCATCACGATGACTTGTGGGCCATCTGTGGCTCTGAGCTCCGGGTCTGTGCTCTCCTCTGCTAGTCTGTTGTGTGCAGTCGCCTTCCAGGATCGCCCAGTGCCCCTTGTAAGACTCACACTATTTTACCTCCCCCTCTCTTCCAGAGGACAGCAAGAGACCCCCCAAGGTGCCCACGTTTGGGGACTTCTTGGGGCACGGCAGACCCAGAGAGGATGGCCGTAGCAGTCGTGGACGGGAGAAAGGGCGAGGGCAGGGCAAGAGCTACAGGTAGTGTGCCCTACTGACCTCCATCAGTCACTCTTCAATTCATTTACCAGCTCATTTCCCTTGAACTGGGGGATTTGGGAGGTGGTAACGTTATCTAAAAGAAATGTAAAGTATTAGTCACCGTAGCTTCGGAAGTGTGGCGCGAGATTCTTTTTAATTTGATGCTCAAGCGCCATCTTGGCTGTGAGCTCCTAGTAAATGGGATTAGTGTGTGTCTGTTCTCCAGCATGCATGATAATCGGTGGGAAGCGGAGAAAGAGGAGGAGAAGGGAAAAAAGGAGGAGAAGGAGAAGGAGAAGCCCAGAGAGGAGACGCCCAAGGCCCCATCAGAAAAGGTGAGGCTTTCCTGGGTCCAAAAGCTTGGTGGATCCATCCCTGAGTGTCTTAACATGGTTGAGCACTTGATAATTCCCAGAGTTGAACTAATAAAGGAAATTCCTATGTGGACATTGTCTCTGCCGCTGGAGTAGCCTGCAGGTGCTGTGGAGAAACTCCCTGTTAGCGGTACTGCTGAGGAAGACGACGATCAGTGGGAGGATGCCAGCGATGGAGAGGAGGTGGTGGAGGAGGAGGAGGAAGAGGTGCGGCCTCAGGACAATAAGGCGGCTGTCCAGAAAGACTCTAAACCCGCCGAGAAGAGCCCCGGCTCCCCCGCCCCGTCCACCCCTAGCCCCAAGCAGCAGCGGACACCCAGGCCCAAGGTCCACATCCCCTCCCCGCAGGAGAGCCTCGGCACCCCAGAGCCAGCCAAGCCCCTCAGCCCCTTCACTCCTCTGGAGGGCCACCGGCCCGTGTCTGACTGGGGAGAGGAGATGGAGATGCAGTCTCCTAAGAGCAGCACGGGCGAGAGTCCCCTGAAGCCCAGCAGCGACGACAGCAGTCCGGTGCCGACCAAAAGCCAAGAGGAGGGGCGTTGTGGTGACGCCACCTTCCAGCCCGAGGAGGCAGGCAAACACGCCCACATACAGCCAGGTAGGGGACACGTCGTTGTGGCTTATGGGGTGTTGGCAAGAGGTACCAACAGTTAGCATGCCAGACGGTTCTTGGATGGATGTCGGTGTTTAAATACCAATAACCAATGTTGTTTTTTAGTATCCCTTTGGTACCCTATGATTTTGACAGTGTCATGTTAGTTTGCTATGTTGCTACTCATGTACATTTACAGGATTATGCTGTTTTAACAGCTTGCCAACGTACAGTGGAAGCTCTGTCTTACGACATGTTGGGTTTACTTTGCATTTAGCGCTCGACGCAGGTTCCCTTGTGAAGCTGGAGGGACCAGTGCTGGAGGAACCAGTGCTGGAGGAGGAACCAGTGCTGGAGGAGGAACCAGTGCTGGAGGAGGAACCAGTGCTGGAGGAGGAACCAGTGCTGGAGGAGGAACCAGTGCTGGAGGAGGGACCAGTGCTTGAGGGACCAGTGCTGGAGGAGGAACCAGTGCTGGTGGAGCCCCCTGCCCCCCCTGCTGACCCCAGCCCTGTGACCCCAGCCACAGAGGAACCCAGCAGGCCGACTGCCCAGGACTCCCCACACGAGGGTAAAACGCGAACAGCATTCCAGAGCTTGCAGAGCGAATACCCGTTGCAGGAGTGTTACACAGCACACTTCATTTCAGGCACTTACGTTAGACGTATAATTCACGTCTTTAATCCCCCTCAGAGGAGAGCGTGGAGGAAGCCGTAGAGCCAGCACAGGGGCAGACTGGGATTGAGACGACGGCAGACGTCGCCCTGGAGTGTCTGGATCAGCCGTGTTCAGGTGCCATCCTTATTACCGGCTTCGAAAGCGTGGCTTTCCGCAAGACCTCCCTCACTGCGACTGACACCTGAGCACTCGCCTGCATCTTGCCTGCTGCCGATGCTCCGCCCACTTCTCCAGCCCCTTCTGTTCTTAACCCGCCCCCTGTTTCGTTTCTTTCCCTTTTTTTCCCCCCTTCTTTTTATTAAAAGTGAAGGCACGAGTATACATGTTACAGGCAAAACAATTACGGAGTTTGTTTTAATTGGTTAACATAAACTACACAAGAAGGGAGTAGTATCAGTTTAGAGACAGCTGGTCAGGTGAAGTGAAATCAAGTGAAGTTAATCAGTGATTTAGCGAAGTATATCTAACCCTAGGACACTTATGTGGTAGGGAGACACTTTAGCTTTTCAAAATCCTGCAGCACAGGGTTCCATGTTTTAAAAATTTTCCAGGTGATTGTTTAAAGGAAAGTTTGAACTTCTCCATCTTAAGGAAGAGCATTAGGTCACCTAATGGAGAATGGGGTGACTTGTAATTAAGCAATATCCTTCTCCTTGCAAGGAGCAAAGCAAAAGAAACGGCCTCTTCGATGCTATTTGGAGCCCGAGTGTTAGCATTAATCAACCCAAGCACAGCTGATTCAAAATTTGGCGTTTTAACCGAAATGCCTCTGATGGACCTTTTTTTGAATTGTCAATTTTGGCATTTTTACACGTCTAGTCTTGCAGTAGTGACTGAGATGCACCAAGGGCAGGTTCACAGGTTGCGTCTGATGTCTCTTCTCCCAGCTCTGCACACCAACCATTTCGCACCCCGTTTGGTTTCTGATCTGCCCCCCTCATGCGTCTGCCCGTCCACCCCTCTCCCCGTTTGTCTCGCTGCGAGGTGGCGTCTCACGCTATGCTTGTCTCTCGCATGTCCAGTGAGGATGTCCTGCTCCTGTGACCTGGACAGTCTGTCCCTGCTTTGGGACTGTGTGCTAACATTCGTGGTTTCGCTACCAGTCTCTGCTGTGAACCCTTCTTGCATCAAGAGCCCCAGCTAACACCCCCCCCACCCCCCCTTGATTTTCCCCTGGAGTCTGTTGCACTCTGGACCACCCCAGTCGAATCCTCGTTGCATGTTGCTAACTGCCAAAGCAAAGCATTTGTTTCTAATTCAGTTTCTCCATGTCTGCTTAAGTGTGAGTGATGTGCGATTACGCATGGTTTCAGCCAGTCCAAACATGACCGCTTCCATCTCCCCGCCTCTCATTTGATTGGCGCATGGTGTCATCATCGTAGGACGGAAAAAATAACGCCTAAAATGGGTCTGATGTAAAAGCCGTTTGCCCGTTAGGCAGGCAATTGAATTATACCACAAGCATCCACCAACAGTTGCTTCTTGAAACAACAGCATTTAATGCTTTTGAGTCACTTAACCCATGTTCATATCCGGACATTACGGTCCAGATGCCCACTCGGTGCACAAATATAACAAAAACAAAATCCTTCACCAAACAAATGCATAAGCAGTGGATAGTAAACGTCTGCCACAAATACAGAATTTGATCTGTAAAATACTTACTTGAGCAAATGATGTAAAATGTAAATGTAAAATAATTACATTTATACTATATGAAATGTAGGTTTTATTCCGTTAGGCCTACAGTCTGTGTCAGGTGTATCCTGCTTAGATGTGTTTGCCTGTGTTATTGTTTTCTGTATTTAACCATCATGCATCAGATGACTGTTTATCATTTTAATTAGCTTTTTTTAAAACTCCTATAAACTGATTAATGTCTCATTTATGCCCAAAACACAAAGAAAACTTGGATTAGAATGATTCCTGTTCATATTTAGTTACCCATTTAGATCAGCTCTCTTTGAAATCACTCTCCTCATCTTCTTAAAAAAATCTGAAACAAACCTAATGCCTTTATGCGATCATATTGACAAGTAATATATTCTTATATTTCTCTAAATCTCATTACTGATGCACATTAAGACTGTTTAGTAAGAGTAGCCACAGTGGGGAAAAATTCTGATTATTGCTAAAATCCCTTTATGTGGAAATTGTGCTGTGAACCAGTGGTAATGGAAACCTAGAGGAAATTGAATAACTGGTTTATTGTCTTTGATGGGTTTACATGATGGACACACTTAATGGTCTAGCCATGGACTAATTTATTTGCCGTTTCCCCTCAGTCTAAAAACTATTGTGGTGTTACTGTTTAGAAATGAGAAAAGCAAAACAAAGTCGCACATTTATTATACCAGGTAAGTCTTAATCCATGAATATGCAAAGTGCACAATATGCATAAATTATCGAAAGGAATCATGAGGGCATCTATATAGGTTTAAAATGATTTACAGAAGTATTTAACAATTTCAAAACTCCAAAATGAATACTGTCGAATACATCAGCCACATTATTAGAAACACCTTGGTGAGGTCCAGGCAGAGTGTGTGTCCTCGCTGCTGTCTGTTGTCAGTCCCTGAGCCCTTTTGAAGTGGTCAGTTGGTGACCGCAGGACTGCCATTGGCTGTTGTTTTCACACATCACTGGTACGTTAGTGACACGGTGGATAATGGTGCTGAACTGGTATGAAGTGGGAGGGTGTGTGCGTCCGTCCGTCCCCAACGTCATTGTCATGGCTACTTTAAGAACAGCCTGGCGGTGTCTGGTCAGCAGTAGGCAAACCGCAGACCCCCGTGGTCAGTAAATAAGCAGTGATGAGCTAGAAAGGGGACGACACATGGATGGTTTTTAATCTGCTGTTGCACAGATGTCCTTTTTGTGTTTCTAATAAACCTTCTGGTGAGTCTAAAATGCCAGTGTTCACCAACTCCTCGTCACAGTACATTTAAGCTTCGCTTCTCTTCTCTTCATGGGCTTCAGATCCACGGTGACTGAATTAGCATGTGTCTGCCCACGGGAAAGCTCCTCCCTCTGGAACCATCTCGCTCCTCGTAGCGCCAGTATAATGTTGCTTTCTTTGCCTTCGTGTCGTACCTCCAGGCTGAGGCGTAAGCGCTGAGCTGACGTGCACGGTGCGGGCCGTCTTCACGCGAGGAGGGGAGGCGCGTCGGGCCAAAATGGCCGTCCGTCGTCTGGGAAGGAGGAGGGCGTTGAGGAGACCTCTGGCGTTGTCTTCGCTGCTTCCTGACAGCCCGTGTGGTTTTATGGTTTTGCGATTCCTCGGTTTTGCGCTGCCCTCAGCAGAGGAAACGCTGCATCTCTCTCTCGTGTGTTTCCAGGCCTAAGTGCTTCTCCACAGGCCTTGGGCTGCAAACCATATCCGTGGAAATTCACTTTATTGTTGTTAAGATGATCTTTTGCATCGTTGGTAAAAAACAAACAAACAAACAAAAAAAGCAATCAATACAAATAATTATGTAAGGACACTTGCCTCTGTATGAAATTTGGCAGGACAGATGTGACCGTAGACACAAAACAACCTTTTCCACCATTAATTGGAGGCAAAAGTATTAGATTCTAAAACCTCATACTGCTTCAGTCCTCAAGGGTTCTGTTAGAGTGGGAATGCTGTTATTCATGTGTGATTCCTATGCAAACAAAGGGGACAAGGGCATTAGGATTGTTGACGCTACAAAAAATACATTTAAAAATAGCCGGATTAGCATTTCTTAAGTCATGTTATATATGTAATTTTTTTTGCATGGAAAATGAGGTGCTAGATATTCTCGCATTAACTGTGCGTTTACAAGTGGCAGCCCACACCGTACGTGTGTGTGTGTTCTGACCAAAGATCATGGTATTTCACCAATGGCTCCGCTAGATCTGCGTGATATTCAGCATTTGGGACAGCAGAGAATGGAGAACTTTAACTAATTTTGGTCTATTCTTTGTCCTGCTCCATTTTGGCTGGGATTTTTTTTTCATGAAAGCAGGGTGTCCTCGAAGCTTGCTTAGTAGTGGGGATTTCCACATTTTAACCTGCAGGTTTTGCGACTATGTCTTACATTCCTGTACTTTGTGCGATTGGCTAATGATCAGTTTGGATTTAGAATCTTTTTTTTTTTTTTAAACAACAATGAAAAATCATGACGCTTGTGATTGTATTGTACCTGGGGCATCTACCTGCACATGGACAGTCTTCCTGTTTGAGAATTTGACTTTATTTACACCTCTCCTGAAAGGTTGTGTTTGCTTTTCTGCACTGCAAGTACAATGTTTGGTAAAGATGCATTTGTAAGGTTTATCAGTGTTCTTGTGAAAATAAATTAAAAGATCAGTGCTATTGAGCAAGTTTATGGAGAACTTTTTTGGTTGTTTTTGCCTATAGTTTTTCATGTAAATAATGTAGTGCAGTGTTCCTTTATTTTTCTTTAAAACATCATGAAATAAATCATGAAATAAATGTAAACCTTTGTCTTACATGCAACCTGTTCGTGAATTATTGCAGATTAAACCTAACGTGCAAAATTTGTTTTCATTTGGGTGCATACAGTTCTTTATGGATTCATATATTTAATACACTGATTTGTGCTTCTGTGCAAAGTACATGATGTATTGTGCCCTGTAGCAAGGTTTCTAAAACCGCTGAAAACACCTCCATATGTACTTGCAGCCACAGTGCCTAGTTTGTCATTTGCTACAATTGCATATTTCAAACTGTTTCTTCTTGCTGATGAAATTTTCTGTAGTCTATTTCACTGTACAAAATTGTATTTCTCTGTATTTTAATTCACACATACTACATATATGTACAACGCGTATACAATTGTTCATTACTATATCATTACTATACTATAAAGTACTTTTTTCTAAAAGTAAATAAATAATGTATAGGGATAGTCGCAGTGGCCAGGAAACAAAAACCCCGCCCAAAACTTGAATAATACATGCCGCGCGGTGAGGCAGCGTATTTGTCCTCCAAAGCACGCGCACTTGAGGGACGGGAAGGAGAGACTGAACTGTCCCGTACGAAGTACGGTGGTTTCAATCGACGAAGCGAAGAGATTGGAGATTAGAGAAAGAAAATCTTGAACGAAGATATTCCGTTACGCTTGATCTATCCCAACATGAGGGGGGTCAAATCAGTCACAGGTGGAAGGATAAACGGGGGCCCGGACAGGAGACCGAGTTATCCGGGAGACCAATGGATAAAGCAGGCGAAATCAACTACCAAGATCTGGGTGAAAGTGGCTATGGGCATCGCTTACTTTCTCTGCGTTTCACTTGCGGCCTTCTTCTTAGCGATCTACTACGTGGTCTTCTGGAGTCCAAATAAACCCAATTCAAACAGCACCTCGGCACCAACTACTAACTCGTGCTCAGTGGGGTAGACCGAGATAAGGGACGCTGGACCCGGCAGCGCGGGAGCGACATTTCACGCGCAGGAACTCTTCACGTCTGAGCGGACGCTCGTGGGTGCTTTTTCTTATTTTCATCCGCCAAATTCGAAACTACCACATATTTCTTCCCTTTACCTCTGTAAAAATGACATAGCTGTAGGTTGTCATATTTTTCAAAAAAGCAAAATTTGTTCTATTAATTGTCATCTATTAATTGTCAGCAGCTTTTGTTCAACTTAGCAATAAGACAATAAGACCGACGTCTGCAATCCACCATCTCTGCAGCTCTTAGACGTTATTGTAACAAGACTTACAAGCATATTAGACGCATATTTCACTCTTCTTATCTTGACTTTAAACGAGTAAACCACTATGCATAATTCTTTCTCGCATTGTTCTTTTACGCCCAAAGGGGTGTAGTAGCCATTTCTGCTCAAGTCTATATATATAACGTATAAATATATGATGTATAAAGTTTTTATTCTCTGTATGATTCACTATATGATCCTCTATATATAAGTTATGTATTTTGCTTTCTTTGTCATTCATTCATTACTAATTTAATCATACTTAAAATCAAATGACTATAGTAAATCTGAAATATGTAGTCAATAAAACGCCCATTCATGAATAGTTTTGTGACATTGGGCGTTCACTTATAAACGATAAATATCAAATATTTCTGTAGCACAACATTAAAACCTTGAAGATCTACATCTCTATACTTTTTTTCGTGTAACAGTGGTCAGATCGGCAGAAATTCAATAACAACACATGTTCACAGTCCTCTTAAATCAGTGTATACATATATAATCGACAAATGACTGTAAACTGCTATGGTTTAATGAGAGAACCTTGTTCATAAGAAGTTAGGAGGCGCGTGGAGGCAATGTCCCTCTTCACTGGCTAATTAAATATACTGAAAGTTGTCGGGGCACATTTATCCTTCATTGTTCGTATTTTTCACTGCTGTAATGTTTCTCTAGCAGAAAGGTCTAAGAATTATAACTCGTAGCCAGATACCCTAATGTAACCTGATAATAATGACACAGAATGTGGTATATTACTAGAAATATGAAACAGAGAATTACATCGTAATCTGCATTTAAGTGTTTCTTATGTCTGCTGAGCACAATCTCAGCGAATCTGTCAAATGAATTACAGAACAGTAAATAAATAAAATAATGTCTTGATGAAGAATTTAGTGTTACACTGTAAAATATTCTTTTTTAACAGAAGATGGTTTAATCAAATGTGTTAATCACAATTTAATATACTAATATTATATATCGTAACCATAATTTAACAAGTTAAAGTGAAAGAGGACACCACCAGAGGGCAGTGTTGATGTTATAAAAACTCTCTCGCTATCTCTGCTAATGTTCAACCACTCATCGTCTGTTTCCCAGATTGCTCAGAAATGTGAGAAAAGAAATATTCACTTAAAAATACCTATTTTTAAATTTGTACCACATTTCATCATTTCAGTGATTCTATTTGACCACTGCATGTAGCAACAGACGGGTTGTAGTCTCTACACCTATAAGGTGCTTCTAACAAATTCAGTTGTTCAGTTAGTACAGATAGCAGATAGAGATGAATTCATATCAGAGATAGATCACTTTATTTTTGACAAAATATAGAGGTGTATTTCTGTCTGTTATTGAACTCACTGGACATCACCAGTACCTCTTGTTCTGGATTTGATCCTACACTATAGAGAAATATCAGATTTAGACATGTAGCACCTTAAACACGTAGATTGATCTACTCTGAGCATGAATGTGTTCGACTGTGGCAGAAGAGCTGAAAACTGCTGCACGTTCTTTGTAGATCTTTGTAGATCTTTAAGAAGCCAGTTTCCTTTTATTGTGGTCAGAGTAGAAAGCTTCTCTACATCGTTATGTCTAATAATCGCTCCTAATCGTTCCACTCACCACTCCTACATCCCCAGGATGTTTCTACATCAGGAATCAGCCTTTTAGCAGCACTGTATCTGTGAACGTGCAGAGGAACCTTTTTTAAACGAAAATTGGTAGGAAGTGTTGTTTATAGAGAGACCATGTCCTCACCGTCTAGGGTCTGTGGATTTGCTTCGGGACGTTTGCTAGGAGCTGGCGGGAACGCACTGCCTTATAGGCTGTCCTTTTGAAGAACCCGCCTGGAGGCTTTGACAAGGGCACTTTCAGCGGACACGTTCAACAGACGTCTCTCCTCCTCCAGTTGTGCAGTGTGCTTTTGTGCTCGCCTGCACTCGATTCCCCACTTCTTAATTTTTCCAAGGTGATCGTTTCGCTCCAAGGTTGCGGAACACTTTCAATGCCCTGATCTCCACGAGGGGGGGGGGGGCGTCTGCGTGTGATGGAAGAGCGGGGGATATGGGACTGCAGTGTATACTGCCATCTTCTGGTGAAATATAAAATGCTGTGGTCAACACAGTCGACGGGCCGGAAACTCTATTTGGCAATAGAGTCATCAGAGGCTGCGTGCCAGTGAAAATTTGAACGCGGGCCGCACTTTGGACGCCCCTGGTCTACACCTTCACTCTCCCTTTACCATCTTGTCTTTTTGGAAATGGAAATAACAAATTGATCATGTCACCACAGTGGCCTTGAATGACATGGCCTAATGGTAGTCTCCCCACTCTGCATCAGAGTGAGGTGTCATTCCCACACGCTCCTGCACAGCACACAACTGCACAGAAGATTCCGTCCATCTGCGCTAGTGGCTGCCTCCTAGCTAAGGACCGAGTGGCTTACAGGAGACGTGGTGTGTATAATGAATGGAGACGCACTGCTGAAGGTCTTCTTGCCCTCTTGAAAGTGTTAAATGTTGAGCAGACCTGTCCTACGCCACAGACCTGTTCACACCCCCAACACTAGCCAAGGTCATAGACAGCTTCTATTATGGTACTGCCCACTGTCTTCTTGTCTGTTCTCACAGTGTCCTTTAAAACTCCGCCCATATTCCGCATGTTCTGTGTCTGCTCCCATTCCGCATAAGGAATGTGCTCTTCTTTCTTTAGCACTGCCTTTCTGAAGTTATTCCTGTTGCCATGGTAATGCACTAATGATGGGACCCATCGATCTCATCTGCAGGAAAGTGACGAATAGCTCAATGCGTTGATGTGTGTGTGTGTGTGTGTGTGAGAAGCGCTTAATTTTCTTGAGCACAGATTCATCACCACTCATGAGCAGGACAATAAAATTCACTTTGAACTCTTGATCACATTAGAGAGTAAAGTCAATAAATTCTTAAGTGAATATTGACAACAGATTTCAGATATAAATGGAAATTATAGCTACAGCATAGAGCTACACCAGTAAATGTTACTTTCTAGAGTTATGCTGTAGAGTATAAACTATATTAATCTGTAATAAAAAAAATTGTCTGCAATGTGAATGATATTTATAAAAAAAATACATATTAAGTTACAGGTAAAACGAAGGTTAAGCTGTTGTGTTCATTGCAACTTGCCTGTCTGCTTCATAGACCATTTTGTACTAACTTTAAGAACGGTCGAGAGATGGCGGTACAGTACCTAAACGAGCTATTCAACACAGTACCGACGAATACAGAAGAAGACTTGTTGTCATGGCGCCGTTTTAAAATATTTTGAACCTTCTCCTGTATGAAACTACATTTAAGCTATTTGGATAGTTAGCTAATTGCTGCTTTATATGAAACCGAATGGGTAGGTTAGGGCGCCTATAAAAGGCCTTATATTCAGTCATCATTTCACTTTCTAAATCAATTGAATTGGTTTCAGTAGCCAGTTTTCTTCAGTTGGACACCTAACTAGCTGGCTAGCTATCCGACTGCTGAATTGATTTATCATAATTAGCTAACGTTAGATAGCTAAAAGTAGTTAAGTACATTTTTGAAAAATGAAGATTAGAGCTAGGATATCTAGCTAGCTGACCGTCTTGGCTGGCAAACGTAAATGTAACCAGAAAGCTAAGATAGCTAGTTAGGTAACGTTAAATGAACAATGTATCGATGAACACAGACTGTCGGAGGGGATTCACAATGACAGCTGGGCAGAATAACCGTCATCCGGACAGAGGTGCATGGGTTAATAAGGACAGTTTTGCTCGGAGCCGAGGCCTTCAAACACAGGTATCTGCTGTCTAACAATCAGCTCGTTATGTCGCAATATTTGTGGCAACTTGCTTTTAATTTGTACTTATTCTGGACTAGCCAGGCATGCTAATTCTGCTGCTATCATACCAACCTATACCTAACGCTTGTGAGCCAACAATTCTCAATTTTCTCTCTCTGTGTCTTTTTTCCAATCTCTCTCACTCTCTCACACACACACACACAGCTTTTGTTTAATCTGGCCATGCCAAGCAGTGTTCACAATCGAGCAAGCAATGTGGGGCCTCCAGCTCCCATTGTGATTGAGAAGCTAGTGCCTCTCAGCACAAAGCAGGATGACTCTGAGAGCAGAGGCAGCTCCTTACGCCTCTCGGTCCTGTCAGAGGAGCGCCTACAGGCAGCAGTGAGACTTGCCAAGCGAGACGTGTACAGGAGACGGCAGGACTCCATAACCAGCCCATTGCGTAAATCAAAGGAGAGGTCTACAAGTCCAGTCTGGAACAGCACAGCCAATCTTCAGGTATCTGAGTAAAAAATTACTATTATATAGCAATGTTATATTAATAAATAATATTAATTAATATTTTGTCTGATCAAATTTAGAGTGGTATTTCCCCTAAAGGTGAGCAGAGGACAAGGAGCCCAAAGAGGCAGATGAAATCCTGCTCAGAGGTGCTGGTTTACACTCCTCAGAAGCTCTTGGTGGCCACTCTCCCTGACCACGGTCGGTCCCCTCCCACCAGGGACCCTGGCCTGAGAGGCGTCGGCAGTGAGCCCCAGCTCAGCAGGGAGATCCACAAGCTCCAGAAACAACTGGCCACGTACATCCAAAGGATCGGGCAGCTGGCAGCTAAAGGTACAGCGAGGTTCTCACTGGTGTGCCGTCCTCACGTTTCCTTGTGCCTGTGTGGGGAGTGAGGGTCTCCATGACCAAGTGTGACGGTCTCCCCCAGGGCGAGCAGAGGAGGCCGTGGTGGAACCGGAGGAACAGCGGAAGCTGGAGATCCGCCGGCAAGAGCAGACGGCGCGTTCATCTCGCATCATCTACGTCTTGCAGCAGCAGGTCAGTGTGGAGTCCTGCACTTTTGCCGACAGTGGAAAAAGCACGAGTGGTGTGTTCACATGATTTGAACTGATTGTGCATCTTTGCTTGAAGGTTTACAATTACTTGATATTGAGCACGAATACATGGATCACATGAATCTGTTTTCATTAATAAACAGGTGAAAGAAATTCAAGAGGACTTGGATAAGATGCGATTGCAGAGTGTAAGACACACTCAGAAGGCAAGTATGCTGTATTTAAGACATTGTGTGGATATATGCACAATAAAATGTGATTACTGCAGATTTTGTGGTAATATCTTGCCACACAGTCAGATTGCACAGATCTAAAAAATAACCCAGAATAAGAGAAGTTTGCTGGGAAAGTACACATCTGCTCCAGAGGCATAAGTTCAGAGTTTACAGTTATGGTGGATCCGTTTTCCCTTGTCTAAGGAAAAAAGGCTTATTAGATCTGCAGTGCCCAATGAAGGGCTGCTAACGCTCAGAAGAGTTGAAGAAGAGGAGCACGAGCTCTTCCTCGGGCAACAAAAGTAAACTTCAGTCCCACTTGTGAACACTGTCGTGTGATACACAGGGAAAGTCTTGTGTGCCCTCCGTCCTTCTTTAACTTTTAAAGTGCAACAGAAATGGTGCGAGGATCCCATGCAATGCGGCTTGGCTTGCTGTATTTGTGTCCTCGCAGTCAAGGGCAGTGGACAGGTTGGCCGCCGCCCATCGAGGGGCCGTCCGAGCGATGCAGGTGTTCATCAGGCAGCTGTCGGACCCGGCGGAGAGCAGAGTGCCCGCCCAGTGCAGGGAACTGGGCCAGCTGATCCGCCAGCTCTCCCTGTGCTCCGCCAGGGTGGACGTGGACCAGGGCTCCGCTGTGCCGCACACCGCCCTGGACATCCTGCAGACGCTGGAGGTAACGGCAGAGCTGACCTCCTGTGCTCTTTCAAACCCCTGCGTCGACTGTTTGTAAGACTGTTTGTAAGATATGCTTGCGTGCGAGAGTACGTACAATAGGAGTTCTAAATGACCCCTTAAAAAATAGCACAACCTCCCTTTATTTGTGGCCGTGTCAGCTGATCTTAAGTTTGCTGTTCAGACCCTGGACTCTATGCTGAGTAAGAAGGAGGGTGTCCAGGAGAGCGAGTCCGGACCGCGCGCTTCCTCACCCGGCAGAGAAAGGTCTCCCGGGGCCAGAGACCTCAGCAGGTCCTCACCACATGCACCTCGCATTCCGACTGTGAAAGATCCCCGGAGGCCAAGGAAACCGGCACCCTCAAAAAAGACCTTCCCAGGTGAGCAGTGATCTCCGAAGTCTCTTTGTCTGGATTCCAGCTAATGGCAGAAAAGTGCCCCTAGAAACAAATGCACCGATGGGACTTGATGGCGGGGCTTTTGCTCTTTGTGATCAGGCAGGAGAACGGCGGGGCGGCCCCACAGAGGACGGCGGCTCTCGGATCAGGAGCGCGGCACGGCGATGGGGGCTGGCGTCCAGAGCCTGGCACACCTGAGGGAGGGAGGGGGAGGGAGGGAGAGCAGGCCAGAGACACACAGCCACAGTCCAGCCACTGCTGCCGCTTGTCCAGCCAAAAGCAAGGTAAGCCTGCGCTCACGCGGCTGCGTCTCCTGGATTTAGTCTGGTCTTTTGTCCATATTGAACACACAGGGAATTATTTCATTAGAACGAATGAGACAAAAGCCTTATGCCTTCAAACTTGAGAACATGTCTCTTAATCCACAAAGCAGGGTGGTCCTGTCCGAGATGCTGGATTCCAGCAGGCCACTGTCTCGTCCAGGCTTCGAGAAAGTCACTTACCTCAGAAAGAGGCGTGTGTGCCCTGGATCCCCACATCTCCTCACTCCCCTACTAAACAGCGGTGCGTGTGATGAGACATACACACACTTGCCTACCCTGATTCTTCCTCCGTCTCTCTCTACCTTGCAGCTCAGGGTAGATTTGTCTGTGTGTGTGTGTGTGTGTGTGTGTGTGTGTGTGTTTTGTAGAGCTGTGTCCAGCAGACCAGAGCCCAGGTGTCTCTTCTCCCCAGAGAAAAGCTCTTCCCAGCCAGTAGGTGTGCGGGTGTCCCATGCTCGGAGCAGGAGCAGCACCCGGCAGGAGACGGCTGCAGACAGCAGGACACAAGCCCACCACGAGGCCCTCAGGTCACACACACACCTTCACCCGCTCATGTGACACTGCTTTATTTGAACGGATAACTACGCAGAGGCCCTCGAGGCATGGCGGGCATTTATCCTAGCCGTGGGTTGCAATATAAGACCTACATTCTTCCTTTCACACATTACGTCTCCGTGTCGTAATGTAAAGGCCGTCTCTGTTCCCGCCAAACATACTGCCAGGCACTTCGTCGTTCATGCACCTTTGAAAAATCACCGCTGCCTCGCCGAACGCTGCTGTCAAAACGTTGCGGTGGAATGATGAAGTATGAAGTGATCACTGAGCACAGTGCTGTTGTGTTTGCAGTGGATGAAGAAAATGAATGAGCTGAATTATTCCTGTTGAAAGCACCAGCTTGGATTAGTTTGGCGTTTGCCATTAATTTGTTTCACGCGATCGTTACTTTGCACTTGGCCAGGGGCTGCACTCCTGATCCTATTTAGAAATTTGTTCTTGCCATAAATTACTTGTAAATTCCTGCTAAAATGGGCTCATTAATTTATTTCACTCTGAGGCAGATCACAGCTGTTCATGCACTAAATCTATATCATGGCAAATGCTCCCATGCCCTTGTCAGCTTGAAATAATTACAGTAGTAGTTTTTCTACTCATGCATATTGTGAAGGTGAAACAATACCTGAATGTGAAATCCTGAATGGCATCTTTAATTCTGACACCGATACACCAGGTCTAGATACAAACGCCAGCCTCTGGAATCAGCTCTAGATACACGGCTGATCAATAAACAGACGAGAAGCTGTACCTGTAACTGTGCAGTTACATGTGTTCCCCTGTAGGGGGCAGGACCGTTTCCAAAAGGCCCACTAATAGCTATGGTGGATTACTCTCCAGTGGCTTATGCACTGCATTTCGGCGTAACTGCGCCCTGTTGCACTTCCTATATTGTGTTGGAAAGTAGTGTCTGAGCTATTCATAATTCTGAAGTGTATGTGCATGTGTGTGTGTGTGTGTGTGTGTGTGTGCTCTTTGCAGACATGCTTGGCTAGATAGGATGACCGAGGACAGGCTAAAACAGCTGAATCAGCTCACTCAAGAGGAAATTGAGCGTATTAATAGACTCCGGTAAGGTAGTGACACTGGCCACCCAATCACTCGGCGTATCTGGGATCTGAATTCATCATCTGCGTTTGAAGCTTACACGTCTGCACGTCTCCGTCTGCGTGACAGGACTGAGGTGCTCTCTCCTAGTCAGTGGGCCGAGAGAGCAGAGGAGGCAGCTAGAGAAAGACTTCAGCCTCTGCTGGACTCAGCACAGGTAACACCTGCACAAAAGCCAGTGAATCCCAATGTCACCCGTGACACCAGCAAAGTAACATTGACAGGATCGATGTGATTGCCATTTAAATACGAGCCTCGTAGGATGCGTTAAGTGTCACCCTGGTGCTTAACACTGATTTACATTTGCACTAGGGCCCAAATCTCGAAAGGGAATTCGCTTGCATCATGGTTGAGATGTTGGGATTGGTATTGATATGGTTATATGATGAATTATAGTAATGTACGTGTTTAGGTTTTGGCTAATGTCCCAATTCCACCGCGCAGGTGGAGGAGAGGGTGCGGCGGGTGGAGGTGGAACAGGCCCGCGGCAGGCTGCTGCAGGACCCCGTGCTGGAACACATGCTGCAGCGCATGGAAGAGATGGAGGTGGGCCCATTACTCCACAGGGCCACGCTGCCACCTTGTTGCCCTCGCCGGGGGGCATTAACTCACGGGCTGCTGGCAGAGCCGAGACCTGAACGCTGTGTCCTGTGTCCCTCGTTTTCCTCGTTTAGAAAGATCAGGAGGAGGTGCGAAGGAGATTCGCTACGATCTCTTACACGGACCCTTGGCACCGGGAGCAGGTCACTGGTGAGTACCAACGAGGAGCCGAACCAACACCCGCGTGTTTACGCTCCACTGGACGTGACCAGCACAGGCGTGTGGAGAAGGGCCTGTTTAATTATCACTCTCTTTTCAGTTTGGCAGTGCGTGTCTTTACAAACAGTGGAAATTATGTGGCCTTGTTCTCTCCCTCACCACTGTGCCTTTGTAGTCGATTTACTGATATTGCCCAGCAGGTGGCAGCATTGTTGAAGCAAATACTCTCTTGTAGTCTTAGGAGCCCAGAGGAAGAGTGGTGGTTCGAGACCTGCATCTCCACAACCCATCAGGCTGACCAAAGCAGTTGTGAAGCCCTCCACCACTGGGGACATTGTTATACAGAAGCCAGTGGAGAGTGGGTGAGTGAGTGGGGGATACCAGACTCCCTGTGCTGAGTTGGGACTTCTCCAAAAAGCATGTGATGCTTTGTCTTCCCCTGACCACTGATGCTGCGGTTTTCCGCCTACTTGCCTAACTGTCGGGGATGTAATATATTTAAAGGAACGATCTGCAGTTGAACAAGTGTGTCCTCCAAATTGAGTTTGGCTGAAGGAAATGAGTTGAAGCACCGCTGAACTCATCATCTCATGCAAACACAATAATTTGATCAAACGAGGTCTAAGAAACACTCAGAGTAATGTGTCATAAAGCAAAAGCAAATTGAGCAAAAGTGTTTGTGGTAATTTACAGTAATTAATCGCTGCCTGATTGCTCTGTGACTATTGCGTTTCTTTGCATTGCAACGCTTGTCGGTGGAGTCGAAGAGCAGCAACCGAGAAATTCGAACAAATTTTCGGAAAGGTCCGCTGGCTCTCGCCTGGTCCGCTGTCTGTGCGGAGGACTGGAGACGGCTGCGTGGCTGCGCTCGGAGACCCGGCGTCCGCAGCCTCTGCTCCGCCAGTCATCACGGATGATGAAAAGGGCGCGAGGGAAGTGCTGAGAGGCACAGTGGACAGGGACGTCAGCAAAATTCAATGGACCAGATTCAACAGCTCCATTTTGGAGATTAAAGAACTGAAGAGCTCCTGTAAGCGCTCATGGCCTGACTCCCCCCCCCCCCCCTCTCTCCCCAAGTTCCAGTGCTGATAAAAATGTTCTATATAAACTTTGGGCCACTGTATCAGAGCTCGTTGATTACACGGTCTGAACTGGTCCATGGTGACTGGGATTTACAGGGATCACGGATGTCAGTGGGTCTCTCAGACAGAATTGTGTTCTAAAAGCAAACAGGCACACTAAGTGCTTTGGGCTTGGAAAACAGCTGTGGAAAGCCACTTCTGACCCCCTAGAGAACAGTGCAGCACTAGAGGTAGAAACCACTGCACAAGGAAATACTGCTGAGAGTTCAGTATAAAATGCATTCGTGCTGTTAATAATAGACAATAGATCTTCTTTTTTTTAGATGGTTCGGTACCCTAAAAAGGTGGTTTAGTGTAGAAGTCTGAGCAGTGCGTAAATTTGGATTATTTAGCAGGAGCTGGACTGCTCTGTAAAAAGAGGCTTTCCCCAGGGACATGAAGAGGTCTCTAATGAGCCTGAAGACAGCGTTTAAACCAGCTTCCACGCAGACCGCGGGTTCACACCGTATAGGAATGGCATGTTCAGGAAACCCAATTCGCTACTGTCACGCTTACTGCCTCACGCATCCGGCAGTGGACATGAGCCTGTGGTGCGTTGACCCCGTCTCCGTCTGGCCTGGGTTTGCATGCCCGGCGTTTCTGAATGGGCTCTGTCACAAAGGAAAACTGCCTGACTCACATGCTTCATCTTAGTTCCCAGACAACTTTGCTGATAAAGGGATGGGATGAGGAATGTCAAAATCCTCTTAGGGACATGTTTGAGTCACCATGTCAGGCGCTCTGTCAGCAAACATCTGCAGGCACTGGCTTCCAGCCAAGCAGGATTTAGGCCCCTTTCCTAATGTGGAGCTTGCCAGTTTTTTGGTTTGTTTATTTGGAGCTGCTCCTTGAATTGCGTTCAACCGAGAAATGGGCCACGTGCACAGCAGAAGTGAGCGATCTACGATTTACTCATTGAAAAGGGTAAACACGAGCCACAATGTCAAATCGCTGCGATCCAATGGCCTTCCTTCCCGTTTGATTAGTCACATAGCGGCTACACCGCGCACGTTAATTGTGCACAGCAAGCCGGACAGCAGCGATTTTCCACGCAGAGCGTGCGCTTCCTTGCGCCTGTGTGTGGAGGAGCACGAGAACCAGCTGCACCAGAAAGAGGCTAAAACATTTCATTCGAATCATCACGCGAGGCTTCCGCGCGCGTGACGGTTAGCCATGTCTGTTAGCAGCAATCTGTGGTAAATACCACAGAAGTGACCGGTTTTGGCCTTTGTGCGGTGGGGTAGGGGGGTTGTTAAGGGGTTAGGGCGTTTCAAAAATGGCAACAAATCATCCATTTAGGTGCGTCTCAACACTAAAGCACACGGCTCAAGTTATTTAGGTGGTTTATCTGGTTTCGTTCGCTGCACATATCAGATATTTTATGACGTTCGTCATGTTTTACTTTGCTAAATTTAGGTTGATAAAGAGGACGGTACTTACTTTTAAAGGCAAACAATTGATGTCAGGTTGGCCTCGTGTGGAATCACTTTTCCTTGAATATCGCTGCCGGTAATGGTTTTAGTTGTGTCCCACTTGCCTAGAGGAGGAATTTTGAGCTAATCAGCATGTTTGGCCTGTAGTGGCTTCTGCACTAATAATAGCATCCGGAATCGATATTACACACTCGAATCAATAACCCAGAGCCTCCATGGGCCTTTATCTGGTGATTATTATGTGTGCTTTGTGCCTCAGCATTATCATTCATTTTCTCACAGGCCGCTGAGAATCTTTTAAGTCTTTTAATGGCTTCATTAAACTTCTGGTATGTCTGCTGCATTGTAGGTCAGTGTCAAATTTACATTAAAATGTATACAGAGACAAACCTCATTGAAAATGGATTATTCACAGGCATTTGGTAATAAATCAGATGATCGCACATTTCATTAAAGGCTGTTGCCTACGAAGGAATTTATAGTGTAAAAAAAAGAATGTAATGGTTTTTCTACGTTACAATAATAAGTGTACCACTAGAGGCCGCAGTGGCAAGATCTGGGTGTGCGTTTGTGGATGTGCCGATCAGGCTGCAGGGATGTGCGATGACTGGGTACAGAGGTGATTACTGCTGTAAATATGGAGAAGCAGATATTGGGCCCAGCTGCTGATTAGAGCTCACAGCTCATTATGTCTCGTCTAATCTCCCTTTCCCTGTGTTTACAACACACACGGTTTAGCTCAGAAACACCCGCAGGTTTCAACCCCCCCCCACACACACACACACACACACACTGTTCTCATAGGTAACTCAGAGCAGGTATTCACACATTCAGCCAACACGTGGCATCGCAACCATCGTGGTTCTCTTGTTGCTAGTGAACGACATCGAGATGGTGCTGACTCCTACTGAGCCAACATGGCGGAGGGCTGTGATCGGGCCATATGGCTTTTTCGTCTGTTTATTCGGAGACTGTTTGAGCCCAGGACCATGTTGAAGCAGTCTGTAATGAAATGTAATGGGTTACTTTCACCATTATTCCATTATTGTGGACAACTGAACCCTGAACCAGCAATGACCAGTTTCTGCTGTTTGGTTTTCCCATGTCAGATTGCTTTTCCAAACCTTCTCTTAGGAAGTGATAGTTCATGGATTCAGTGAAGGGCACAATGACCTGTGGATACATGAGGGTGGATGTCGGTGCTGTGCTGAATGGGTGGTGTGTTTATGGCACTGGGAGCAACAGGCAGGAAGGGGTGGAGAGAGCGGGTGTAGATTGTCACCAGGGAGAGGCAGAGGGAGTGTGTGGTCAGCACTTCTCCGAGAGCGACTAATCTAGATTGACTGTGGTTGGTCCAAAGTGCTGAGGGCTCTCTTAAGCAGGTCAGATGATTGCTTGCAGTGCTTCTCAGAATTCAACACGCTCTTTTATGCCCATTCTCTCTCTGTCGGTCACTCTTCTCTAGGGTCGGTCTGCCACATACTCTCTGCTCCTGGCTGTGACCTCTTGGTGTGAGGGCTGTATAACTTCATCTGTCCTTTCACTCGTGCTTATACCCACCATGCCTTCTCCCCGCCGCTAAGACACAGGCCTGCGGCCGCTGAAACTCAAAGCTGTGTCTTGCAGCCTGCGTTTTGAGGTTGAACAAGCACGTATCTTTGTTGTCCACATCATCCATCTCCCCTCAGTGCCCCCTCCACCCACCCATGGAGCTCTCTGCTGCCCGGCATGGGAGCCCGGCCTGTGGTTCGACCCGTAGCAAGCAGGGGTTCCGCTGGAGCAGACGACGCTTCCGATTGGCTCAATCCCATGTGGGGCTCCTGGCTGCTTCTGGGCTCTCGACCGCTGTACTGCTTTTGGGGCTGTGGGGGAGGCAAAGATATTTTCAGTTGCCAGCTGTGTGGTGTCAAAGGATTTAAGGTCAGGTGTGTTGGGCTTTGCCAAGGCGTGCGTGCGCGCGTGTGTGTGTGTGGGAGAGGGAGAGAGTGAATCCTGGGTAGTGAATAGTTTTTTGTTGGTGAAGAGTGTTTAACATGGCATTGGTCTGAAATTTTGTCTGCCTTGAGTAATTTCAGGTCCCTCATGGCTATCTGCCTTGTTTCAGACCTCTTGTTCAGTCTTTTGTCTTGTTTCCAAGAGAAAGGTCACTCAGCCTGCTTAGAAGTCCAAAGTGACCAGGACTGCATTGCTATTCAAGGCACTTTTCTTCAGTGCTTTGTGAAATTAAACCCACGTCCTTTAAACAAGTGGAGTTAATCTTCTACCAGTATGAAATTCATAACCCCTGGAATATTTAAGACCTCTCTGTTTTTTTTGGCTTTGACATGACCTTCAGTGCTAAAGTCTTTTTGAATGAATGCCTTTAGGTGGATGTCAGCGGGGTGTGTTGGTTTAGCTGGAGAGTGCCCCCCCACAAGTTATGTTCCTTTACAGATTAAATGTTCCTTCTGTACAGCATGTTGTGATGAAGGTTTGGCACGTTCAGGGTTCAAGGTTTGGCCCAGCCTGCTCTGGGTAGGGGAGCCGGTCAGTGTTGATGCCCCCTGACGCACCCAAACCGCACCCCTGCCCCTGTGCACATGGCCCGAGGAGAGGGCTTCTACTTCTGTGTGGCAGCTTTTGGCCCAGAGGGAGCCATGAGGCATCACCGCCCTGCTGAGGCCTGGCCTGTGTCCCCGCTCCCTCCTCCTGACGGGTGGGGCTGCTCCCTCCTCCTGACGGGTGGGGCTGGAACTCGCCAGCCAAGCTCACTACTCACCATTGCTCTTAGAGAGGTGGTGGTGGTGGTGGTGACAAGTTGGCATCTTCATTTCATCCAATCATTTGTTTTGGCTGTCACTAGGACTAGCAAGTGGGTGAGCCGAAGCAGGTACAAGGGGTTACAACTCGTGCTACCAACCGCGTTCATTCTTACTCTTAACTTTGGCTATAAAGGTTGATCGCTGCCCGCGATGGTTCAGATGTGCGGCGACTGCTAACCAGCTGCTCGTGTGTCTGTCTCTGGCAGGGCGCCGGAGAGCAGCTCCCCGCCGTACGAGGAAGCGTCTGCCCCTGTCCGCAGCGGTCAGTCCCCCAGCCGAGTGGGCCCGGCCGGAGGGGTCCGGCTGAGCGTGCCCCCCAGCGTACTGAAGAGCATCCAGGAGTACAGGGAAGCCCACAACTCCTACCTGCGCCTGGTGTCTCATGAGCCGCTGGGCAGCTTCGACCCCTGGGCTGTTGCTGAAAGGTGAGATCCTGACGTCTCCGGCCAGCTCTGGCCGACGGCCCGTTTTGCCGCTTCTTTGAAGAAAATGAAAGAACAGTGTATTCGTAAGGCACACACTGAAGAGGCCGGCCTTTTGAAATAGCTAATTTCTTGCAATCAATTTCTGGAACGGTATAATCCTTTGTTCGGAATGTGCCGGATCTGAAATCACATATCGGGGCGTGCAGGCAACGTGGCTTCTGCACCGACGTGCGCGGCCAGAACGAACACTGCAGATTACTCATAGCATCCATTTCTATTCCTGTCGTGACACATGCAGTAGGAGCTTCCTTTGTTTACAGCCCAGAGGCTGTAATGCTTCTCAAACACTAGGTGCTATTTTACATGTTAACATTAGCTCCAGTATGGCCGGCGGGGTCGAGACCGCTTGCTCCGTGCCCTTTCTAGCACAGCCGAGACATCATTAGCACAGTTAACAGAACTTTTAAGTCTATGTAATGCGCAAAGTCTTTGGATTAGGATGCCGCTCAGAGCCCTTGAGGTAGATTAAGGTTAAACACACCGTCCAGGGCATGCCACGGTGGAGGAGGGGTGGAGGAGGGAGGGGTGGTGCTCATTGAAATCTGCTCCAAGGGGTCCCAAAGGACAGCTGAGGACTTTCCCCTCTGTTCCTATTGACTGTGTGTGCTGGAGCAGCATCTGCAGTGGACAAGACTTGCGTGGGACTCGGTTTCAACGTGGTGAGATTTTCATCTTTCTCCACTTTGGTGAAGAGAAGCGAAACCCACACTGACACACTAAGATGTTTGAAAAGATTTTAAATGGCATTGGTGGTCGAATGACTTATTGTGCTTGAGGTATGTGAATAGGATGGATGCGAAAGCATGAGTTTGCTGAATCGACGTAGAGGCACTCGTCCAACTGCCGGTGCAGTCTGGGTAATGCGACTTCCCTTTGGCACTTCTCTTCTGCCTGAGGGCTGGATCAGGAGCAGCCGTGAAATGCAATGAAACGAGGATCTCGGCTGCTTGACCTGCCTCTCCCACAAGGGGGTGGGGTTGGTGCTGGGAGGAGGGGCTAGGTTGACCCTGCCCCAGGGGTGTGTGGGACACGAGGGACTTGTCAAAGTTCCGGCTTGTGGCTCATTCGATCATTTCTAACTGGGCGAATGAGAAACACTTGAATACCTCATGGCCGTATGGCATGACTGGTGTTTATGGTGCTCTCTCTCTCTCTCTCTCTCCCCCTCCACCCCCAGTCTGGCTGAGGAGCTGATGACGGAGGCCTTGTCTGATGTGGCAGCAGAGTTCCAGGATGTCTGTGAGCAGTACGCTGAGGCCATCTTCACCTCCGAGTTCCTCCAACCTGTCCAGTCCCCTTCACCAGCTGTGTCCTAGCAGTGCCACAGATGGGACCTCATCATGGGGGTCTGTTTTTGTCCCCCTCAGTCCCAAAAGACTACTTTTTTTTATTTTACATTGTAAAACATTTTTATGCACTTTTGTATGTTTGTCCTTTTTTTTTTAAACTGGGAATGTGTTCTTTAAAGAGAAGCATTAAGATTTTTACATTTATTTCACTGTTAGTCAGAGGACAAGTGTTTGAGTTTGTTTTGCATGTTCGATCATGGTGTCTTTCCACACACGAACGCCTTCAACATGGATTTAATGCAAAGACTAATTGCCACTCCCATCTGGCAGCCAGTCCCACTTCGTACATACCCTGTGAACCTGCACTGTTCTTTGCAGGAACATAATTAACGCACTGCACAATTACCACATTACACAGGGCTGCAGCGCTCCACTATCTCTTCCACATATAGCTTGGACTGTTTCATTTTTACTTGCTTGAGTTCATGGCCGTGCTCAAGGACTTTAGACCAGTACGTTTTTATTGCCGTTACAGGGTGAATTGCCAAAGCAAAACATTCCCCGTGGTTTCTAGATGTTTGCAGTTTTGTGTGATAAAGGTATGATGATTACATGGTATGTGTGTGTGTGTGTGTGTGTGTGAAAGTGTATAATGGCCACTGAACTAATTCAATTCATGCGTTGGTGCTTGAAGGGCGATCAGGGAAGGGATGTGCCCAGCCAATGGCCTGGCCTAGAGCTAACGGGCTTGTGACATGCAAACACACATCGAGAGCAATTAGGCATCACAGCATCTGATATGGGCACGTGTGCGTGCATCCAGGTATCCTGTGTACAAAATGTCTTGCCTGCCTTGGTGTCGTATCGATAGCATAGTCGTTCTCAAAGGCTTGTTCGATTAATAGTTTATTACAAACTTTGAGGTATTGGTACATCATTATTTATACATTGAAATAATGCCCTATATTGTATAATGGTAATAAACCTAAACCCCTTTTCCTTTTACCAGAGTGGCTGATGGGTTTAGTCTCATTATGTCTGATATAAATATCTTTAATCTGAGAGAGAGGCCAAGCATGTATATTTTAAAATCCCTTCCCTGGAGTGGCATATAGCTCCCAGTGACAAGGATGAAACTGCTTCTAGAGGGGGAAAAAAGTTTAATTAATTAGTTTTTTTCCCCTTTGCATCAAGCTGGTGAAATCAATGTTATCCATCTTGCTGTCTCACCTGCCCCTAGGAGGTGTTTCTGTGGAGCTGTTCTTATAACAGTCCTGGTGCACTGACTCCAGCAAGAAACGCTTCGTCACTGGGCTTCCTGACTGGTACAAATGGACCCACTCTGCTAAAGAGTGTGGCGACGTAGCAAGGCTGGTGTGCACGGATTGCAAAAGAGCCCGACCCTCTCGACCGCGCTGCCGCCTGTACTCGTGTAGCGGGACCCGTGCAGGGAATGAATTTGGAAATTGCTGATGTGACGCGTGCAGACTTTGTTTGGGGGTGGGGGGTGGACACAGGGAGGGAGAGAGACCGCAGCAGTTTATCTGCAGAAGCTTCTACAGAGTGGCTGTGTTGTCCTGCATGAAATGAATCGCTGCAGATTGTTGTGACTGGTCTGAAAAATGTTGGGCTTAAGCATAATTATTTCTTGTTAACTCTACTCAGTGGCACCGCCATAATTCTTGACTCGGGCAAGACTGCTGAGTTTTGCAACATACAGGCTCACAGATATGTGCAATAGTGGTTGCATTATATTTGTTGTTGCATGGACCGTCTACGGTGTGATTTCCAGACACTTAATTTCGCCTTTTCATCGTATGACCTCTCAGCTACTGTTACTCAATAGTCCTGGTCATTTCTTATTCAGAATGATCGGTCTAACACAGCCTGTCAAACGTCTTGGTTCAGTGCTTTGGCGTTTTCATATTTAGAATGCTCCAAGGCTATATTTTGGCCACACGCATGACAAGATCAGTAAACATGGATGGTGTCTGAAGCACTTTCCACCATTTGAATGCAAGCAGTTGCATTAACGCTTTTCCAGCTTAGACCAGTCCCTCCGGCTCTAATAAAGGCAGAAAGCAATTAGCAGTGGGCAAGAATCAAGCTTCAGTTTGCAATGTTCTTCTATAGAGGCTTTCCGGCCGCTAGCTCAGTTTCCTCCATAGACATTCAAATTGGGCCATAAACCGATTTCTGCTCGAACAATTTGATCTTCACTTTTACTTTCGAAGAGGGCAGTTTCTGTCTATTTCAGGGAGATTACATTCAATTAGCCTGAATGGGGCTGGAAGACGGTGCCACCTTGTAATGTCTCGGTCTGAAAGAACAAGGAGAGGTGATCACCACAGACTTGGCACAAGGACCACAAACGGACAAAACACCAACCCAGAAATCCACAATGTGGAACATAAAAAATACACATACTTCCCATTAACCAGTTTATCAAGTGGGATATTTTTTTACTCTCCTGTAATGGTGGAAAAGCTCCTCTTGAAGGTTCTGCCATAGTTCCAGATGGAGTTAGTTCAGCCTGGGTGGTTTGGTGGCGTGAATCTGAAGTTTAGCAGGTGTAGCCCAACAGCTCGGCCATGCAGGGCTGTCTCTGTGTCTGACGTCCCCCTGATGTTTTCCCATCCCTGTGACTAAAGTGCACGGTGCAGCGGCATTAACATCATCTACCTTTATGTCTCCAGATTTCCAGGATGATACCTCATTATGTAGCAATGCAATGACAACACAGTACCATGGCAACTATGAAGAGCTCCTGAAAAGAAAACTTGCTAAGTCAGGCTTCCCATTTATATCCAGTAATTAATTTAATATGCTGGAAAAGGAGATGAAATTCAGAAACCATCAAGCATGAACCAAAATTGGAAATAATTGCAAATAAATAAGCAGAAGTCTACAAGCTCTTGTCAGGGGATCAGACTGGTATTAATTGAATGGAAGCCATTTAGGAAATATTAATTTGTAGTCTGATTGTTTAAATGACCTAATTCATTATTAAGGTCACGGCACTTACGATTGGCTATAATGTGAGGATTCAAAAGATTTGTCGGTTTGCTTCTGAAGGCCTAGAGCAGCTCTCGGGTAACTCCTGAAAACGTTCCCAACGAAGTGGGCGGAGCGGGGCACGAAGGGGGCGGAGCAGGGCACGAAGGGGGCGGAGCGGGGCACGAAGGGGGAGACACTAGGGAGTAAATCTCAGGTGAACCTAAAACTGGAAAGCAAAAGGATGTAAAGAGAAGGGAATAAACGCACTGGAACCACAACACCTTATATACCTGTTGCTAAATTACTGGTTGAGGTAGGTGGTATTAGGTTTAGCTACCACCTTATTTGCAGGTATGCCAGCCTTGTGTTGCCAAAGCCTTAATATGATAGGTCGTGCCATTTCAATGCAGTTTTCCTTCTTTCAGCGTCCTCAAGCCAAAGTGGGATATTTTTCCACGCCCACCCGATTAACTGGCTAGTATAACTGTTTACAAAATGATCTCATTGGGATGTGCGTTTTGACATGAAGCAATTTGCATTTTCTAGGCGTCACAGTGTCAAAAACGCCGAGGCTCCGCTCGTCAGTGCGACTGTGCTGCTGGAGGCGGTCGCACATCAGCTGCGAGGAACGAAAGAGGAGGGATAGCAAAGTCTGCACACAGAAAATCTCAAAGAGTGTGGAATTCACCGAGAACCGCATTTTAGCTGCCATGGGTCTTCCTTACGTATGGGATCTGTTCAGCATCCTGCTGCATGAAACCGACGGTGTAGATTTAAGGTCGCCTGTCTCTCGTCCGGCTGGATCTCAGCTGTAGTGAGGTGGACTGGGGGGGGGGGGGAGAGAGACGTGCGTGCTGTCAAAACTAATTGAAAAACGCGCACCAGACACTTCTGTGGCAACCCGTTTCACGGAATGGCTCATGAGACGAGAGGCAAAGGTATGTGATGATCACGTTCTGTTTTGTGAACTACATCTAGATCTTGGATACTAAAGCTTGGCGTTATTTGGTAAGGTTGCAGTTCGTTAACAGGTTGAAAGACGACTCGTCACGCCACAAATATGTTCCCAGCCGCGATCTACTTTGCTTGCCAATGTGTTGGAATGCAAGTGTGTGGAATATCACGCATTAAGCGACTATGTTTATTTAACCAAATAAAAAAAAAGAAAAAAAAAACATTGGACTATTTACGAATGTATGTGTTTTATCATAACGAAGTGCGTTTAACATCCAGACCTGAATGTATGAATCTGTGCATTACTTTTGTCCGTAGAATAAAAGTGTCCCACGTTAGGCCAAAGTGTTCATAACATTTAGATAGGGAACGTCTAATTAAAAAGATTAAGTATAATCCAACAGGCGTGCATTGAGCCACAGCCTCCCGTAATCTTCTGTTTCTGTAATTTCTCACTTTCGTTTCCTCCATTTTAACGACGGGTGTTTGTCCTTGTTGTACACTATTCGGAGCAGTAGTCAGTGATTGGGACGTGTATTTTTAAGAGTGTCTATACTCGGCACATCTGGGGAGCCGACCTCTGGTTTAAGACAGCGATTGGGGGGAAAAAGTCTAATTCATCATGCCCTGAAATATGGGATGTATACTTTACATTGTTTATTTTTAACATATGGAAATTGTTTTGCTTATTTTGCATTGTCACTGCATGGGCTGTGCACAGCAGGATATGCAAATGTTGTACTACACAAATGAAATTCATACTGAAAATTATTGGCATCGTGCCTCAAGAAGACCAAGGCAGTGAGAGTTTTGCTTCATAGTGATGTAATGATATTAGGCATCTCCCTATCTTATCCATGATGGGTGACCTCTTCTCTACTGCTTACGTTAGATGATTGCTAACATTTGCATGATTTCTGCTGTCTTGCTCAAGGTAAGCTCCACTATCGCTAAAGTGGGGTTCTGTCCATAAAGTGGGCTTCTTTGACGCCTCGTAACGTGCGGCTACATCGAGAAGCTGCTTATGGCCGAGTTTTGCCGCAAAAGTGTTGAAGAAAATGACGAGATCTACGGGAGATCGTTATGCGTGTAACCGAATCCGTTTCTAATCATGCCCAACCTGACGTGAAATCTTTCCAGATCCTCATAGACTCAATGGCAAACGATGTCAAAACAATGTAATGCTGAATACATTTAATACAGATGTGGTTGTTTCTGAAGAATGCAATACAGCTTTCACCATTTTCAATCATCGTTTCATTTTACACAAAATCCCAGATGCAAACAGCTGACCTGTGAGTTGTACCTGTTGGGTGTTCGCTTACACAGGTGACGGTGGAAGACAGCTTGCACTACAGTGTTATTTTCGCTGGTTTCTTTTGACAATTTATTTGCAATAACTGGCAATATCAAACAACAATATACCACTGATTTGTAATAAAATGTGATGATTTCAAAACAGATTGAATAAGTAAGATATATGAAAAGCCTGTGTAGCTTAAATTAAATAAAATCAAAAGTGTGGGTGTTTTTAAGTTAGAGAAATCTTCCATCAATCTACGTTATTATCAGCTTTCCAGCACCTGGGGGAAAAAAACGATCATAACTACCCACCTTCAAGCTTGACTTCATTCACTTACCAGACATCTCCATCCAACACATCTCCACCTCAGCCTGCATGACTGGCATGTACCAGGCCAAAAGCTGGAGAAATCAGAACAGAGACCCTGTCTGTTCTACAGCGAAATCACCCACTGGCCAAGGCAGTGTGGTCTCCCTGATTATGGAGCATTTATTCAGTGGTATATCTGTAGTTAAATAGAATGGAAACCAGCACCAGCTAGACCTAAACATCTAGACAGGGAGTTTAATGCCATTCTCATGCCTTTCCATTATGGGAGGGCCCCATCATCTCTGCCTTCACCCCTCCCACATGAACCATGTGGCTGTGTTTTATCAGGAGGACACAGTAGCTTTTAAATTACGGTAGACATGGAGTTAGAACGGTGTGTGTGTGGGGTGTGTGTGTGGGTGGGTGGGGGGTGTTTGTTTTTCATTTACCAGCGTAGTAATGAGACTCTCAGTCGCAGAATTGGAGCTCTTGTTCCTCTGCCAATTATACATTATTGCTTCTGTCCAAATGTGGTCAAGTATGCCAAATCACCCTCACATCAAAGAACACATTGGGTTGGACGCGTAGACGAGCTCACACCATTTGGGGGGGGGGGGGGCCTAAATTTCACCAGTGCTGAATTTATTGAGCGCATCTAAAATTTATGTATTCATAAAACTCAGCATTTTCTTACGTGTTTTGCTATAATGTCCAGTCACGAGGCTGTAAAAATGCTAAATGCACATTGAAAGGACTAATATTTTGCTTGTGTTCATGAACACAACTGTAGCTGCAAACAGTCAATTGTCTGGGTTGGGGCTTCTGACTAAAGGTACATTCATTTCCATTTCATCTCATTCACCTATAGGTCACTATGTCAGTTAGCGCAAGAGGATTCCATTCAATCTTTATTTACCAGGAAATTTGCATCCAGCAGTAAAGTCATTACAAAGCTTTTAAGTTATTTAATTTGCCTGGTGCAGAGAGAAATTTGTTAATGAACACTGAATGACTGTTGTAATGGAACACCCATGAGGACTGAGCCTTGTTCAAAATATAGAATGCAGACAATATGGCTTCACTTATTATTACTGGGGAAGCCCATGGGATTCTGGGGAGGATCCTCAGTTAAGGGTTGTACCTGATTGTGTCAAAAATTAGCCTCTTTACAGAATTAAAGGTTGTGCAGATAGAATGGTTAAAGGTGGGAGTAATTTGATGCAAGTCTTTCACCATATTTGTGTTGTTAGATGCAAGCTCCACATTCTTCTGCTAGCATTTCATATTTGATTGCTTTCCATCTGTTGTGTTTTATCAGTAACACTTGCGCTCTTATCGTATTGGTCTTGGATTCGTAGAGAAATCATTCATGGCTAATCTGGCATCCTGAACGGCTTTAGATTGAACAATGCGTTGCGGGTTTTCACTGCTTGCTGAAATGTTTGCGTGCTGCCTAATTTGCACAGCGATTTGGATGGAGCACAGATCTAAAAATAGCCCTGCGTGAGAGAGGCAGTGACAGACAGCAGGTCCAGGCTCACAGCTACCCTGCATCCCTCTTGAGAGTGAACGGCGGAGGGAGAGCGAGGCGCGAGCGCCCGAGCACGCGAGCGCCTGACCACTCGCGCTGCTCTCGGGACTGTGTGGCCTTTATCCCTGAGAGGAGCAGACTGTGCAGTAGCTGAATCACGGCACAACAAGGGTGAAAAAATGATGATTTTATTTTATTTTTTTTAATGAATTTTTATGGTATATGGGAGCACAATCTCTTCACGTCAGGAACACCGTTAAAGGGGAAGGCTGACTGGAATATCACGTCCTTCGTGTCTGACCTAGTGCAGAACCAATGATGCAAATCACTAGTTTGGAGACCACAGACGTCGGTGTCTAAGAAGGGAGCTGGGGGCTGGTGTTCATGTTGCAGAGTGCTAAACAACATCCAGATATCTTTCAGAGGCACGTCTGTGAGGCAGTCGCACAACACCAGTCAGCCAGAGAATAGAACAAGATACAGAACACTGTCTCTTCAGATAACTGGTAGAACAGTGAGGGGCAAAACAAACCCAAAACATTTCGAGTTGAAAGTTTAACATAATTTATCTTTGTAGAAGAGGAAGCTACAGCAGAACTCGCAGTGCTGCTCAAAATGAACTGAAATAAACAAACAGGGAAATGGGTCAAATCTTTTTGGAGACATTTCACAAAGTCTGGACTTAAGACTGGACTTGAAATTTCACCGAAACAAATTCATCACCTGATGCCATGTGCATGCAGACTAGCCAATAAAATGGCCCCTTCTTTGTGAACCCATTATATGTCATTAGAACTTCATGAGGCATTATGACTTGTTGTCCAAGTAAAAATCAAGCACCATTACTTATTTTTTAAATCATCACTGTTGGTTCAAATGCAAATACCTGGACTTCACAAAACCCTTGGTATATTTCCTTATGGGCAAAGCATGTATGTAATGCAATTTCTAGTCCATGTCCAACCCTGGACATTGCTAAATACAGATATTTTCTTATTCTTAACAAGTACATCCCAAATTTAAAACAAGGAATTTGTTATTGGAGTTCTTTCTGATGTTATACAATCACGTTATATAATCACGTTATCCAATCGGTTTGTACTGAGTAGATCCCGATCAGAGAGCATGGAGCGGATCTCCTTACAGGGTTAAGTCCGAAATGAAAGCTCCATTTGACTGTATTTGGCAAGCGGACCTGCGTGAAGCAGGTTTTAGCCTGCGAGAGCTGAGGCTGCAGTGATCTCTCGGAGGGAGATGGCATTTGGGACATGCTTGAGTGACCCGTTCCACTTCAGTGGGAAAATCTGATTGCGGTGCTTACACGCGAGGGTGCAATTCTCGCCTTAATAGGGGTTACTTCTCAGATTTTTTTTGCGTTGAAGAGTTCTGGCACGTAAGCGCCTGTGGACCTCAGTGCAGACGTTGTTCCTCGTGCGCCCATGCAGGTTTCGAGGGGTCGCTCCCGAGGCGGGGTCAGTTTGGAGCAGCACGTTGCCCCGACAGGCACCCCTAAGGCCTGTTGACCTGTGACCTGTGACCTGGGCTGTGCTGGTGTCCCTCTTCATCCCCCGCTCTGCTTCCACCTGTGTTCACAGCGGGGGTTTTTTTTCATTCCCTCGTTACCTTTAACCCCAGTCTGTTTTTGGTACGTGTGGTGTGGTTCCTCCTCGTGTCTTCACGGGTGTAGATGATGGGCTGGACAGGTGCAGAGAGGCAGCGCTGTTGAGCCAGAGTGTTTGAACTCTGCTTTTTAATGCAAAGTTATTCATCACGTCTGCGTTTTCAGCGTAACAGGGGGCATATGTGGCGTTTCGCAGTGGAGAGTGGCACTCCGAGCGCAGAGCTGCCAAACGGAGGTGTTTACCAGCCGCACGGCACATATGCCGTGGGAACACTCGCTCACCATGGCGACGCGTTGTAAGGGCCGCGTGAGTTTTCTGCAGAGAGCCCGGCACTTTAGCAGAATGGCTGAATGAGGGATGGCCCTTCCTTTGAGAAGCTCAAGCCAAACTCGTGATGGATTTTTATTACGTGTCGGAACGGGATTTGGCTGAATCCAAGGACGTTATTCATCCCGTGCCAAGTTCTGCCAGGCACAATTGTAGTTTTTGTCAGATCCATATGGGAAGGCAGAAATACAGGCTGCCTTCAGGTAACCCGACGGGTGCCTGTGTAAGGCTGGTCTGTGCGGGCAGCACGTGATGTTAATTTGCGGATTACCTCCTACGCCGCAGTAAATCCCTGTCTGGTAAATACTGGAATGTTGAAGAGTATTTTGGTCTTTCTTTTTTTAACCCAGTTTTTTTCCACACTGTTCTGTCTCAATCCAGGACAGGTCAGTATTGGAGCAGAGTGCTAACCGCTCTGTTCTGTACTTGTGAACAGAAACCCTTGAATTTCCCATTTCATTCTTTTGAAAGTAGGCAAGAGGAACAGCACTAGCCTTCCAATCAAGAGGAAAGTTGGGAATGTGCTTCAGCGTCTACACCTGTGTGTGTGACCGGTGTTTGTGTGTGTGTGTGTGTGTGTGTGTGTGTGTGTGTGTACACCTGACCAGTCAGCAACCCGACCACCTCCTATTCCCACCTGGGGGGAGGTCTACGGTCGCCGGTCCCGTCTAAAGTCGCCGGTCCCGTCTAAAGTCGCCGGTCCTGTCTACAGTCGATGTTGACACAGTGTGGTCTCTCTTAAGGAAAGCAGTGCTGTGCATAAACAGTGTGTAACACCAAGATCTTTGGCTTCCAGAGCAAACCAGTGTGTATGACGCGGGAACCCTTAACTGCCCTCCTGTGAAATTCAGAGTGACAGACGCCGGCGTTTACAGACCAGCGGCATGCGCTGCGGCCCAAACGTTCCGTTTACACTCGTGTCAATTACAGTGGCGAAGACGAATTAAAGACCAGCAAGATGCTCCACGTCACTTTCCTTTCCAGGAGATTTGGGGCTGCGTTTCATTCTGAAGAATCCTACGGCTCTGCTGACATTTCATTCAGCTGGACATGGACTGCTTACAAATGAGGACTTCTGTCTGTTCTGTATGCTCTGAATAGTATTAGTGCCCCTCCAGTTGGTAAAAATTATGGCGCATGCCCACTGTAATCCTGTCGTTGACAAAAAACAGACTGAGGCATTTTTCACCAAAAAACACAAAGCCTCCCACAATGCATTTGGCTTTTAGCATTAGCTATCCCTCATATAATAATGCTAATTTCATGGTTGAGGTTAGTCCTCCCTCCACCTGGGAGAATTATAGCTCTCTTGCAATTATACGGTAAATATGTATTCATCCTCAGCTTCAACCACAGAAGTGCAATGTGTCTTTCCCCGTGGCACGAGTTCGCCATGCACTTATTGAAATATTAACATAAAAAGAGTCTCTAAAGTATCTATCTAAACAAACTGTATACTAGGTATGGATATTGATGTGGTGTATCAAGAGACGTCGGTCGGCACATTCACTATAACTCATAACATCAAAATTCATCAGTCTGGCTGAGTTTGGAAGCCAAGCATATGTGGTCTGGACAGTTTGCGCCATCACCCATGAAGCTAAAAGCGTGTTAGTGTGTAGGCGTGCTCTCCACTGCATCGGTGTCGTTTGGTTACATATGACTTACTGTAGAATGACGGACATGCGTACGTTGTCTCCCTCACTAGCGACATCCCCCAAAGTCTGCAAACTCCTTCCTCTTCGTCACACTTCTCCGTGTTTATTTCAGGGTACATTACACAGGAATCAGATTAGGAGCAGGAGAGGGAATGGATCTGATTGGACGTGCTGTAGTCTGAGAGCCGGCCAGTAGTGCCTGAACCTGGACTCTCACACACTGACCGGTTTTAACAACCCAGACCAGCACATGCACACATTTGTACGAAGTCACAGCACTCAGCTACATGCCTGCCATCTTCCCCGTCCCTGATGAGCAGAATGTAATTCTTATTGTCGTTGATTTCATGTACGTGATGCCTGTCATTACCATGGCGTTGTACATACGGAGCGCATGAATGGCGCATAACTCCTGTGGGAATGCTCAGTGCACCGACCCTTGCAGAGTCAAGAACAGGTGCACGACTCCTTATTGGCCAGCGCTCTTTGTCTTCGGTAATGGCTGCCACTTTTCTCCTTCGGCATCGGTGTGCCTGAGTGGATTGGTGCTGGTCGTGATTAGGGCTTGGCAGAAGGGAGCCTCTCCTGTGTGTGGCACTGCACGAGGCCTTGTGTTTTTATTGGAAAGCTGCAAAAGGTTAATGCAGATAGCCATCTTGGTGCGTGTGTGTGTGCGCATGTATGTGCGCGTGTGTCGGGGAGCATTAATGGCAGGAGTGTTTGTCCCAGCGTGGCAGGGCAGGCAGAGATGAAAAGCTCATTAAAAGTCGTGGCTGGCACGCCAGGCTGCGGGAATGGGAGGCGCGACCTCATTGTTTGAGCCGAGCGTGGAGGTCTGCTTCAGGAGATGAGGGAGGGAGGGAGGGAGGGAGGGAGGGAGGGAGAGGGGAAGGGAGGGTGCGTCACCCTGGTGCTACGCCAACGGTCGAAGGCGCTGGCTAGGCTGTCGGACCTGGAGCTGGTTGGAGTGGTTGACGCAAGTAAACTGGCCTCGATCCCTCTGTCTGCTCGAATCGATAGTGGTTCAATGAGGGTTTGCTAAGAGGAGGGTATTTTAGCGGTGGTGACTCAGTGATGGTAAGATGTTAAATACTGTTAACAAAAACTCTGTGGCTTCCTCTCAAATATTGTAACATAAACTGGACAGGTAGTGTTGAGTAGTGGTACGTAGCACGGTAACTTTAGACGTGGTTAACATATGGCCTGTCACAAAACATCTCCCATGTGCCATACAGATGTGTTCAGAGGCTCACATCTATAATTATAACGGTATAAATCAAACAGTAAGAATGGAGACGACTGTGATGTGACTCATGTAATTTTCTACAATTAACATTAACATTAAATTAACATTTGAGCAGGCTAGAACACCAGGGATCTGTGTTGTTCAAAGAGCTCTAATCCCAACACTTAATCTCAAGGCTCACTTGATACTTGTAGAATAGCAATTGACCAAACAATTGTACTGTCTTAAGTTGCTGTATGTCCATGAGATTCATATGTTTTTGACTTCTTCCTTTTTTGCTTTCCATATCATTACATCATTCAGGAGTAGCATGAGTTTGATTTTACTTTTCTGCCCTTGAGCGCAAATTTTTCCTGTGTACAAACACTTTCGAAGTAAACGTTTTTCACTTGGGAACTTGTTGTAGTTGTATAGCCTGGATATTGCCATGATGGATCTAATCAGTTAGTGATTCGATGCGCATTAATTGCACGGACCATTAAGGCCTGATGTCTTGTCATTTCTTTACGTCTTTTCGCCCACAGTGACGCTACGCAAGCACAGCGCCCCCCACTGGCGCATGCAGGACATTGCCCAGGAGTCTGTGGACAGCTCTGATGACGAGTTTTTCGACGCCCGTGGTTAGTGTCACTCTTTTGTCCATTGGTGTCCTGATTTCACCTCTCCTGTGTGTGTGTGTGTGTGTCCTCTGTCCTCCTTTCTCTCTGACATGCTCCTTGTTCTTTGAGGTGTCACCCAATCCCCTGCCTGTCCAGTCAGTCCGCTACACTGATAATGCGATGACTTCACATGCCAAGCTGGTGTTTTGGGTTCGGCTCGGTGGACCTGTGCTAGCCGTGATTGATGGAGAATGCCAGGGAAACAAGTCCATGGCTCTATACAATGCTTAATTGAGCTCGTTTCGTATGTGTTTATACGATAATTCTGTCACACTGAACAAACGTCTGTGTTTCCAAAAACGTCCTTGGTTGAATCTGGACCTTTGTGGTGATGAGCCTGCGTTAAAAGTCGGATTTTCCAGAGATTCTGCATGTAATCTGATGTTGTCTCTATGATTTGGCCTCTATAACGATTCTCTATCCAGCATAGCGAAGACCACCGTATTGCAGCCGCGGCGAGCTGTTGCGTTCAGCCAGACCACGGTGTCTGTCTTCAACCCTTTACTTACCGTTGCTGTGGGAGACAGAGACGCACGCGTTTGTTGATCACGGGCGATGAAAGCAGCACAGAGAGGCGTCCGCCGACCTGCCCGGGTTTCAGGTGAAGCCTTATTGTGGCTGTTCGCGCCTGTCTTCATTCAGCCGGGCTCGCTGACGTGAGCTGTATTCCAGTCGTCCGCGGTGACCTTCGGAAAAATGTCACGTTTTTGTTTTTACTATGACAGCATTTGGGTTATAGTAGCTTCATGTTGTACGTGCGCTAGTAGTAGATGTTCCACCAGCACTCCGTGTTTTCCTTCCTCTCTGAATGTGAGGGCTAAGACTCATTTGGCTACCATTTGAGTTTGACAAGAGGCGGAATTACCGAAGCAGCTCTCGGGTACAGATGTCAATGCAGTAGAGCTAGTAGCAGTTGTGTGCCACATCTCTGCCGGGTCAGTCATGTGGTACCAGTCGCTGTAGTGATTTGAGACTCTTCACTGGGGCTGTGGGCAGGGGAGGGGGCATTCGCTTGTGTGATTAAAGCGGGTGCGTCACCGTTCGAGACGACAGCAACTCCGTAGCCCCTTCTGAGGTTGCCAGAGCCAGGGGGCACGTCACCTACTTTAGTAAATGCACAAACGCTCTTTCAATTATGCTGCTGATGAAACTGTCTTCCAAGATGAAGAATTATGCAGGAACTTATTATGTATTTTATTAATGTGTGTACTTTGTGTTTTTGGTGCTGTAGTAATGAACATTTGCTTAAACTATAAAGATCTTGTTGTTATTAAAGATAATACATGCTGTGGTGTGTTTGTATTCCATGGGTTTTATGTATTTATATTTATTTATTATTTATATGTACACTGTTGGCTCTTTCCCTATTGGCAGAGATAAACAGTAACACGCACGTCTCCATATTGACCTCTAATTGGGCTCTGCTTATTCATTTGGCCAGAGCGGCTTGTTCCACCACTGAGCTCCTCAGTTCAACTCCAGCCATTTCATGGCCACAGCAAAGATGAAATCGCACGTCTTGATTGCTTTCGTGGGAGAACTTTTCCTGCTTTCAGAAACCTCATCAGGCAGAGACGCCGTGCCACCATATCTTTTGACACGAATCATTAACCTCAATGAGACAGAAATCTGGAAAACACATCATTTCTAGACACATTATAACATGCTTGGTTGTTGTTGTTTTTAGGGAGGGGGGGTTATGAATAAACAAGAAGGGGCCGATATCAATGCATCCCCGTCTTCCCCGTCTGGCATTTGCATTAGTGGGTCATATTTGGCATATCCGAGGCAAGTTTATAGAGAGAGGGGCAGAACATGGCAGAAGAGGAGCGTGAGAAGAGAGCGTGCTCGGCTCTGTGTGTGTCGTCTCTCTGGACCTCGACAATGAACCTCCAGGGCATTTCTTTATTCCCCTGTGATTAATGCCTTCTCCCATGCTATAAAGACACCGGAGGAATGGAGCCATGAGAAAAATGTATTATGCTGCCACAAACCATTAGCGGGAGATGCTAAAGGCACAAGCTACAGCAGGCGCTCTGAGGAGCAGCTTGTGGGCCAGTCTGTTTGATGGATGCTCAACAGATGTAGCGTCTCTCCATGGGGCTAGGACATAAACTAGATCTTTGGGCATTTTCAGAAGCCTTCTCTTCACTTCTGCTCGGAATTACGAAGAAACGTAAAAATAATGGCGCGACGGGTTTGCAGATGTTGGATTTAAAAGCTTTTACCCATCCGAAACCTTTTAAGTGGTCCGTCTAATCAGGTCTCGTTGCTCTCTGCAGAGGTGTGAAAGACTTCGGTTTCAATTATATTGACTTAATGGAGCTTCACGTGAACTGCAGGTTCCAGCGCCCGGTCGAGGGTGGCCGCCTGAATGAAGATGTTTGGGGTGTGTGTGTGTGTGTGTGTGTGTGTGTGTGTGAGTGTGTGTGTGTGTGTGTGTGTGTGTGTGTGCACCTGCGTGTCACCTCCATAGGTGTCGGCCGCCCTTCCCGGATATCTCTTGTTTGTGTGCCCTCCGCCGCTCAATGTGCAAAAGCCACTGTGAAATTGCACGGAGGGAGTGGTGGAGGAGAAGAGACTGGTCATAATCACAGATCATGGCAGCCCGCCTTCACCCGCCTGACACCTCCAGTCAGCCGCGTGCGTTCGCCTCTCCGCGGCTCCGTGAGGGAGGGCTCGGCTAAACACACCACCCCCATCCGCCCGCTCCACACCGCCTTGGTGCGGACGCGGTGAAGCACAGAAGCGAGGCTCCGTGTAGGAAGTCATTAGCCATTCTTTTCCAGGGCGGGAGCAGGATATAAATAGAAGCTTCACGGAGTCCTGCTAACTCGAGGCATCCAGTACCGGTGTCTGGAACAAATGATGAATCTTAAATGTTTCTGAAGCGAAACTCGTGTATCGCGAATTTGGTGAAGGCATAAATGTATTGAAGGTCACATTTGTCTGAATGCCCTGAAAGCTTATATAAGTGTACCTGCCTGTGTCTTTACTCATTGCTGGCTTCAAGCACTGTACTCCTCTTCCAATATTAATGTAGTATACATCTGTGCCCCCGCATTGCCTCAATCTGTAATCCACTCAAACCATCAAAACCAACACTTTACCGTTGTTTATAATCATGGTCCAAAAAATACAATGGTAAATCATTTCTTGTTTGCTCATAAGAGCAGAAAGACAAATTAAAAATGAAAAAAAATCCATTGAGCACATGTACCAACTCATAATAGCTCTGCTCTCTGCGCCTTTGTTGACACGTTGACGAATTTCCATAGTGGTTAATCCAGATCTGTTATTGGTGTACACTCACTTCAGTGATGAAGAGGATTTGTCTGGGTGTGCCTAACCACACCATATTTACAGTGATGCATTAACTGGAGCCCCTGATTTAAAGAGGCCATAAATTGCTGCCGGAGGTGCGTTTGTTGGCCAATTTATTATAGTTCCACAGTCATTCATTTTGCTGCCATTACTAAACAATTAGCATGACACCTTGCTACATGGCAGGACTGAAATTTCTTGAAGCTTTTTTTCCTTATTGATTATGCACTGGCGGTCTGAGCTGATTGGCTGGTCAAACACTAGCCCGTCAGCCCTGTCAAGGTTCTGCTGTCCCCGTTGTCAAGCCGTGTTAATTATATCAATCAAAATCTACTTAAAAGCGCATGTGTGAGTTATGTAAGACTAAAGGGCCTTGTCTAACATGCTAATCCCTTCATTTAGCACGTTAGCGACTTGGTGGTTCCATGTGTGCGAGCATTGGGGATTGGGGAGAAGGTTGTTGTTCAGGTATCAGGTGGGTTTTACTTGACTTGGATCATCAAGCGTACAATTATGAGGAAATGCAGATGACAGCTGCTCCCCTGACTCATGGATCCTCTGAGCGAGTCGCACGTCTGAGTTTGTACTTCTCCGAACGTGACCAGGGAAGCGACTGAGTGCAGTCGCAGTGTGATTGGATTGTGATTGTAGTGCAGGATTTGCCAGATTGCATGAACACTCGTTTTTGCCGGAGTGCGACTAGAACAAGTATCATCAGAGGTTGGTCAGTGTTCTCGGAGGTTGGTCAGTGTCCTTAGAGGTTGGTCAGATTTACCGGAGATATGTAAAGTTTGGCGGAGATCCCATTTTCTAGTGTGGTGCTGATATGAGAAAAAAATCACTTCCTTTGATTTTGATTCATGCCAAGTCACTCTTGTGACTCTCCTGCGCCGTGATGTGGGCAGAGACCAACTTTCAAAAAACACATGCTGTGACATGACGCAGACATTTCTCCCAGTGTTTATGAACTTTTACGGTTTTCACTGAATATCTGGGAACACTAGGTGTCCGCTAAGTCCGGCTGATGGAAATGAGACGGCTGTTTGTTTCCTGTGACCTTGGACGACCCTCACTTCCTGTGTCTGCTGTTTCCTGTGACCTTGGACGACCCTCACCTCCTCCCTCACGCCCTTGGCTTGCGCTGTAGAGTATGAAGACGACCCTTCTGGTTCTTTTTGGTCGTTGTTTTTGGAGGTTTTTAAAGTGCTCGATCAGCTTAATGTGCCAGAGCTTTATTCCGCTTCTTTCAGGAACGTTGTTTGAGAAGCAAAGATGGATTCGCTGGATTTGGTTCTGCCGCATTTGCTATTCATGTATTCATGTATTCATGTATTCATGTATTCTATTCATGTATTCAGACTCTTCTGGTGTATCATCTGTTGCAGGCTGAAAGTGCAGCGGGAGAAAAGGCGGGTTGAAATCAAACATCTTGCAGGATGCCGTCATGGTCCCGTCTGCACAGGGCTGCTGCCGCACAGCCGACCCGTCTGTCAGCTCCTCTTCTGTCGTTTGGTTTCTTTCTTTGCTTGCTTAGTTTTTTCATATCGAATATGAAAAATTCTCGAGTCAGAAAAGCGTTCAAGGGAACCGCCACCCCCAGGACCTCATTAATTCAGGCCTTTTAAAGAATTCAGAGTGTTAAGCGTTGTTATTTCAGATTTGTTGTACATTTAATTGCCTTCATTCGGAATGGCTCATTGTTTTATAATGGCTTACTTTGTATGGTTCAGTACTTCACTTCCTCTCGGCTTGAACGGCCCTGCACCTCTACGGTTTCAGTGTTTCCTAAAAGTGGCCTCCAGGTTTTCACTGAATATCTGGGAACACTAGGCTCTCCAGGCTCTCGATGCTCAAGCGTTGTAAAGCTTGGAAAGGAAAAGGCTGCGATTACTGCCTGAAGAATATTCAGTGCTTAATTTCTGCGTGGTGTTTGGCTTTCCTGCAGGTCATGTCAGTACTGGACTAGTACTGAAAATCAGAACCCGCCAGGCCCGTCCTCTCTTTCCTCAGGAAAGCGTCTCTGTTTCTGTTTCTGTTCTTTTAGAAGGTTTGGTTATGATCCTTCTTCTGGTGCAGTAAGAAGCTCTCTTACCCTTTTAGTGAGGATGGGATTAGCTGGGATGTGATGGGATGGGATTATCTGGGATGGGATGGGATTAGCTGCTTTATTTATTCCCCTGCTTGTTTTTATTTCCTCCAGGCTCTCACACTGCTCCTTTCCTTCCTCTTCTGTGGTAAACACGTTTCACACTACCGAAAAGGCAGGTCCCCCTCCCCCGCCCGCCCGCCCTTTCACACACTCTCTCCCTCTCAGCTTCACTCTATCTCCCCTAATCTCTCTCCCTAAAATGTACTGATCAGGTCCATTCCCGGCTCGATGAGTCAGTAGTTTACAGCATTTGGCTTATATCTTAACAGCCGCTGTTCTGCTTGCACAGACGTGGCACGGCTCTGAAGAGCTGCCCATCAACAACCCCCCAACCCCCCACCCCCCCCCCCCCGTCCCCGCCATTTTGGATACGTGAGTACACGCTTGTACGTCCGTGTCCGTACGAGCTCCAGATAGCGTGGAAATGAGAGGAGGGAGAACAGCACGAGAAGGAATGGGCCCAAACGGACCCGGAGCTTGATTAAGATGAGCAGGCGTGATGGATGGCTGTCACGCTCGCTCTCCCACGCCGGCTCCCGGAGCCTAGGAGAGCTACAATTCCCCTGTAGCCCTTCCATCCGCTTCCCCGCAGGGTAGGGGTCGTCTCCCAAGCACCAGCAGAGAGGCCGATGACTCCAGTCATCACTTGCAAGACAATCTCGCGTCCTGATTGTGTATATTTTTGCGTGTGTGTGGGTTCCTTACAGAGGTCCTAGAGGGGAAGACTGCTATGCTACTGGGGATGAGTCAGTGGAACTCCAATGACCTCGTCGAACAGATCGAGACCTTGGGGAACATCGACCAGACACAAGGTAAGAGCAAAGACGGCTGGGTAAATTCTGTAAGCTGAACAGACTTCAATGCCCAACACAGTACGGCTGTACGGCTGAGTGTCTAGTGTCTTTGTAGGGCTTTTTAGACACTGCAGCAGAGTCGCACCTGATTGTGTTTTGGGGTATTAAAGGAGGGTGGTTATTAGTGAAAGTGGTAAAGCACAGGAAGGCCAAGCCCAGGTGAGGAAGGCATATATATATATATATATATATATATATATATATATATATATATATATATATATATATATATATATACACATACATACACACACATAATACATATATTGGCCATTTCGTGACAAAGCTTGCACACCCGGTTTAGTGCACCAAAGATTGAAAACAAATTAGTTTTTTCCATCGCTGATTGAAATGGAAAAAAACCCAACACCTTTAATCCACATCACCTCTTAGATCGTTGTGTCAGTGTGTACGCTCTTTCCTTCGTCCACTTAAGATGCAGATGCTATTAAATTCTGAGAACCACCTGGTTGACATGGTGTTGCTCCTGTATACGTTTGGAAGCTGCTATGTCTATCATATCATGTCAGGTGAAATTGTAGAGTATGAAATCAAATGAAAGAATGCATTAATTGAACAGCATTTTCATCTATACTATTACATCTAGCCACACAGGGGAAACATCCCTCAACCTTTTTATAATATGATTCTCTGTTTTGTGGGAAAGTATTGTGTTTAGTTTTTCCTTGGCTAGCAGTGTGCATAGTTAGTTACTATTAACATGACTACTGCGTTGTTAGGCATGTCAAAGAGGACCTGTTGTGCTTACCTGTTGTGTTGAACCAGGTGCACGGAAACATCTAGAACACACTAAGAGGACTTAGCAAGATCACAAAAATACTCCCAGTTCTAAAGGGATAAAGAAAACTTTCTACAACGTAGACATAGACATAGCAAAGACTTCCATAAAGCATGCGCCAGAGGAGAGGAAGACCAACATGTGTAGGAAAGAAAAAAACGTTCATTACGTTCTCCTGACCCAAAGTGAAGCATCTCCTGCGTGAGACGTGCAGGCATGAGCCGGCATGGCCGCCGGTGGAGCCGCTCACTTGTCTTCAGTGACGTAGCGACTGCAGACGGTTGCAGCAGGAAGAAGGTTGAAGGACCCATTAACAGCCCAGGATGAAGATGTAGTGGCTCCGTCCTCCCTCCCCTCGAGTCCTCCACCTGCACACCTCCATGTTAATGAGCTTACTGAAGATGAGTGTGAAGACCGGGGGTCATCCGATTAGAGCAAATTAAGATCCCAGACTACCGTGTAATCTCCCAAAGTGAACTACACAGAGTCTGTTAACCTCCACAATGGGAATGGGAGGAGGATTCCTATGCATGTCAGTCACATGACCATCTTGACCAAACAACACAATGTTTTTTTGTTCTCCATAGCAAGCAGGTTGGCCCAGAGCCAACAAAATAGATTTAAAAGGACATCGTTTTTGTGAAAAGAAGGCTCAGACAGCAGAGCTAAGCTTGAGTGAGAGAAAGCAATTTTGTAAATTGATTTGATGGTCAGCATTCATGTACAAATGAAAGACTTTGTTAGCTTAGAGGTGATAGAGGTCTTTTTGGGTTATTTTTTCTCTAGTCCATAATTACAGCAGGAGGATTGTGAGATTGATTGAAGCCCATAAAAAGCATGTTTCTGAAAGGCCTGTTTAGTTAACTTTGGCCTATAAAAAAAGTGGTGTGTTGCATATTAATGATTCCACACTTAATGTGACAAAGCCATTTCATTCATTACCTTTAAAGTGTAGAAATGCGGCAACTACAGACGGTTCCAAGTTTAACAAGTTTAAGTCTGTTTCATCTTGTCCAGTGTCCTGAAGAGGATGGGTTCCCCTTTCTGAATTTCACCTCCTCTGAGGTTTCTTTCTTTCAGCCTCAGGGGAATCTTTTCTCATCAAGATCGCCTCTGCCTCTTTGTGGGCGTGTACCTGGCTATACATAGAGCTGTTTTGTGACAACATCTGTGGTAAAAAGCACTACATCAATAAACTTTGAACGATTGATTTAAGAATTTTAAGTAGAACCCGTTGGGCGTCATCTTTTCCATTTGACCCAACACTCGTACTGTCGCGGGAGGATGATGAGTGTAGCCGACATGAAGAGCAGCCACGTACTTTAGCCCCCACCGAAGTGTTTAGTCATTCTGCCAACACTGCAATTCTTGTCTACACAAAACATTAGTCACCCCGAACGTTAAGCCCCAGGACCGCTCGAGACTGCCCCTTCAACCACGTGATCATTCCGTTGACCTTTTAACCCCGTTTGTTGTCGTACCTTGTGAGCGCTTGTTCCTGTGATCCCAGGTAGAGCGATCGCACATGCTCGGCTACTGTGATCACGCCAGGGCTTCCTTAAGTGGCTTCCCTTACACCACAGCATCTAAACACATTGGAAATATGGTTAGCGTGCGTGGGACCGCGTGATAATGTAATTAATTTCAGTGCGTAGTCTGATGCTGTGCCCTTCATGTGCCTATTTTTGTCTGTCAGGGCAAATGACGGATGATTACTGGGACCTGGTGTACAGGAAGTGGAGGTGGAGGAGTACAGGAAGTGGAGGTCCTCCTGCCGCACTCTGTAAACATGCACAACAAGCCTGGAGAAAGCGCACAGAATACCTTTTAAGGACATCTACTCTGAGTAATATAAGGCGTCCCAGCCTTATAAGAAAAAAGGGACAGGAGAATTTGCTTGTTTCTGTGATTGTTGGTCCGTTTTGGTCTTTTGGAGAAATGAAATCTAGATTTTAACATGACGTGTCAGTTACTGTACAGTTACAGCACGCTCCATAGCTACTTCGACACGGATGCAGCTCTTGGTGTCTTGGCTCAGTAAAAAAAATTGATAGTTGTTTCTTGGCTAGCTGTGTGTTGTTGCATAATTAGTCTGAGAATGCATTAGGCAAGTCAAAGTCATCTGTGATTATGTACATGTGGTGTGTTAAGCTGGGCGTATACTGCCATGCTTAACTGCAATCGTGAGCTTGGAAAGACCTCTATGGGGTTTCAATAATGACTAAACCACCCAATAATGTAGGATATGTCTGAGAACGCCATGAAGAAATGCTCCAGAATGCCGTGGGAAACCAGAGGTAATGCTCCAGAACACAATGGCCAAAGTGTCCTAGCCAGATGAGAGGAAGACTCACCTGTACCAGGCTGATGGATGGAACGTGTGGAGGTAAGAAAAAAACCAGGACGTTCTCCTGACCCAAAGTGAAGCATCTCCTGCGTGAGACGTGCAGGCATGAGCCGGCATGGCCGCCGGTGGAGCCGCTCACTTGTCTTCAGTGACGTAGCGACTGCAGACGGTTGCAGCAGGAAGAAGGTTGAAGGACCCAGAAGCAACCCAGGACTTCAGAACCCAGTGGATCGAGTGCTATTCTGCAGCAGGATAATGACCCAAAACATAATGCTCCTGTGGACTGCTCCAGAACGCGGCATGATCTTGACAGTCTCACGGCGTGTTCCGACGGAGCCGTCCGCTTACCAAAGACACGACTGAAGCTACAACATCTCCCAGACAAGCAAGGAGTAAAAACTACTACCCTGCACACCTGCACAGAGCCTCATCAGGGAGGCCCAGGGGAAATGCTGATGTCTATGCATTACAGACCTCAGACACACACTGTTTGCGAGCCATTTTCAATCAAGTAGTAAACAAGACAATCTTATTTACAATTACGTTAATTTGTCCAGCCGCGTAGTCCACCCCAAAGTGGCTGGGATCCTGTATGGTCCACCCAATACAGCTGTGAATACGCTCGAATTAAAGCTGACAGCAGATTATTATCTCTTACTTATCGCTTTTTTTCCACCCTTCAAATCCAGCAGGAGTTCAGAGCTTTTTCCTTTAGGAGGTTCCTAGTGGATCCAGCATATTATTCTGTCTTGTTTAACTTCTACACCCCTCTTCTCTCACGGTCCCTCGGGAGTGTTTGACTGATGGAGCCGAGGACTGGAGGTGCTAGGTGTCCAGAGGTATTGGACTAATTAGTCTGTCAAATGTAGGGATTCTTGCCTGATGTGCTAGAGGCAGACGTTAATTAGGAAACGCTGTTAAAATGTCGCTAAAATGCCACTGGTGGGTGTTTCAGTGATAGCAGACAGACGCTCCCAGAGACACTGACCTTCACTGGGGGGGTTGGAGTTGAACACTGTTCTTTTACCTAATGTTCAACCCTCCCAGGTGATTCATTTGTCACTGCTCTCCTATGTATCCTTCTTGCCTTACCAGGTTTTTCGTGTCTCAGAGCTTCAGGGTACCAGTCTTCTTTTTTCAGCCAAAATAACAGTTATTTCAGTTCTCGCACATTACATGTTAAAGATACTTGGCCAGCCGATAATCGCTGGCCATCAAGTCTTCAAGGGCGCACGCTGCCTCTCCCTCATTAGCGCGTAAGTGATTAGCATGGGGCCCCCGCGGTTGTCGGGAGCAATGCGACGATGTGGCGACTGTGCCTTAGGATGGCTTAATGGATGTTAATGTGGCATGCTGTGTGTTGTGGGACACTCGGCAGCCTGACAGGCAGTGCAGAAGTGCTGGGCTCCCAGCAGCCTGACGGGCAGTGCGGAAGTGGCGGGCTCCCAGCAGCCTGACGGGCAGTGCAGAAGTGCTGGGCTCCCAGCAGCCTGACGGGCAGTGCTGAAGTGCTGGGCTCCCAGCAGCCTGACGGGCAGTGCGGAAGTGCTGGGCTCCCAGCAGCCTGACGGGCAGTGCGGAAGTGGCGGGCTCCCAGCAGCCTGACGGGCAGTGCAGAAGTGCTGGGCTCCCAGCAGCCTGACGGGCAGTGCTGAAGTGCTAGGCTCCCAGCAGCCTGACGGGCAGTCCGGAAGTGGCGGGCTCCCAGCAGCCTGACGGGCAGTGCAGAAGTGCTGGGCTCCCAGCAGCCTGGCGGGCAGTGCAGAAGTGCTGGGCTCCCAGCAGCCTGACGGGCAGTGCAGATGTGCTGGGCTCCCAGCAGCCCTCTCTCTTCCTAAACCTGCTGTCCCTGGGGCCCCTGCCACAGGCCTGTCTGTGCTCCTGTAAGGCCCCACGCAGAGCTCCTGTTTCAGATAGTGACGCTGCTCAATCACCTTGATTATACATGGATGAGTGTGGGTGGGGGTGTACGCCCATGCACTGCGGCCAACGTGACTGGGAGCTCTCGTGGAGAGAGCCGAGCTGTGTGTGTGTGTCTGTGTGTGTCTGTGTGAGAGAGGCTCCGCTACACCTTCCTCTCCTCCGCTTGACTGCACTGATCTCGTGCCCACTGGCAGAAGCTGGTGTGCACTGACTGCTCCTGGCAAATTGTCAGGGTAAAAGGCTGAGAGCCTAACAGAGATGAGCCCCATCTCTCCATCTCTGTCACTCCGTCTCTCTCTCTGTTACTGTCTCTCACTCACTGTCTGGCTCTCTCTCTCCCTCTCTCCATCTCCCTTTCCACATACCCTTCCTCTTTCTCATCTAATGGAGTTCCTGTATGTTCCTACTTAGCCTGTATATTTTTTAGCCTAAAATATATATATTTATAAAAAGTTTGTAGTGTTGTGATGCAAGGTTCAGCAGAATCTCTTCAACCTCATCTTAGCAGGGATTATGATTAAGATTTAAGTCACTGGCATTGGAGAAAACGGATTCTCTATTGCCTACAAGCTATCAAGAGCCTAAATAAATGTAGCCAAAAATAAATTAGATCTGAAAACTAATTAGACTTTTACTTTAGTAGAAAGTAAAAGTCCCTTACGCTGGTGATGCTATCACATATCTCCCTTCTGTCCATCTAAGGGCTACAGCAGACAGGCTTTCTTGGTTGTTGGTGGTGTGTATACACACACACACACACACACACACACAGACTTCTCATTGTTTTTCTGCCTTACTCCAGAGCCCAACAAGTCACTATTAACATATAACTTAGTCTCCCAGACCCTAATTCCCATTAAATTACTTTTTTTTCCTTTTTGCCCGTTTGTTCAGTGCAGTGTCCCGGAAGCAGATCTGGCAGTCGAAGTAAAATAAAGCCCTGCTGCTGAGGGCCCTGCTGTAGAGCCACGGGCGGCTTCCCCCAGTCTTACCTTACATGGTGTTCAGTCCTCTCCATTGCTGAAATAGGCTCTTCTGCTGTGGTGTCTGACTTTCCCACTGCAGGGTGGACTGGACTCTGATGTAATGGAAAGTGAATGGACACAGATAAGCTCACGGGGCCTAAACATAAAGCCTTTATGTGTCTGAATAAAGGCAGAAATGATAAGTGTGTTTGGGAACATGGATATAGGTGCTTCAGTCAGGGAAGCCATGATAAGTGTGTTTACCCGATTTTATAGTGCTGCACGGAATGGTAGCTGGTGTGACTTTTGTTTATATTTAGTGGGAGTGTTTTACAACACACACGCGCACACACACAAGTGACAGGCCGGTGGTAAGCAGATCCCAGCCTGGGAGTCACCAGCCCTGTGGGGGAGACTGTCAAGATCTGTCTGGGTCACAATAACACACACAGTCTGGAGCACAGAGCATCCCCACCAATCACATTTAAAGCTTCTTTCTCACTCTCCGTCTCTCTCTCTATCTCTCTCTCTCTCACATCTACACACCCACACACACACACACATACACACACAAAGAAGATGTGGGCTTCAAAGTCTGCTTACCTCCCCGGTGTGTGTTCATTATTCGCTGCGTGTTGCTGCATCCGTGTCTGTCCGACTCTCTGCCCGTCCGCGTCCGCTATCGTCTTCTCGCCGCATTCAGTTGCCCGTGCTGCACTGCGGCGGTGCCGGTCGCAGGCGCGAGGAGCAGAGGCTGGAGTCGGCCACCTTTAGCACGGAGGCACGTCCCACCAGCGCCAAGTCATGTGGCCAGGTGCGGGGCAGATGGTGGTCATGGGGTGTGTGTGTGTGTGTCTCTTTCACACCTCGGGTCATGGAGTCGCCTGCGCCACCACGGCCGAAGATGTTTCTGATCTGTGCCATTACCCTGCAGCTGCCGGGAGCTTTGCGTGCTTCCACAGCTTTTAGCCGTGATGTCCTGGAGTTGACAGCTTCACCTACACATCTTGCAATTGGTCTGGAATCAGTACTTCCCTTCTGGGGAAGTGGGATAGGGCAGTGACTTGATTTTTACTGGATACATAACCAAGATGTCACCAGATTGTTTGTTTTTAAATGCTTGCAATCAGCCTGTTCCACTCAATGACATCAGACAGACATTCTACACTCGGTACGATGTCAGATTCTGGACATCCAACTATGAGGGTTTCCTCTTTGTTTCGGTTGCTTCAGTATGTAGGTAATTAGCTCTACTCAAACACATCAATGCCTTCTTTCATATCTGTGAGGGCTGTAATAATTGTGAAGGTTTATTTAAACTCATTTTGAAAGGTGAGCACTTGACTCTTTTGTTATCAGAGCTCAAGACTCCCACATTGTTTCTGACCCAAATTAAATTCTTGGTCTGGTTTCTATCTCATTTTACAAATGTGGAAACCAAAGTTGCTCTCGTTTATATGGGTCTTACAATGTGTGTGTGGTAGATAAATAGATTATGATCACTTCCTATTAATTCAGCCTGATTTAATGAATTCCACTTGTGCTGTTCATCTGGGCTTCTGCCTGTAGCTGTGGGGGACACAAACAGCTGATTGCGTTAAACTGAGATGACACGAGATGTCTGGATCTGCTCACTAGTCTACTAGATGTTTCCAGAGAGGGGCCTAACTTCACAGCCCTGCGCTGGTGTTAGCTTAGGCCTACCAATAGCCCCTGCATGCACAGAACATTGAGATCCCTGCAGGTGACGATGACAACACACCCATGTTCACTTTCTCACCCAGTTTTGACTGTGTCCCAATAAACCTGCCTCCTTCTCCGTGTACTTCTCTCGCTCTGTAATCGCACTAGCTCTCTCCCAGAGGCTCATGGGATAGCAGTCTGTACCCATTTGGGGTTCTCAGTGACCTGCTGCTATTTCACTTTTCTCTCTTCCTTGCTTCAGTCAAGCTCTCACCGTCAGGCCAAACCTGCATCTATTGTGCCGTAATGACCACCAAGAGCCTTAGATTCCTGTGCATTGTAATAAATACCTGAATTCTCAAGGGGGACAAATGTGCTATAAATGGAGATTCCAGCCATGAGATGATTAAGAACCAATTAAGAACACCCAGCCTGAATGAAGCATACACACACAACCCCCCCCCCTTACACACACCCCTCTGCTAAGGCAGCAATCCCAAGTGCTGCCAAGCTGTGCAGATTGACGTTCACTTATACCGCGCACACCGCAAAGTGCGAGGAGAACGTCTCCACCCATCGCCCGTCAATGGGGGGCCTACAGCTGCACGGCTGGGCCGACCCGCCGCCGCATACGTGGCTTTGAGCCCGGGCACGGGGCCTTTCATTCAGCACAATCGCTCCTTAGAGAGCACGCCATCGGGAAATGAAAGCGTGCGCTATTTAAAGACCTGCCGCAGTCTCCCTGACAGTCTCTCCGATCTCCAGTCACTTCAGGGTTGTCATGACACCCTCGCCATGGCGGCGCACACAAAAAATGTTTGTGCCGAGAGATTAGGTCCTGCTTTGTCTGTAGTACAGCTTGTGTCCGTTCTTCAGGTGTCTCGTCTAACTGGATTTATAGCCGATGAAGAGACAAACATATCGAGGACGAGTGAGCATATTCCCATTAACTTGGATGAACACTGTGAATATTTTACTGCCAGTCCAACACTGCAGGTTTGTCTAAGTTGATCAGTTTGAGTAGAAGACCTTGACTACGCTGTATGTGAACGCAGATGTATTCAGTACTAGGAGGTATGATCTGTTGCAGGAGCGAGTGAGAATCACGCGTTCTACTTGCTGTAATTGCAGATCTCTGTAACAATCACCTGTCCGGCCTTTTCTTTGTGCCTCTGAATGTTTCTGCGTGACTTTCTTTGTGAGTCTTTTACTGGCCTGAATACATTTTACTACCACCTGATTTGCAGCGCTGTTAATTTAGAGCTGTTCAGATTATATGTTTCCCATATAACCGACTAAAGGGTAAAGCTAAAAGTCCAGCCAAAGATACCAGCTGCCTTTGCCTCCACCCTTGTCCCCTTGAAGCAGGTGTATGGAGGCTGGACATGCGGTGGGGGTTTGACCATCAGCAGCACAAGACCTGCCACAAGTGCCAATGCTGACTCCGTGATCGGGAAATAGTCCCAGGAGGAGCTGCAGAACGCAGACAGTGAGGTGCAGAGGCTACTGTAACGGGGAGCAGTCGCGAGGTGTACGCATACGCCGAGAAGAGCAAGATTTAACAAATCCATTATCGCTGTTGTTTAGGCAGTCCAAGGTCATTTTACCAATTTTTAACGTACCAGATAAACAACATGGGCTGAAAAAACAGTGAGCAAACACAGGGTTAATATACACAAGATAACAAGGACTAACAGGGATCAAAACTAACGACAATGGGTGGAGAACTAAACGAGGGGGTGTGAGAACTAAAATCAATACAAAGAAGCACATGGCAAACAAAAACAAGGATGTGACTGACGGATAGGGAGGGGCCAACTGTGACAGCTCTGATGACGTTTGTTAGGGTCACACTGGTACTGTGGATCAGCTGGAGAAACGACTTATGCTCTCGCTTTCTTGCCCTCATTCCGGGACTTTTGTTGGTCTAGGGTTTATTTATATCTCTTTCACTTTGTTAAGGCTGAAGCCGCTGACTGAAGAATTGAGGGTTTGGTGGTAATAGCTACCACTCTTTGTTGCACTTTTGTATTGACTCCTTTTGAAGCGATGACAAATAACAGTAGGAGTTTCTTTTTATTTATTTTTTTGCCTTCCCATCTGGTTTCTTTAGAAACTTGCACAATAAAATGAAATGTTAAAAACATTAATGGAAGCTGGAGTAATGAGCTTCAGCAGATCCGTAATTGTTTTAGTCTGGGTTATCTGTGTGAAATGGCTTCATTAATAACCTCCCCCTCTCTTTTTTACTCTCACCATCTTCACCTCCATCTCTCCCATTGTCCTGTGATTCAGAGAGCTTGTATGGTGTTGGACGTCCTAGGTATGTCCCCCAGAGCAGCATTGAAGGCCTAGATGATGCTGAGGTAAGATCAAACGAAGACCAATCTGTGATGGGAGAAATTCATTAAAATGTTACTGTCAGACCAGTCTGGGAATTTAGTTCCTCAGGGCTCAGCCATCCTCCCCTTAGCCTTTGCCCCACAGAAAAATATATGTCTTCTCACACTTCAGATTAGCGCAGTGATACCATCGATCTGTTTAAAATGTGTTATTCTGGTCTCCAACAACAACACTCCACGATCGCGGTCTCTAAACGCCGTCCCTTCTGTCTCCCCTCCCCCAGATGAAGTGTAAGACCCAGGTGCTGGTACTGGCTGTGCATGGCGGGAACATCCTGGACCCGGCAGGTGGCGACCCCGGGGCAAAGGCTGCCGACGTGGCCACCCTGGCGTCCGTGCTGGAGAAGGTGACGCGGGCCCACCTCCAGGCCGCCACCCAGCACGTGCTCCTCAGGCTGGTGCCATGTCCTGCGGTGTGCGCAGAAGCCTTCAACATGGTCTCCAAGTGAGTGACCGAGAGCTTCCAGGAAGGGTCTCGCGTTAGGGAATCAGCGTAGCTGGATGTTGACTGTAGTGGATGGATTTAATCATTTGAATGATTAGCTAGAAATTAATGGCTCTTCTTATCTTGCCTTCTCTCATAGTCATTCTGCAGATACACATTACTTGGGTCTTTTGAACAGACCTCTGGCCTTAAAGCCTTTAAACCTGATATGGAATTTATCAAATTGCTTTTTTGTACCTTTGTATTCTTTAAGACCTGGAGATACCAGGAGCACATCATTTTTTTTTACGTTCTCATCACCGGCATTTAATTTTAGCATGGCTGTACAAGCCTTCGTGTTTTCTCAATTTTTAACCAAACAGAGGATGCCGCCATTTTGTTGTTGTCAAATAGCTGCTCTGAAATCCCTGATGGTGGTTTTTGCTGAGCCCATATGAGCTCGGCTGCCTCCATCTCAGGAAACATCTAAAGCAAAGTGTCCTCCAAAAAAATCATCAGCACTCAGGCAGTGAAGCTGAATTTGGAGACAAAATCTCAACCCACTGTAGTGTTTAACCAAATGTGATCAGCTGGGGTTTGTAGACATGTTTTGGTTTTGTTTTATGTTTTCTTTACTTTTTATTTAAGTAGGGAAGGTGCACTGGGGCCATACTGGGAGCAGGTCCACATGGGCCAAGGCCTGGAGATCTGAAGTGCTCCTGTCCCAGTTCAGCAACTGGTCTTAGTAGTGAGATGTCCACGCTCAGCGCCACTGACACCTCATTTTACCAAGGAAAATGAGCAATTCTATGTTTACTTCTGTGCCAGTTAAATATCTTGTTAGGGATGTGGCCATAGTAATTAGTATTTATGGGCTTTTAGTGCCATTTAAAGTGTGCAAAATATTACATTTACAACATTTAACATTAACCTCTGTACTTCACGCTGGAAGGTTCTGAACACACAGATGCGCTAGGCAGAGATTAAAGAGAATTCATGAGCGGAGCATTAATCACGCTGTCTTCTGCGGTCTGACTCTCTGAGGACAAGAAAGAGCGAGAAAGCAGATTCACTTTGCGTGATGCGTTTGCTGGAGAGAATATCATGACTTATCATTCCTCTTGGCTGTTATTGGTTTATAACGGCTAGAATGAGCAGACAAAAATGAGTCAACAGTGGAGGAAAGCTCAAAGCAAGTAAAGTTAATTCTAATTTCTCCAGAGAAATTGCCCCAGTAATGAATGGACTCTCTCGGAACCCTTGAAGCAAGTCTGTCTCCTCTAGTGCTCCGATGGCTTTAGAGGGTCTTTGATGTTACGTCCTGGACTGCAACGTGCAGTTTTTCCTCTTTTCTATCACTTGTGCTGCGTAATTGTCCAGTACTCCGTTGGTAGACAGGAGCTTCATCAAACAGCATGATCACAGGAACCACTTTGAACACACGAACATACTCATTTCCTCTACGAGTCGTACATTTGTACATATTGCCTGTGACATTATATTGAATTTTCTCACGTCATGACATGTTTGGAGAATGTGGTTGACTCCTGACTTATGATTGGTGTGTTGGTTTTTTTTTTTTTAGGAGAGGTAACAAAAACAAATAAACAGGTGTGAGTGCCATGGCCTCCGTAGTGGGAGGCTCGCCTGCCAGCATCGTCTCTGCATACTGGGATGAAATATTGAACAGAACAGTATCCTGTGGGAGCCCAGTGTGAACCCAGTTATTGTTGAATCCTTCAATCGCTTCTTGCAAGATACCGAGTCAATAAGCATGCTCATACACCCTCACACCCACAGGCACACACCACACACACACACACACACACAGACACACACATCGTTCTGCCCCGGTGAAAGTCATCGTGCTGTGAACTAATGAGAACCTGGGGAAGGCGAGTTTGCCTGGCTCGTTCTGCCCGTGTGTCAGTATCAGCCCAGGCTACGCCGCCAGTGGCCTGTGTCGTCCCAGTAACACCAGCTCGCTCTGCTGGGAGACTAATTTAATGTCCTGCAGATCTCTGTCAGTCTGCTGAGGGATACCAGCAGTGAGTGGATGGCCACCTGACACACACACACACTCACACACACACATACGGTATACACACACTCATACACACACACACACACACACACACAGCATCTTTTTTGCACATATCCCGGTGCTCTTTTGACATTCCTGGTTTTAGATATGTATGGGAAGCACCTGCTTATGTGGTCATGCCAATTAACAGTTCAGTGTTTGCAATTAAAGTGACTCCCTCTGCCGGTAAAAGATTTTTTAGGTATTGCAGGTTGGTTATTGATGCCTTGGCTGTAAATGATACTTCTGTCTGCGTTCCCAGCAGGGTTAACATGCTCCTCCTACATGCAGAGTAGAAGTTTGCTTTCTGCAGCAACACCTTTCTTCTGCATTTCGAGTGCTTTAACCTCATAGGTGCTATTAGGCGTAGGACAAGTGTGTCGAATCGCACGTTCGGCAGGCGCATTTGACACACTCGCGCACACGTGCACACGCACGCACACGTGCACACACTAAACGCGTACAGCCATGAGCGGGCATATATAACGGCGCACGTTTGCTCACCTCTCCGCTGCCATGGAAGGCAGATGAACGAAAGGCTGCAGCTGGGAAGGAGGCGGAACAACAGGAAGGGAATGAGTTTCTTCTTCAGATTGGGCATCAAGTTCAGGCAATTCAGGCAAATAATCCACGTTGATTGTCCTTCACTGCTGCACGGTGAGAAAACGGACCGCAGTGCCTTTTCTCTGATAAGTAAGTCTTATGAGCAGCAATCAGGGTCTCTGCTCTGGAAGAAAGCAGGTGCTTCTGTGTTTACCGGTACTGCATCTGTCCTGTGGTCAGTGGGGAAAGGCGTAGTTCTGCTACTGTGTGCAGGACGTGGCAGCTGGCACTGTACCCAGGTCAGTTTGCTCCTCCTCAGGCTCGAGGAGCGGCGGTTTCTCACGGTCCTGCGTTTGTTGTGCGAGGCGGAGGAGGATGGGGGTGGGGGTGGGGGGGGGTTGTCTGTCTGCTTCGTCTGTTGCATCGATCCACCCGAGGCGGCTAATGGCGGGAGAAGGTGTTGCTAGTGGATAAACGGAAAAGCAACAACAACAACACAAGAAAAAAGACGAGTAAATAAATAAATCAACACCACGCTTGCTTCCACTAAGGGAAGCCGCCATTAGACTTGTTTTTGGTCATTTTGCCAATGTTCCTGTGTTCGGGTGTCGCTCCTCACCATCTACACATCTACAGGTGTTATTGATTGCGTGCCCTCTCAATGCCCCCCGGCATCCAGCCTGACTGCAGTGCGGCTATTTTGAGACTCGGTAGCCGTGGCCTGTGGTGCAGACGCGCGGGGAACGAGGATGCTGCGTGTGTGAAGTCGGCTTTTGAAAGGCTTGTGTGCGAGAGCGCATGGGCTACTGGATCTGTGTCCGCGGGCATGAGTCATATCAGCACACTGCTAATGAGGGTTAGGGAATGGGGAAGCTGGTTCTGCTGGTTCACATGTATGCATGTTGCCGGGGGGTGGGGTGGGGGGGGGTGGGGTGCAGACAAAGAAAGTGAATTAAGCAGCCGTCTCAATAATAAGTCGATAACGCGGTTTCCGCATGAGCTCGGGTGTTCGGTCCTGGTTCTTTCAACACCCCCCCCCTCCCCCTCCAGCGCATGCTTGAGCTATGGAGCTTCAAACACACGGTAATGATGTCCTTTAAGAAAACACTCACCGCTGAACACCATTACGGTCCACGGTGTGGGGAGCAGCCCATGATCCTGGTGTTATTAAAGTGTCATGGTCTAGAATGTTCCGGTGTGTCTGTGGCGACAGGCTGGTTTGTGTGCTCTTCTAGCATATTGAACACTTTCTTTCTCCACAGTTGGTAGGACTTGTAGCTGTTTTGCAAAGCTGTGAAGGGCAGCAGATTTTGAGGGCAGAGGGGGATCTCAAACATGCGCAACACACATGTTCAGAAAAGGTGTCGTCATGCGCTCTCATCTTCCTGACGAAATGGATCCCAGTTCGGCTCCACTGCTGTTTCTCATGCTGGTCTCATGGTTTCATCTCGTCGGGCACAGTAAAACAGTGCCACGGTACCAGCATGACCAGCTGTTTGCATAATTCCCACAAATTAATTATACAACTCCACGAATACATAAAGAAGGTTGGGAAGGCTGAGGGATGGGGAGGTGCTGGTCGGACCTGTCGCAGGCAGGGGGGGCGTGGCTTGGCTGGACGCTGCTGCCATGGACCTGTTGTGGTAACGGCCACGCTCTGATTGGGCCAGGTTGGCTCATGTAAAACATGACAGGCACAAGAGTCCATGTGGCATCCCGACCCCTCCCGCGGGGTCACGTCCTCTTCATGGTTAGCCGGTCAGGGCTGCCTGCTCAGGACGTAGACAGGCGCTCCTGACACCATCTGTGTGCGGGAAGAGAGCAATTGTAGGGAGAGAGAGAACGAGAGAGGGATTCGAAAAAATCTAGACAGATGTATAGATAATCCGGACCAAAGATGCCAATTGATGATGAACTATTTTATCAAAACCATCACACCCGATCTGGCGGCGGTTATCAAAACCTCTTCTGCTATTTCAATATTTCCAAATGGATCAATGTGAAAGAGCTGAGGAGCCGAATTATAATTTGTTAAAATATTTTTCGGCTCATCTGATCATTCGTCACCAAAACAAGCCGCAAACAAGCAATAGACTGGATAGACGCTCTATAACTGACACATCGTGGTTAAGCTCACAGTGCTGGATGTTGTTCTGAAGACGGTGTGACAGTTTGCTTTGAGTTTTTCACTTGGCAATCGCTAGACATTTCTTAAGAAGTCGCAGATTCAGCGCCACGCTGTGTACGAGAACAATCAAAGCGCTGATCTGCTGTGAAGACCTGCCGGCTGCGGGGAGTGGAGGATTCGCCTCACCCGTCCCCGTTTAATCAGAGGGGTGTGGTTCTCCTCTTGCACGCTTCCTGCAGCAGCTCCCAGCTGCAGCTCCCAGCTGCACCGTCCCCCCCCCTGGGGGACCGGAGGGGCTGTGAAGGAGGGCGCCGCCCCTGTGGAGTGGTCTGGCTTCTGCAGCCATTTCTGGGCAGCGTGATTGGTTCAGGCCTGTCCTGGTGGCAGCGCGGTGCACCTGGGAGCCTTCAGTTTGCAGCCCCCGTGCGCAACTATCGTGTTTTCTAGCCCTGCACGCCGCTAGCAAGGGAGATTGCCATATGTTGCCAGTGTAGGATTGCAGTGTTAAAATTAGAATGTCTTTGAACAAACACAAAGGAGAGGAGAGAGGAAGAGAACAGCCTCCAGTAGCCTCCAGGAGCCTCTGTTGGCTATGGATCCATGGAACAAGTGTTGCTAGGAGGGATTATGTCCCCCGTCCCCGCGTGTCCCAGCCTCTGCCAGTCCTGAAGTCACAGGAGGCTCCACACACTCACTGTTTCAATGCTCGAAAGCTTTCGCAAACTCCGTGTTGAGGAGCCGTTGTGTCTGTAAGCTGTGTATGATCAATGGTTGACACAGCTGTTCATGGAGAGAGCAAAGGGGCAATGCAATCTGTCAGTTTTCTCTCAGCATCGACCGATGGACTCGGGGGCTGACACACACACACACACACACACACACACACACACACACACACGTGCGCAGTGCTATCTGACCAAATGCCAGGGTCTCTCTTTAAGACGTAGTCCCCCTTCTGGTTCTCCTCCTCATCTTTGTCATTTCTGACCCAAGTCGATCTTCTATTCATAACCATCTGCTACTCTGCTGGTCAGATCCCTCTACCAAACCCCCCAACATACGCACACACTCACACACCTCAGTCATTAGGAGCTAGGCTAATGTCTGGAATGTCTGAGAGCCTTCAGCGGAGTGGAAAATGAGGGCTAGAGGGGAGATGCATTTCCAGTCTCTGCCTGCAGCGCTAACCCTGGGGGGGGGATGTTAGCTGAGACGCTGCTGAAGACTTCAGCTCATCAAGGGGTTTGTTTACTCACTCATCTTATTGAGACTCGGGGACGACGGCACAAATGTAGCTCGCGGCGGCCGGGACACCGTTGCCGCCACGCGGTAGGTGTTTTGGGGGAATTTGCTCGGCTGTAGCGGTGCACACGGTGCCACGCCCCCACCCACCATTACCCACAAGTCTCTCTGCTTCTGCTGCAGCCTCAACCCCTACAGTTATGACGAGAGCTGCGTGTCCAGCAGTGTGGACCACCTGCCCCTGGCCGCCCTGCCTCTCCTCGCCATTGCCTCGCCACAGTATCAGGACGCCGTGGTCACCGTCATCGCCCGAGCCAATCAGGTGTACCGCAGCTTCCTGCAGTCTCCTGAAGGACAGGGATTCGCCGGTCAGGTCAGTCCTGAGGTCATCGGCCACAGCTGGGCCACTGCTGATCTGAGATCAGTTCTGCTCTTTACCTCATAGTACAACCTCCATTCCAAAAAGGTTGGGACAGTATGGAAATTGCTAATAAAAACAGTGAGTAGTGATTTGTAAATCCAGTATTATCCAGTATATTTACTGTGATGCTATTTGATGTTTTATACTGTGAATTTATGATTTTTTTTCTTTCAAAACATGCACTCGTTACTCATTACAAATGACCACAACATACAGCAAAACTGCTGGGACAGTTGACAGCTTACCATTGTATACCATCACTCAGTCTTTTAATAACATGCATTACGCATTGGGACCTTAACGACACCAGTTCTACCAGTCCAATGGAATCCCCCCCCCCCCCAATACTTCCATGACACATGTCTTCATTTGCTATATTCTGTACTTCTTACCATTTCTCGGTTGAAGTCGAGCACCTCAAAATTGTCATCTGGGTTTTAGCATTATCCTGGAAAAAGCAGAGGAAAGACAGTGTCTCATTCCTTCTATATTTGTACATATCTGCATTAATGGTGCCTTCACAGACGTTAGCCATGCCCTGGGGCACTGACACTCCTGGCTTTTGGACAGCTTACGTCGTCCTTGTCGTCTTTAGCCCAGAGAATACGAGCATTCTTTTAAATAAAAATCATTTTAGAGAGATTCTCACTTCCATTGTGCCATTCCCAATCTCAAATCTGCACTGAGGAGCCAACGCTGCTTCTGTACAGCGCGAGTGTGTCGTCATCTTTGCTTTAACTTGTGTGTTGACTGACTAAAGATTGGATTATTAGCTCTCTGGATTATTCACCGATGCTCTGGAAGGACTAGGCCTTTCTTGGTGGCTCTTATTATATGCCGGAATGCAGTTTCCTCTCCTGTTTAACACCACCTACTTATCACCACCAGTTTGAGATTTGGGATTAGGAGGCTAATCCTAGGACAGCCTTAAAACACACCCAAAAGTTCCTGGTAGAATTTTGGGGCAGTTGTGGTGGTGGTGGTGGTGGTGGGGGGGTCATCACTGATGAGTCATTGCAAGTCTGAGTCATCACTGATGAGTCATTGCACAGGGAGAGGAGCATTTGGCTGAACTCTCCTCCTGCTTCTGAATCTCACATGATAAATACCCAAACACAAGTGAGACTGGAAGAGGCTGCTGCTTAAAACCCACAGGCGGCACTTTCACGCACTTTCAGGAGTTGCACGTTAACGCGCACCCTCCCATCCTGCAAAACTCACGCAGGTATATGATAAGGCTCTGACATGGAGCTGGACAACTGACGTGTTGCTCATAGGTTTTCTCGTATTTTTTTGTTTTTAATCGATGTAGGGGAAAACAAGGCTCGTGATAATTGTATTTTCAGCCTCCTAGCAGAGCAGCGTGTCAGACACCCATCCACACCAGAGCAGTCATTAAGCAGCCGCAACAGCAGTGTGTGTGCCACGCTCCCTCCCTGCTCTGATTAAAAGTGGTATTGACACACAGATTGAACGGTGGCCATCATTAAGCCGGCCTGCTGTTGCGCCTCAGATGCCTTTGGTGGCTCTGATGTGTGTGTGTGTGTGTGTGTGTGTGTACTGTGGCCAGGTGTGCCTGTTGGGCGACTGTGTGGGAGGCGTGCTGTGTTTTGACGCTCTCTGCTTCAGTAACAGCCCGCAACATGGCAGCCCCCATCACCGAAGCCGACATGACAGTATGGAGAGCCTAAAGGTATGTGGTTAACACTGCAAATGCTCTTGCTAATCCAAACCGTGTTTCCTGGTTGTAAATGAGTCCTTTCCAAGCCTATTTTCTAAACACAGTCCTGGGTTCTTCCCTCTTGTCTGTCAGTTGACTCAACAAAATGTCTTGGTTGTTGTCCACACCCTTGTCCCCCTCCACCGACTTTCACTATAATCTCTTTTTCAGTCCTCAGTAGGCCCCTTCGGAACTGGCCAGGAAACCCCTTGGCCAGCACCGGCACTGCTGTTTCAGACTCAGATGGTCACCGTGCTTCTCTTTTCTTTTCTGGAACCAAGCAGAAAAAGAACAAGTTGATTTCTTTTCTGTTTTTCTTTGCCGCTTCTGAACCTGGCCATGTCCCGCTCTCACCCTCGCCCGCAGGACACTCCGGGGCTTCTGGGAGAAGCTGGCACGGGCCTCAGTTCCAGCAAGCGCCTGAGCAAAAGCAACATTGACATCTCAGAGCCCTGCGAGGTCCGTGGGCCCCGGAGAGGCCGCAAGCAGAGCGACTCGTGTGACGGCGACTCCCCCGGGGGCCAGGGGCACCCGTTCCTGAGCAGGTACGACTCACCCGGGGGCCAGGGGCACCCGTTCCTGAGCAGGTACGACTCCCCCGGGGGCCAGGGGCAAATCTTCCAACCCTGGTTCGTGCGTTAAGTTCTCCTCAGAGTTTCGTTGAAGCACGTGAATCGATCAGGTGTACACATCGATTTTAAACAGGTAAGGCAGAGCATATGCTATTGAGCCTTGACCACTCGGTCAGCCTAGGTGTCAGTCTTCTTCACCTGCTCATTCATCAATATTTGTCGCCTGCTATAAATAGCCTGCACATGCCGGGGGAGAGTGAGGACATCTCTCCCTCACAGAGTCTGCTTTACCATATCCCAGAGCGCAAGAGACATTTTTAAACATCATATAAAATCAATTTTCGTCTATAAACCAAAAGCCATCCGGTATTAATCTGCCTCACTGGTGGCCATCTTGGGTCAAATATCTTGCTAAATCTCACATTAATGTGTAGGATCCCCAGCCGTCAGCATAAAGCCCCCGTTACGTCATTTTCCTTTGCTCGTCACTCCGCTCCCTGGTCCGCCCACGGGAGACGTGACTGAGCCTCGTCTCACGTCCACGGTGAATATTAAGCGAGGTGTTCCTGCACGTTCTCATTGGAGGCAAGCCGGGAGCTAAAGCGCTGTTGTCTTTTAGCTAGCCGTATGGACGTCGACCACGTCGTCTGTAAATGTCAGGAGCGTCGTTCTGTCATGCGGCGGTCAGCGCCGAGAGGCTTGCCTGTAATTGCTTTACCTTGCGCACAGGACATTGCAGAGTAGCAGCGAGACAGCGCAGCCTTTTGTAAACACTTAAACGAGATTCCGTTCTATGCTTACCGTGGAAGGATCAGAAATGCACCGTTTGCGGACGGTGGTGGGTGGGTGGAGGCGGGTGGAGGGGGTTGGTCCTCATAGCCCTGAGCTCACCTAGGGTTAGGTGTGTAAAAGTGCTGATGGGCAGGGCTGATGGTGCATGTGGCGCTTCTCTTTGCGGCTTGCGCTTGTCAGAGCAGTGCCAGCTGTAACCTTTAGTAGACTTCAGAAGGTATCTGGCACTTGAACACTGGGTGCCTTGGAGGCACTGCTGGCTTTAGGGCACTCGGTGCAGAGAAATTGTACGTCTCTGGTCCAAACCTGATGCTCGTGTAATGGAGCGATCTGGCACTTGAACACTGGGTGCCTTGGAGGCACTGCTGGCTTTAGGGCACTAGGTGCAGAGAAATTGTACGTCTCTGGTCCAAACCTGATGCTCGTGTAATGGAGCGATCTGGCACTTGAACACTGGGTGCCTTGGAGGCACTGCTGGCTTTAGGGCACTAGGTGCAGAGAAATTGTACGTCTCTGGTCCAAACCTGATGCTCGTGTAATGGGCGCAATCTGGCACGCGAACGGTGTGCGCCTTGGAGGCACTGCTGGCTTTAGGGCAGTCTGTGCATTGGAATTTGAACGTCTGATTCCTGCGAATTGCACATCAAGACCAGGCAGTGGATCAACTGGAAGAAGTATAAGAATGAAGAGAAAATATAAGGGTTGGGGGGGGGGGACTGGTGTGTTGTCATGGTGTCACATCGATTGTTTCTAGCTGTAATCTTTGAGGCCTAGGCAGAGGTTTGAGCATGCCCAGAGAGGCCTGCCACTATGCGGGAGGCGTCATCAATCATATGTCACAGGCTGAGGAAGGCTGTTAAACGTACACAGAATGACCTGAATTTGTATCTGTATTGGCGTTTCCCAACCCAGTCCTGGAACACCCCAGTCCTGCTGAGGGTTCATATTTCTGCCTAAAGGCTGGTACACCTGTACCTGGTATCCAGTGTGCTTATTGGCTGGTCTAGATGCTCAGTGAAGGATTAATGATGATACATTGATGCCATATATTGATACTGTACTTTCATTGGGAATGGCATTGAAGAGGGGAAATGATCATTTAAATATTTTAAATAAATCTGTATATTTACATTTATATGTAAATTATGCAAATATCATACAAATATAATTTCCTATCCTATTATTGCAAGCATTTTCAGAGATACCCACAAGTAATATATCTTTGCAAATGACTTTAGTGAAATGTAGACCCTCAGATTAGATGTGGCCTTTAATGCAGACAAATACGTGAATTAAGTCAAATTATGTAAACTCACTTGGTTGTGAAATATATTTGCTGGATTGGGTGGAAATGTGTTTTTTAAAATATGAATTCCATGCCTGCTGGTCCCTGCTGGTGCCTGCTGAAGCAGCTCCACAGATTTGCAGGCACTGTGTTTGTGGAGCAGTGACTTGTTTGCTCGGTGATGATGAATGGGGCCGTTCCTTATTACGGACGGCCAGATGATATGAAACAAGACTGAAGCTTTGGCTGGTTACCGCAAATAAAGGTTAATGGCTGTGGCCTGAAAGGGAAATGTGAGCTGCATGTCACGGCCGCAGTAGGTCTGGGTGCGTTTGTATCTTTGATGTCATATTGTCTGCGTTACGCAAGCGTAAGGCCGAACCTACACAGATACAGTATAATAATACTCCAGAGGGGACAACATAAAGGCTAAATGAATGAATTGTTCACCACGTGCGATTCTTTTCATCTTTTTTTAAAAATTCATTTGAAGTCATCTCTGTAACAAACCTGGATGCTGACACGAGGATCTGGAGAGGCACCCCTGTCCCTGACTGGGAGAGCGCTTGGCTCGCCCATCTGCTCAGTGTGGCTTGTATTCTCATGAATCATCAGAACAGACTCATGAATCATCAGGACAGACTCATGAATCATCAGGACAGACTCATGAATCATCGGAATCAGACTCTTTACTGCTGTTATTGGTCATCTGTATGGAGATTTTAATGTTCGGGCTTGATGCTCACTTAGCGAATTGACTGAGCTCTGTTATCGTCTTCATCTTATTTAGTGACTAAGAGCTTAAGTCGTAGTGCTCAGCAACTGCTTTGAGTTATCCATTCCCTACAGAATTAATATGAAAGGTATATAGTTGACCGAGCGAGGAGAGAATCTCTGGTCTACCTGGTAGGTCTTTGAACTGTGATGGGGTTAAAAAATACAAAGCACAATAAGTGGGTTATCAGTGAGTTAGCAGTATCAGCGCTTTACCACCCGCAATAAATAATCAAACCGCCAACGTGCGTGTTGTTCCTCTGTCAGGACGTTCTAGCTCTGACCTCTGATGCCACATTCACACGCTCCAACATGAAGTTGCCGTGTAAAGTTACTTGGTGTCTCTTGTACGGGTCCTGCTACATAAATGAAAGCCGCCACTACCATTTCCTTGCTAGGTGCTTTTCTGTTAGCTTTATCAATTTCAATTAGCCTGTTCAATTTGCTCCTACAATATGGCAGAGATGGCATCGGCCATACAGGAAATGAAATACCCAAACATAGCTTTGCTGTTGTTACGCTGGTGCATTCATGTGCTTATGAAACAATGCAGAATACATTAAGATGGAGATGTTAATTGAACCTACAAGTAATGGTGGATTAATATGCTAGATTTTCAAACAATTAACCAGGTATTTAATGTTAATTGAATAATGCACTTCATGTAATGGTGATTTATTTTAGGGGCTAGATCCATAACTTATTCTTTGGTGCTTTTTGGTAGGAATATCTTCAGAGCTCCATGGTGCTGGAATTTCACGTTTGAACATGGTTTCTCTCTGCATTCCTGCGTTTCTGCGTTTCCAGTGCTAATTACAGATGAAATAATCTGTTCCCTTCATTAAACAAAAATTTCTTTCAAACTTTTCTTGGAATATATTTCTCAGTATATCTGGATAGTCACTCGATTAATTTATATGAAGAAGACCTCAATCATAGTCTTCTGAATAACGTCCATGTTTTATAACAACACTGAAATCTGAAGCCTATACGTTTATGTGAATAATGCATTTGTGTTACTGTCTTTGACTTTGGATTGATGCATTGACGTTTGGGTTGTTTGTGTGTGTGCGTGTGTGCAGTCTGATGCAGGATGGAGGAGATCTTAGATCAGGAGGCAACAGTCCAGCAATGAATCCAGGCCGTTTTGACTTTGAGGTGGCTGAATGTTTCCTGCTGGGTTGCCCTCTTGGGCTGGTGTTAGCCATGAGACATACTGTGCTTCCATCAGTCCAGGGTGAGGATTCTGCGCTCTCTCGCTCTCTCTCTCTCCCACACACACACACTCACACACACTCTCATACACACACACACACACACACCCAACAATCAACATTCCCCTGCATACTCCCAGCCGACAAACCATCCTCTGAATACACTACAAGTATCCACCTGGCAGTCATTTCCACTAGCGCTCAAGATTTCCCGACTTATTTGCAGCTCAGCGATGTCGGCTTCAGCGAGGTCGCCACGTTACGCCACCCATCAGTTACCCCTCCACCTCCGTCTTTTACAGCAACAACCCCCCCCCCCCCACTTCCTGCTGAAACATGTGGCTTGGGGGTTGCTCAACCGTGTCTGTCGCCTTCTCTCCTGCAGTGACTCAGTTGCGTCCTGCCTGCTCCCAGATCTTCAACCTCTTCTACCCGTCTGACCCCTCGGCCTCACGACTGGAGCCCCTCCTGCACGTCAGCTTCCACCGCCTGCCGCCGTTCCCGATGCCCCGATACCAGCGCTACCCGCTGGGCGACGGCCGCTCCACCCTCATCGGTGAGGACGAGGCTGCCCGTGAAAGTCGAATGCGCTCTGTACTTTTTGGAACGTGGTTTGTGATCGTTGCTTCAGTCTGTTCCCTGATTGGTCGATTTGGTTTGGTAAAAGACCGCGCTGCCTGGTTTGTATTTGTGGCACGTGTGGCACTACACAGCAGGGGTGCTGTTTCTCGCGCTGTGTAAACAACCCGGACCACTCATGTATTCTGTGCCGTTTTGCTCTACCACAGGCAGATTTAGCCTCCCATGCGCCTATGCAAAATGTTTCTCCCTCTGGTTGGAGCTGTCATGTTAACCAGTGCTGATACGGAGAGATCCAGAATGCACCACGCCACCCACGCTAACCAATAAAAACAGTGAGTGGGGACTGGGGACACGCCCCCTGTCACCACAGTTCCACCAAACAGCTAACCCGAGTAGGCCACGCCCCTCAAACCCTTGCAACATGCTTTTTGGACAGACATGATTAACCTGCTTCCACTTTCGTGTTGCCCTGTCTTTTAAACTAGGCTCTCGGCAGAAGATAAATAAATAAAACAGTAACTAGGACAAGTATCTCTGAGTTTTTTTGTTTTTTTTTTGGTGTGTTCAGCACACAGTTTCATACAGAAAGCGTTTGAGACATGCAGCAGAGAAAATGGAGCATAACCTACATATCAGACGTTAAAAAAAGAGAGTCCCAGAGAATTCGATTATGAGCATAATATGTAATTATATACATAAAGTCTTTGACAGGTGACTCTATTAACTCAGTAATATTATGGCTGCTCACGGTGGCACTTATTAAAATTGTGATCTTGTGTCATGGCTGCAGTCATCCAAAAATAGAAGGATGAAAATGTGAGGGGGGAAAATAACAGTGACTTTGTTCGGAGACTTTTGTAAGTGTCACTGTGGCGATGCAGGCAAAGTGTTAGACAGAGAACGTGGATTGATATCAGCAAATGAACACGCGTGTGTACTCTCAAATGTGCAGGCGTGCATGCATACACACACACACGCACACACACTGGTTTAATGTAGTAATTAATTATTGTTGTCACATGGAGTGTCTCAGGAGTTGCCTACCATGTGTAAGGTAGTTCCACCATTACTGTGATCACAGATCCACTCTGCAGGCCTTTTAATGTGATTAATGGCGCTAATGTCCAGGAATAGCTGGGGCTGTTTGCTTGTTTATGGTTTTCTGGGCACTCGCATTGTTGACTGATTTGAAATTCAGAGCCATTCATCCTAGACGTATGAGTTATGGCAAGTGGCTGAGAACTGCAGTTGTGTGACTGGCGACAGCAAGTGCTGAAAAGTTGTTTTTCTCATGACTCTCTGGAACACTTCCGGAAGCTTCCATTTATTTTCTCAGTCTTCATCACCCCCTCGGGCTCCAAGCTCCTCTCGCCTCCCCCCTGCCCGGAGTGGCACAGGGGGCCTGGCATACCGTTCTTGGCCTACATATCTCCTCTTCAAACCAATCTCCTTCTCAAGGTCTCCTGGTCCTCGTCTAGCTAGCATGTGCCTGGCGAGACTGGGGCTGTATGTCATGCTGTATATGTCTTGTCAGGGTATGATTTTTTTTCTTCTTTTTTCTGATCTCTCTCTCACACACTCTCTCACTCTCACTCTCTCTCTCTCACACACACTCTCTCACTCTCTATCTCTCTCTCTCACACTCTCTCTTACTCTCTTTCCCCTGTGTTCGAGAAGACAAGCACCAGACATTGTCATGCTTAGGCCTGACTGGCTATGTCTCTCTGTCTGTCTCTCTGTCCATGTCTTTCTGTCTCTCTCCATTGTCCTCACCTGTCTCTCCCACCTCACTCTCTGACAGCCTCTCTCAGCATTTCAGAGACAAGAAAAAAGAAAGAGGGATGGTCTGAATGAACGAAAATGTGTGGGGGGGGAGACACATGACAATAAATATGTGATGCAATAATTCTCCAGGACAGTGTCAGTATAAAGTCAGATTAATTTTTTTCCCCTGTAATGAATGTATCTATCACAAGGGACCAACGTCACTGTTCACCTTCACTGTCCTCTCTTATGTACTACATATTAAGGAGCAGAATCAATGCCTTCATCACTCATATTCCTAATCAGCTCAACAACTAATCTACTAATGAAATGTGGCGATCACACTCCTGGGACCGGCTTCGTGTGTCTATAAAGCCCGAAGCGCTTCCGCTTGTTCATCGGGCCTCGTTCTGTTATTAGCGCCACGTAATTCTGGACCTGCACCTGAAGGTCCTGCCAGCACATTAGTATACACCCCCCCCCCACCCCCCACCCTGAAGAAACTCCTGTATCTTTAGTGACATGGGAAATTAGAGCAGGAAAGCCCATGCAGGAGGTCAGGCTTGCCGAGTAGGGGAGGAGAACTCAAAACGTGGCAGACGAGTTTGCGGGCGCTGGACGCGCTGGGGGCAGGGCGGGGGTTAGGGCGGGGGGCAGCGCTCGCGTCAGACGGCGGCCACGTCCCCTGTGCGTTCGCACCCCCGCCATTCGGAGACGACGGTGGGGGATGGAAGGCGATACAGATTCAGCTGGCGTTTCTCACGAGCCGTTCTGATAGGGCTCCGTCTGCTTAGGATTCACGAGCGTGCCGTCGCCGGCCGCTATCCGCACGTCCTCTGTCTCCCCTTCTGTCTGTCCGCCACCCATCCCCCCCACCCCCCCAAACGGGTCCCCGCAGGATCTCTGACTGCGGTTGGTCACGATCCCCCAGTTGCTCGCGCTACTGCTCACCGCTGTCAAATGAGAAGAGACGACTCAGACCGCAGAGCGGCCGCGATTGGCTGTTTAACCTCCCGCTACATGCACACACATGACCGGGTCGACACGCCGTGTGTGTAGTGAGCCGTGTCCGAACCCTCAGGTGCGGCCATGCGTCATGTGATGTTTTCCTCTCTGGTGTTATGTGTATTGAAAGCCTCCTTTGTTAGGAAACACAGAGTGTTTGGAAGAGGCAGAAGGATACGGGGAAAGATTAGCTATGGTTAACGCTCAAGGAACGTGGGAGAAGAGAAAAGCCTTAACCTACACGTGGAACCTTTTTAAGGTCTGTTTCACTGCCACGGCTGGCTGGATGTGACACTTGGGAGTGAGTGAAACAAAGTCTTGCTGTGTAGAGTGGCAGTAAACACCTACGCCAGCGCCTGCTGTGTTATGGAGTAAATGCATTAAGCTTTTGAGTCCATTAAATGTCAGTCTCCCAGCACACAGCGAGGACAGTCTGAGGAGAGGGTAGAAACCAGACAGTCTGAGGAGAGGGTAGAAACCAGACAGTCTGGGGAGAGGGTAGAAACCAGACAGTCTGGGGAGAGGGTAGATAACTGGATGTACTGTATAATGCCCTTTGGTCTGTTTATAGTTAAATGAGTGCTTGACTTCAGAGTTTGAAAAGATGTTTCTTTTTAAACCAGCTAATCATCACTATACCTAAGGGCAAAACATATCCAGTTGTAATCTATACATACATTCTGTATTTGAACATATTCCTTGAGGGATTAAAATGAATTCTGAACTGATTAATGCCAGAGAATGGTCCCCGTCCTACCCAGAGTGAGGTCTGCTGGAGGCACGATTCCCATCAGCCTCAGCCGCTCACTCCACTCACCAGCTCACCAGCCTCCTCCCCCTCTCTGCCCCCCCCAGCGGATGACATCCACAGCCACCCCGACGTGTTCCTGGACGGGGGCGGCGTGAAGGCAGACGAGACGGACGGGGCAGGCAGACGGCCGGGGGGCGGGGGCCGCAGAGCCAGCCTGACCAGTACGGACAGCCAGGCGTCGGGCTGCTGGGAAAGCAAACTCGGCTGCACCATTGCCAACGGTGAGTGGGCAGCGTGGGTGCATGCGGGTGCACGCGGGTGCACGCGGGTGCACGTGGGTGCGTGTACACCTGGCCCGTCCCAGCTTGCGTGCGCAGAGGTTGGCACACGGTGAATCATCATCATCCCTCTCGCAACAGGATCCAGAGTGCGGCTTCTCTTTCAGGCTTCAGGTGGACCGTGTGTGTGTGTGTGTGTGTGTGTGTGTGTGTGTGTGTGTACATGTGTGTGTGTGTGTGTGTGTGTGTGTACATGCGTGTGTGTGTGTCTGTTTCAGTCTCCAGCAGCTGGTGGGGCTCCAAACGGCTGGATTATGCCCTGTATTGTCCTGACGTCCTGACTGCCTTCCCCACTGTAGCTCTGCCTCACCTCTTCCATGCTTCTTACTGGGAGTCGACTGATGTGGTGGCTTTCCTGCTCAGACAGGTAACGCATACAGCTACCACCCTGCGGGGTAATAGAGCACCATGGTGTTACCCCTGTAGTAGTAGTAGTCCCTCCTGTCCCAGTTTTCCCGAGACTGTCCTTCTCCTTAAATCCTACAGGTTATCATTAGGTTGAACCTAGTGTACGGTGTATGGTGAGACCTGGCTTCCTCTGTCTCACCGTCTCACGCAGCAGAGCCTGTCACACTGCCGTTTCTGGAGCAGATTAGTGGAGCCATAGTGAATAGATTTCTGGTGGGCCAATTTGATTGGCTGAATCAGATTCAGTATCACCTTAAATAACCAGGGAAGTCTGGCAGCGTTAGTCAGGTGTGGGGTTTCCGGGCAAAGAGATGGAGAGAGAGAGAGGCGGGTAACGCCTGCCCTGGCGAGAGGGAGGGGTGGCTGCTTAGCCGCGTGTGTCCGTGTGATTGACAGGTGTTGCGCTGCGACTGCGTGAAGGCTCAGGAGGCGGACCGTTCAGACTCCGCCTCCTTCTCCCCGTCCAGCCCCAGGGAGAAGTGGCTACGGAGGCGCACCCACGTCAAACTGAGGGTGAGGACATGTCCCCCCCCGTCGTCCCCCCGTCGTCCCCCCACCTTGGTGTGCTCATTCCTGCACATCCTCACCGCCATGTTGCTTGAACAACGTATTTTGATAAAATCCCGGTCTAATTAATTAGGACACTTTGTGTCCAGTGTGTTGAATTTTGTTTTCATTTAGCTCTCAGTATGAGCTACGCAAGACTCACCCTTAAAAACTCACATCATACACACACACACACACACACACATCATACACACACATCATACACACACACACACGCACACACACACAACACATCACTCAAATGCCACCGCAGGCAGCAGTTGAGCCCCCTGATTTTGTTGAAGAGGGTAGAAGGGCTAAAAATATCCTCCATGGTGGTGGCAAATTGAGCTCCACAAACACCCCACAGTAGTGCCGTGTGCGAGTGAGCGATCTCACAAAAATAAGAGAGCCTGCCGCCTCACCTTGAGCCTCGGCACCGAGCTCGAACAACACAATTACCCAGCGCGACACCATCTCTGCTGCTGCGCTCGTATATCAGCTACGCCGTTCACACACACAAAAAAGGGACCCAGTTGTTCAGCTCTCCCCGCTGTATCAGTAGGGTTAAATATAGCAGGCTGCAATATTCTGTCACTGTCAATGCGTCTTTGTCAAAGGAGATTGTTTTGATCAGCGGGACCCTGATGTAGAGTTTGTGCGGTTTTCCAGGGTTCGGCGTGCAGATACACACTGATTGTATTTGAGGGGTGTTGATCAGAGGACGTGCCGGGGTTTCACGCCCAACGCCAGCATTTCTCTGGATACGCGTTTTCTTCCTGTAGACTTTGTGAATCCCATTTTTCCAATCTCAGGCGTGTGCGCGCGTGTGTGTGCGCGTGTGCATGTGTGCGTGTGCGTGCGTGCGTGTGTGTGCATTTGCGTATGTCTGTGCGTGTGTGTGTGCACATGTGTGTGTGCGTGCGTGTGTGTGCGTGCAGATGTCTGAATGATGTGCCAGTGTGATTCGTCCTCGTATTTGTGTGTGTGTGTGTGTGTTTGTGTGCCTCTATGCCTGCATATGTATGTATAACTGTACAGACCAACCATGGCATTTTAGCGTGGACACTGGTGAGAATAAATTATTGACTGACTTAATTAATATGCAAATCCCCAAAAGTCTGAAAATGTTTAACTGCTTCAGTAAAAGACAAATCTGCTCAATCAGGCTCATTAGCTCATCTAGACTAATGATTTTTAGAGTGGCTCTCTATGCCGAAAGCTTAAATCCACGCGGGGCTGTCATGTTAACATTAATCTCAAGGATTGCGGTGTGCGTAACTTCAGTTATATCTTCATTTGCACTTTGCACGTGTGTTTCGCAGCAGTGACACTGGTGTTTATTCAGCATAGCTGTCGTAAGGAAAGCTAGGGGCAAAAGCAGCACTGTAGAAATGTTCTCAGCAGACAGCGATGGACGTCTAACCTGCCTGATGATACCTGGGGAGCTGCACTGCTCAGCTCAGGGTTAAACCGAAACAGCAAACTGACACAGTCCTGACACAGTGATTTCTTGCTGCTCGCAAACACAATTGGACCCCTGCATACACATTTCCAAGACAGCTACATTTCCTGCTTGTAACCAGCACGCATCAGAATCTGCATGGGTCAGTGTTCCGGGCGCTTTCATTCCCGCGTCCTGACTACCTCAGCAAAGGCTTCGGGATTTATTTCCTGCAGGCTCGCGGTGGCCTGGGCTTCCCGGAACGAAATTTATGTGCGAGCAGGATTGGTGTGGAAGGCTTGCACAGGCACGCCACTCGCTCTTTCAGCCACCGCAGAGACGCCACCCCCTTTTTCGGTCACCGTGGCGATGCGACCCCCTCTTTAGGCCATCGCAGAGACATGACCCCTTCGTTAAGCCGTCACCTGCGCTGCATGCTTAAGCAGAGTCCGGCAGACAGGGGCGTGTCGTGTGTGTCGGTGCGACGGTGTGTCGGAGTGACGGTGTGTCGGTGCGACGGTGTGTCGGAGTGACGGTGTGTTGGTGTGACGGTGTGTCGGAGTGACGGTGTGTTGGTGTGACGGTGTGTCGGAGTGACGGTGTGTTGGTGTGACGGTGTGTCGGAGTGACGGTGTGTTGGTGTGACGGTGTGTCGGAGTGACGGTGTGTCGGTGTGACGGTGTGTCGGAGTGACGGTGTGTTGGTGTGACGGTGTGTCGGAGTGACGGTGTGTTGGTGTGACGGTGTGTCGGAGTGACGGTGTGTTGGTGTGTCGGAGCGTCGGTGCGATGGTGTGACGGTGTGTCGGAGTGACGGTGTGTCGGTGCGACGGTGTGTCGGAGTGACGGTGCGATGGTGTGACGGCGTGTCGGCGTGATGGCATGTCGGCGTGACGCCGTGTCGGTGTGACGCCGTGTCGGCGTGACGGGAAAAAACGGTGAACTTTGACCCCACCCTCTCTCACCCTGTCATGCAGAACGTCACTGCCAACCACAGGGTGAACGATGTTATTGCCACAGAGGAGGGGCAACAGACTCTGGTTGGACGCTTCATGTATGGTCCTCTGGACATGGTGACTCTGACGGGAGAGAAGGTAATGCCTAATCAACTGAACTCCAGTCTGATCATCAACATCGCATCTGAGTTCTTTATATAGTTTCGTCTGTTCAATCTTTCTCTCTCTCTCTCTCTCTCTCTCTCTATCTCTGTCTCTCTCTCTCACACAGGTGGATATATATCTGATGACTCAGCCACAGTCAGGTCGCTGGGTGCACTTTGACACCGAGGTCACCAACAACAGTGGCAGGGTGTCCTACACCATCCCTGATGACAAGAAGCAGCCCTTAGGAGTTTACCCAATCAAAATGGTCGTCAAGTAAGTCAGTGCCAGTAGTTAGTTCTCTGAGTTTGTCAGTCTCCGTTATTTCTAGTTAAATGCTGTTTTATTCACTGTTGCGTTACATTAATGCTTGAGTGAACTGTTAAACACAGTGGGACAGAATACATCCCAGCAGGCGATAAAATTAATCTCAACACATCCGGTGCAGTGTGTGCTAAAGATCATCCACCTTTCTCTAGTGCTGTCTGCATTTTCTCATATTCTTTTCTCTCTCTCTCTCTCTCTCTCCATGTGTCTCACTCTTCGCTCTCTATCACACTTTTTCTCTCTCTCTCTCTCTCTCTCTGTACCCCCTCCCCTCTGCAGGGGAGACCAGACGAGTGCTGAGGCTTTCCTCACCGTGTTGCCTCATGGGATGGAGTGTGTGGTGTTCAGCATTGACGGCTCCTTCGCAGCCAGCGTCTCCATCATGGGCAGTGATCCGAAAGTGCGGCCAGGAGCGGTGGATGTGGTTAGGTGAGCAGTGGAATGTATGAGAGAGTGGGGCAGAGGGAGGGAGAGAGGGAGGGAGGAAGAGGGAGGGAGGGAGGGAGGATATGGGCTGGAAACTGAAAGGAGAAAGGAGGCCAACACCTTTGAGAGATGTGTGTGTGTGTGTGGGGTGTGGGGGGGTCACTGTGGAGTGGTGCATAAATATAATTATGTAAATTAATGAAATATCACATAGCATGATCTGCTAACAGATCTGCTAACTGCTGTAAATGGCCTTAAATGGTTTTAGATGGAAGCCCAGTTGGGAATCTGGGGTGGTGTGGAGATTGAATTTCACCGCTGTGCCTTGTGTTCAGACACTGGCAGGACCTGGGTTACCTGATCATCTACATCACGGGCCGTCCCGACATGCAGAAGCAGAGGGTGGTGTCATGGCTGTCTCAGCACAACTTCCCCCAGGGCATGATCTTCTTCTCCGAGGGCCTGGTGCACGATCCCCTGCGCCAGAAGACCATTTTCCTCAGGAACTTGATGCAGGAGGTGAAGTGCACCAGCAGGGCTACGTAACTTGTTACCTCACTTCCTGTTTATAATGAAGTGCCTGGATCCTTCCATGTCTTTTGCTTTCTGACGTTCTAGTCTGTTGCATCTCACACAGCATCATTATATTTCTTTGATTCCTCACACACAATCACACACACACACACACACACACCACCTTTTCACCACACCTGAGGCTGTCTGCCACAAAGTCCTCCTTTTCTCCTCTTGTTAGTGTCACATTAAGATCAACTCGGCCTACGGCTCTATGAAGGATATTTCCGTCTACAGCCTGCTGGGCCTGAGCCCCAGTCAGATCTATATAGTGGGCAGACCGTCCAAGAAGTACCAGAATCAATGTCAGGTGAGTTTCTTCTGTTTCTTCCTTTCGTTTAGTTTACAAGTACAAATCCATGGTGCCAGCGATTCTCGCTTCTCTGGAAAATTCCATTCGAGTTGCTGTTTACTTCCTGCTTTTCCTTTTCCCCTTTTCATTTTGTTCGTGTGGTCTTTTCCTTTCTTCCCCATCCTCTGCTCTCCATCACGTGGCGCCCCTGCCCCGCCCCTCCCTTGCCCCACCCCTCCCCTGCCCCGCCCCCTTTTCGCACGCAGTTCCTGAGCGAGGGCTACGCCGCACACCTCTCGACGCTGCAGTTCGGGCACCGGGCCCGACCCAAGAAGACCTCGTCTGTGCGCATGGTGCTGCGTAAGGGCTCCTTCGGCCTCTCGGCCAAACCGGACTTCCTGTGCAAGCGTCCGCACCTGCGCCGCACAATGTCCGTGCAGCAGCCCGAGCCGCCCGCCATGCCCAACCCCAAGCCCGAGCGCGCCCAGAGCCAGCCCGAGTCCGACAAGGACCACGGGGGCGGAGTCGCGGGTGGCCACGCCTTCTGGGTGCGCGCTGCTGGGCACCGTGGCGACACCACGCCCTGACCAGAGAGAAAGAGGGAGGGAGAGGAGGGACGAGAGGAGAGGAAGGAGGAGAGGAAGAGAGGCAGTTTCTCAGCCGACGTGGTCCAGGTAAGACCCTCATCTGGAAGCACTAGACTGAGTAAAATCCCCGGGGCTTTAAGAAGTTTTTTTTTTTTTTTGTAACTTTCCTGCCCTTGATATTCTCGCTTTTAAAGGTGCGAATCATTCAAGGCTGTTATTTAAAATTCGGGTTCAGAGGATTTCTGAGAAGAGCCGTCGCCTGTGAGATCCGGCTGCGTTTTTGTGCAGTCACACACGAGTCGATAGATTGTAAGAAAAGACTCGGCGTGCTTCTAATTTCCCTGACGGAGCGGGGCTCCCTCCCCCCACCCCCACCCCCCACCCCCCCCTGCTGCACCGTCACATCCATATTCATGACCAAGCCCAGGGTCGAGCTATTATTAGGAGATGCTCTCGGATCGTCTGACAGCACCACACCTCCCACTCTGCTCTTCCACTTCCCCCCCCGGCTGCTGAAATGCAAATTCGAATGTCCGGTCGGGTCCTGCGTTGGCGGCTCCGGTGATCCGAAGATGGAGCGAGTGCTGAATCCAGCCGTGCCTTGATGTGAAATTAATATTTGCTTTAAAGAGGGTGGGGCGCGCTAGTCCTCCAGCAGGACTCGGCTGCCTCTCTCTCCGAGCCAACGCGGAGGGTGTTGATTAGCGCGGTGTGAGGTCGTCCCTTCAGCTCCTCTCTGTTCCATTCCCGCAGGGCCTTCACCTCTCAACCCCACCCAGCTCCTGCTGCTCCACCCGCTGGGACAGACCGCACCACCCGCTGGGACGGGCCGCGCAGGGCGGTGTCCGTGTGTCCGTTCGACGCGCTAGGATCGCTTGAGCCTCGCCGGGTCCAAGATGGCTCAGCAGCACCGGAAACCAAACCGTTTTTTCGAGGTCCGGATGCGTTCGACTTCGAGTCGAGACGTGGAGTAGAGACGCCGTTCCTGAGCCGAGGGCTTGTGGCGTCTCTGCTCCTTCCTGTGTGCTTTGTCCAGTGATCAACGTGCCCTTTTTATCCGGAGGAGCTTCTAAGGCTCTACCACCACCTTGATACACACCACACACACTGACATACCCAATAACATCCCATTCGAAAGGTGGGATGCACACAAGGCCCAAGCAATACGCACCACAGACGAAAGGCAGCCGCCGCTCCGACGCTGACCCTAAACCTACATAGTGGCAAAGCGTCTGTTCGGCCTCGCCCCCTGCGCCGGGCCCCACGGACCTCCTCCTCTCTTGCGAGCCTCCCGTATCCGTGGCTCTGGGTGCGAATGGGAGGTGTAACCCTCAGTGCTTTCGTATGTGCCTGATATTCTCCTGTTTCTGTGGCAGTTGTAAGTGGCACCTGAATCAAATTAAATACGTTACTGTGGGTGTAGTTGCTTGTGGCTAAAGACAGCAATGTTTACCATACAGCAAATGCTGGTTTCATAGTCGTATTGTTGCTATTGATATTGATAATACTACCATATTATTCAAACTATACCAATGTAATTACGCCCATATAGTGATATCGTTTACAAATAAATGAGTCCGTATATAATAACAGTACATGACTGGAGACCAGTATGACCAGTTGAAGAGATGTCGATTGTCTCCTCGTGTCCTGTTTGTATTGTACTGCAGTACAGTACACATGCTCTTATTGAAACAATTTTTCACTGAGGAAACTTAAAATTGCCTCGTATTTATTAATGTAAATTTGCCAAACCAAGATGTGCGTCTCTTTCTTGTACAAGTAGATTTACACCCTTTGCGGACGCTATATGAAAATGAGCAACTACGCGGGAGTGTTTGTGTATTTGAAAATCCGTGAAGATGTCTGTGTTCTGAACCGATTTGTAATTACTGTAGATATTTATAATGACAAGCAGTCATTACCTATTTTTTTCTGTGTACACAGAAGTCTGGTGGATGAGGTCTTAAACACATCCTGCAATATGAGCCTCTGACATAAATTTCAAGGACAGACAGTATTTATATAATCTTTTGTGTGTGATATTCTGAATCAAATTGTGAACACTGATGAAATATTATTGAGTCACTATACAAGGTACATGAATGTATTTTCAGCCTTATAAACGTTTGTGTGTACCGATGTATATTCATTCGTCTTACAAAGTTATAGACCTTCCTATTTATTCAAATGATGTGCTATAAGAGAATATATTTATATTTTCCCTAAGTTATTCACCAAGATGCAGATTTTGTCATATTGTTTATGACAGGATCAAAAACATGGTATGGAAAAAAACAGACAACTGTGCTGTTGCAGACAATAAATGCTATTTTAGCCCATGTGTGTGTAAACACTGGTACATTACCTCTGTGATCCAGGGTGGAACGATCTACAGCGCGGAGCCATTACCTTTTGTGAGGCGCGTGCCGCTGATGTCTCTGCTGAAGACTCTGAAGAACTAAGGAGTGTCCACGTGTTTCTTTGAATCTGATTCACCTTTACAGTTGTTAACTGTTTCATTCGCTCACAGTTTGAAACACAACGTTTGCTGCTTCAGTGCTCCAGTAAATGAGGTGGGTCCAGTCAAAGGGGTGTGGTCTAACGCCCTGTGACTCGGTCACAGCTAATTCTGCCCCAGCTCCTGCCACAAAAACGTCTGTGGCTGGGGCCCTGGCCTCACTGAGGTGTGGGCTTAATTGTCTAATCTCATCCATTTGATCCTAACCAATCACAGGCAGGAACTCGATTTTATTCAAATTTATATTTCATTTATGCTGTCAGGCTTGTTATCACATGGGTTTAGATGGAGTTTTATATGTATGCAAATTCAGAGAGCAATTTGCTCTGTGTAATAAATTACTGGTAGAGTAAATGATGTTGGAGAACAATTTTTTTAACCACACCTATAATTCTTTTTCATATGTTTCTCATATTTATTTCCAATTGTATTTTCAGAGGTGAGATATAGTACCAGTATATAGTGTGTATATAGTATAGTACTCAACAGACATTTTTAAAGTATCGATGAACTCTGAAAATTTATAGTTATGTAATATTTATTTGGACATTTAATTTTTATGCAAAACAATTTAGTCAGTTATGACCCATTGATATATTGATTGTGTGATTTAGTGTAGGGAGTTTGGCTAATTTGTACTTAAATTTGCCAAATCAGACATGTGATGTCAGATACTTGTTAGACAGGCAATGTGATGTCTAGAGGTGAACTGGGTGAGCCACCAAGGGGTTTGGGTAGATGGGACCCAGTCGTGTGGTCTTATAACTGGGAGTGGGAAGAAAAGGGGCAACGGAACAGCCGGGAGAAGGGCGAGGGTAAAAGGAAAAGGGCAAAAAACCAAGGACGTCAGGGGAAGAACTGGCTCTCTCATTCAGTGAGGCAAAAACAGAAATAAACTTCCCAACAAAAGACTAGTCAAAAGGAAACAACGAGAGAGAACAAACTTGCTCTTTTAGTTTCAAAGCAACAGCTTTTTGTTGAGTAGAGGAAATGACCCGAGAGAGACTCGAGAACAAGTCCCGCAGTCCCGCAACCTCTAGCCAAAGATACGGGACGCGCTGCGGGTCAGAACTCTGAACAAGCAATTCAGCAACTGGTAGCTTGGTGTGAGCTGCTTATAAGGGCTGTCAAGCAGGAGTAGCTCATCTGGCTTGATTAGCCCGTCGGCTCCCTCTGGTGGCTGGTGACGGTATGGCGGTGGGGCCAATCCTTACAAGGCATGACCCTATGACCCTCTGGGTCCATATTGGTGAATGATTTTAGCCCTTTGTGTAATCTGAAACCCTAAAATACCACTTTGGGAATATTTATGGTAATAGTAGCTTGAGTTATAATTTTCATTGGTCCTGGACATATAAAGTGTTATTTTTTAGTCATAATATTTATGTTTACTAATTTCTGGTCATTAATATCTTGCATACTATATAATGTATAGTGTAATATACTGTACTGTGCTCTAGTGACCCCTCATGATCATGGTGGAGTGGGACTTTAACTCAAATCATCAATATTTAACGAAACCTTTGCAAAGTATAGATGGTGATTTTAGTCACTCTTTACATAATGATAGATTACTTATGCCTTTTAGATATAAACCATGTATAAACCATACATGTTTTTCTGTGAGATGGACATGGCATTCTGTGAACCTTAATCCTTTATCAGTGTTCATGTCTACCAAAATCACAGTTAACTGCATTATGTATTTAAAAGCATATTTGTTGGAATTTCAGCATCGTAGACATTGGTATTTTGAGTTAAGCAATTGTTTTGTCTATGGAACAATTATAAATGCTCTCTGGTAAGCTTCATGTATCCTTACTGTCAGCACAGAAAAGCCACACAGCTGCAAAAGTACGAAGAATTCAAAACGGCTAACATTAGCAACATGACTGAGCACCGTGACTGTGAGCACCAGTTCATTCTCCAGTTCGTTATGATTGTCATTATGTCATTATGTCAGCTCCAAAACAATCACCAAATCCGACGCTATGGCCTCGTACACACGAGTATACGCCCACAGCATCGCTCAGGACTACCAGGCAGCAGCATGACGCTAGCAGGAAGGGCAATTTCTGTCTGTAGTTGGGGGAACAGCAGCAGAATTATTATCTGATTAAAGTGGGAGGATCAGACCGTAGGCTAATAGACACTTAGCCTGGGTCAGCATCTCCTCTTAATGACCACTGCTGCTCACCGCCACTGCCATGAGAAGTAAAAATTCCCATTTTAATTCACACAGTCGACACAGTTCACTGCCTCTCACTGCCCCTCTCTGCCCTTTACTGCCCCTCACTGCCCCTCTCTGCCCTTTACTGCCCCTCTCTGCCCTTTACTGTCCCTCACTGCCCCTCTCTGCCCCTCACTGCCCCTTTCTCTTACTTTTTTATTTGGTTGTTTGTTTCTAGTATGGGCGGCATGGTGGTGTGGTGGTTAGCATTTTATTATCATAATTATTATCATAATTATTGCAGACATTTGTAATAGGCGGTAAAGAATTTAGACATTGAGAATTAGGACTATTGGAATAAATTTACAATTTATAAGGTTTTCAGTGTGGTATTTATTGGAATACGAATTAAAATATATCTGAAAAAAACGTTGTTTTTTGTTGTTCAACAGTGATCCTTCTGTGTGTGATGTGTCCTGTCTCAGATCATCCGTGTCTCAAGCAGGCTTTCTTCTCAAACCAGATCTCTTTTGATCTCAGATTGCTGGCCACCAATCAAAATGGCCCATACCGTTAGTGGCAGCTCTTAGTACCGATGTTCTAGGAAGTCACCCACAAAATGTTGCATCATGACTGAATCACTGCGATATGAGTGCGCAGGAGATGTGTGTATATCTTCTTCTGCAGTCTGAATGCAAAACGACAGCATTAGTGCACAAATCAGCTGATATTAACAGTCGAAGGCTTCTTGTCTGTGGTACCTGTGAGTGACGGCTTGTGTTCTGGTCTGCTCCATCGGTCAGCATCATGGCTGGACCGTCACTTTGTGAGGAGATGTCTCATTCATCATCGCGTTACCATCTGATTCTGGTTGTTTTGCTGCATCTCTCTTTCTAACATTAGTATGTATACCCTTGGAGTGTAAATGCATAGCTTTTCCATATATTCCATATATTTTATGTATTTGTGTATTTTATAATAATTCAGTTATGAAACATAGTTGTCTCACAGGGTTCAATCCTCAAAATGTTCTTCGTGTTTCTTATTTATGAGGTTTTCAGTGTGTTTTTCACACTGATTTAGATAATAATTCACTACTGAGGTGGTGAATACACTTGAAGCACTAGGCACTGAATCAGTAGTGTCTTATGAATTAAACATTTACTATCCATTTGGGCAGTGCAGGACACATTCCAGGACGTGTTTTATCTTGCAAAAATGCAGCTAACTAACTAAATCACAGAACCTTAAGCAATTGCTATATGGATCTAATTGGTAAGCGTTTAAAATGGTCAAACTTTGCCACAGTGACCTGTGACTGCACAGCTGCAGCAGAAAGCAGTCGTCTCCTGCTGGGACTGAGGCGAGTGGGGGGACCAGAGTGGGGACAGCATGGATGGTTCTGGGTCCACAGCTGAAGCTCTTTCGACGGAGCCCAACACCAAGATGTTCTGCGGCCGCTACCTGAGGCGCTGCCTCCCTCGGGCGTACAGAGAGGAGATCAACCACATGTTGCGTATGTCGGGACCCCTGGTGAGAGCCTGGTCTAGCTGCATGATTGACTCTCCTGCTCTCCCCCTATTTCCGTGTGTGTGTGTGAGTGAGTGTGTGTGATTGTGTGAGTGTGTCTATGTGTGTGTGACAGGTGTGAGTGTGTTTGTTATATACACACGAGAGTGTTAGGTTTCTCTGATACACAGATGTGACTATTTTCTCTTTAGTCTTCGATATACATTTGTCTAACAACAGAAAACATCAGGGCTTTTAATAATCTTGCTTTTCTAGTGAAAAACACATAAACAAACAAAAGACCTTGTTCCGGATGGTTCCGCAGCCTCATGCACTATTCATTCAGTGGTTTTTTTCTGCTTTGTCGTTATAGGTCGTATCTCGCATTTTGAATTACCTGCTTCCTTTTGTCATAACAATATTTTGTGGCCGCCTGGGAAACAGTGTGTTGGCTGGTTATGGAATGGCCAGCGTTGTGAGTTTGCACTTTCGTATGTTTAATTTTCATCTCCTTTAGGTTTTTTTTTATATTGTGCTAAAGAAGCTACCCTGTGGTAGCACTGTATCATAAACGCTAAATCATAACACTGCAAAAACTGTTAAAAGAGGCAAGTGAACATGTTTTCTTCTTCTTTGGTTAAGACCCTGAGCATGACCACAGCTGCAACAGGAGGAGGTCTCGCCCTGGCATGTGACACGCTAGTGGCTCAGGTCTGAAGATCTCTACCACAGCACAAATTACTGCGCACACATGCTACAAGGATGTATTACAGAAGCATTAGCACCTGCAGACCTGATACCACCTACATTGTCTGCTTTGTTATTAATGTTTAGTTACACAAGAACTCAGTAGTCCTAATTTTTATTATATGCACCTTGAAGTTCTGGAGCAAATGTTGACATCTAAAAAAAAACTATTTTCTGTATGGATGCATTTAATGCATTAAAAAAAACACATGCTGAATGATCCCTTAGAGTTCTTCACTCCCAGAAGCTCTCATCTGATTGGCTTAGCTAATGATATGATTGAATTCTGAGATCTGGGGCACTGGGACCATTACTTCATTATGCCTAACCACAGGATCACAGGTTCAATTAAATCATGAGTGGACCGATGAAATTTCAATAGTCTGTAATATGTTTTTTTTCTGTGCAGCTCTATGTAGAACATGTGCTGCAGGGATATTATATGAAGATTTGATCAAAAACCAAAAAATAATTTTTGACACTTCCTCACCAATGACGAGCTAAAGAATCCCAAACTAGGTTTTTTTTTTGTCTTGAGCTGTTTCTCGGCAAGGTCTATGTTGTAAGATGACGGTTAATTTCCAATATGGGGTCAATTCAGTGACGATGAACAAACTTTTCAGCCTTTCTGTGCCCTTGTGCCCTTGTGCCCTTGTGCCCAGACGTTTGGGAGCAAGAACCTGCAGCAGGTGGGGGTGATTCTGCAGAGGGGCATTCTGATCCTGCTGCTCTTCTGCCTGCCCTGCTGGGCCCTGCTCATCAATACCCAGTCCCTCCTCCTCCAGCTGGGCCAGGAGCCCGAGGTGGCCAGGTGAACCAACACATCTTACCGCCATTGTTTAGCACTGAGATGGTCCATCGAACACGCATAGACAAGTGTCAATCCCAATGGCTTGATTTTAAAGTCAAGGATGCACTGAATGTACCGTGCAGTGGAAATGGTTGAACAAGGGAACCTCTGGAGGTATGTGTGGCGTAGGCAGGAAAATGCCCTTAGGACTTCTCAGTTGACAGTATACCACAAGTAGCAAAGTGCAAAGCGGTCGCGTATGCAAATCGAGACAATGTGCAAACCGCAGATGTGCTACAGTTTCCACAAACAATTGGAACAACAAGCAGAGAAATGAGAGGTTGGGGTATCTAAAATATTACAAGTGCATTGCGTGTAACGGAGAGTAACATATAATTTGAGGTTATCGCAGAGGGTTAGGGTTAACCCTAACCCTAACCCCTACCCTTACATAATCCCCCTCTGGCTCCAGGTTAGGGTTAGGGTTAACCCTAACCCTAACCCCTACCCTTACATAATCCCCCTCTGGCTCCAGGTTAGGGTTAGGGTTAACCCTAACCCTAACCCCTACCCTTACATAATCCCCCTCTGGCTCCAGGTTAGGGTTAGGGTTAACCCTAACCCTAACCCCTACCCTTACATAATCCCCCTCTGGCTCCAGGTCCCTGGTCAGCCCTGCAGGTCATGGGTGACATATTTGGAAGAAATGAGATATGAAAACTATTTGGGAGTTTTTGTCTTTCAGCAGGAGTTGAAAAGTCAAGGTTGTCGTCTTAAAGATCCACTGATTAATTATATTTAGGGACACACATGCATATTTAGGGACAAGGTGCCGAGTGCTTAATCTCATATTATGCCACGTCCTCGAGTCGCGTTCATAATCCTACGTTACGTCTTCATAATCTGCTTAGAGTGGACAGTTATCTGCTTTTCATAGCATCTCAATCTCAAAGATCATTCTTCAAAGAGCCAATTTCCCCCACATTGGGCTTGAAAAAATCTCCAGAAAGCATATACTCTCAATTTACCTGCGTAATGGAATGAATTCACAGTCATCGCATTCCAGATGAAACGCTCGCCCTCGGTGATTGTTGCTGTCAGTTTTACTGCAGGGTAGTAATGACGTGACAGTAGGAGTTGACGTCTTCTTCCGTTGATAGACAGTTTCGTTCCTCTGCCATCGTCTTACACTTCTACTCAGCCACCTGTGTGCTCTGTTTCAGGATAGCTCAGCTCTATGTGGTCATATACCTGCCTGCAGTACCTGTGAGTGTTTTCCTATTTCCCCCCCTTTGCAGTTGACTGCACAGTATTCATGCTAATGAGAAATAATGAAATGTTATATGTTACGTGCTAAATTCAAGCACCACTCCATGCGCTGTTGTGTTAAGCTGCATCTCCCCTCCACTAATCTCTCTCATAGTGAGCTGTAAAATCTCTTGTGCACAGGCTCTGTTTCTGCATCAGCTGCAGGGAGCATATCTTCAGAACCAGGTGAACATTTTCTTTAGAGAGAGAGAGATGATGTTTTGCAAGACTCCATTGCTCCACAATTCAGAATCATTTAATTTCAAGTTATTTTACATTAAAATTAACTTATTTTGGTTTGCAGGGAGTGATTTTTCCACAGATGTATACTGCTGTTGCGGCAAACATTGCCAATGTACTGACAAATTACATTATGATCTTCTGGTTGGACCTTGGAGTATAGTAAGTGAATCATGAGTCACAGATATTTACAACTGCTTTGCACGTCTGTGTTGTCACGCTACAGTAATGGCTGCCTCTGTAACCTCATGTGAGAACCATGACAACCCGTAGAGGAACCTCGTGTTGTTTTTGTGAATCGCCCGATGTTTTGTGTCTCTGGATGTCAGCGGGTCTGCTGTGGCCAGTTCTCTGTCAGAGATCTACAGCTGTGTGTTTCTCTATGGCTACATTCGCTGGAAGAAGCTGCACACGGACACATGGGGAGGTGAGGTCAGACGCACCGGCCCTCCCCGCGTTGAGCCTGCACTCGGACATCCTGCCGTGCACATCGAGTCACATCGTTAAGCTTCCCAGCCTCCTGTGCTGTCTTTGGCTCTCTGTCAAAACGGGACTTTCGTTGCTTCTACAGGCTGGTCTTTAGAGTCGCTGCAAGACTGGGGCTCTTATATGAAGCTAGCAGTGCCTAGCATGATGATGATCTGTTTTGAGTGGTGGATTTATGAGTTAGGAGGATTCCTAGCAGGTATGCATCGAACATCACAATAGCTTGATACATATTTCCTAGACCACTGCTCAAGTGTGATAACATCTCGTACACATTATTCATAGATAGTGTGCTATACTGTTTACCCACGATAGTAAGCTTTGTATAATTCAGTCTGGAGAGTGTAACATGAAGCACAGATAATTCAAGGCCCACACTGGTTTGTGGGGGTATTACTTTTTAATTTGATGTTATTCTGTGTTATCTTTTAGCACCATCGAGTTGCTAATAGTAATTCTCCCTGGTGTTCAGTATATTAACTTTTCGCTGAAAGATAAGCCAGTGTCTCATCCCAAATGAATAAACAAAATGTTCAAAGCAATTAGTATGCTTACTGGGAGCTTGAGCACCTATTTCTGGTGATAATGGGATTCAGCAAGAAAGACACTCACAGGGGCTTCAGTCTATAAGTCTTTGCCATGTGGCCAAGTGTGTCGTCTTAATCATTACCAGCGTTATTCTGTAATTACACGGAAAATGCACAATGCCATTTTCACACTACAATAACAGCTGCCCGTTTCAGCTTGTCATGATTAATGTTGTTAACGGGATGCCAAATCAAGCCATATCATGAAATGTTTGCTCTGGGTTATTAAATATTCCCTTTCTTGAGTTTCAGGGCTACTGGGCGAAGTGGATCTGGCTGCTCAACACGCAGTGATTCTGATGGCTACCATAGTCTACATGGTGCGATGGCTTAAAAATAAACTAGCATTGTTTTGTCCACATTCCTGAACGATGAAAGATGAAATATAATTGCTGGACGTAGTGAAATATTACCTGATTCCACAGTTTTAAGTATAACTTACACGATATTATAACTTACGAGCGCAGACGTTCGGAAGATGGTCGACCCCACAATTGCTAAGGTTTTTAAGGTTTAGAAGTGTTTTCCTGTTTAAAAATGGCTGTTCAGGGTCCGTTAGGCATTCAGAGTGCGGTGTGCGTGCGTGTGGGTAACGCGCTCGGGGCGGGGAACACTGCTGGGGCCCTCCTCACTTGCAAGGTTTCCCTCAGCTACACAGGTTAATTCCCACCCCTCGCACTCATTCACCTCCTCCAGCCATTTTGGGTTTGTCCCACCCACGCACTTCACTTTACCTCAACGTCTCTCCTTTCTCACGGTGTGCGACGCCACAGTCGTCCTGACTATCGTCGAAGGCGCCATACTGGCCTCTGTGAAGTCAGTCATTGGTTTCATATTCACAGATGACAGGTAAGCTCTAGAGACGCTCAAGACTACGCCCCGATTTATTAGCACGTCGCTGATGTATTCTTACGAGCCTGTATTTTGGGGGCCAAAAAAATGCTTTACTTTTCAGGCAGATCGTACTGCTGGTGTCCCAGATTTTAAACGTCTACTGTGTTCTGGCGATTTTTGATGGTCTTGTGGTGAGTGTTGCACGTTTTCGTTTGTTTTCAAGGCACAATGCTGCACATTTCTTAGCCAACTCCCTTTAGCCTTAACCCTTTCTTCTCTGTGTTAGTGCGTCTGCATGGGCATTCTTCTGGGTGCGGGGCAGCAGAAGATAGCAGCCGTGGCTAATCTCATTGGTTACTACTGCATTGGACTGCCGGTGGCCATCTCTCTCATGTTTGCAGCAAAACTACAAGTCGCTGGTTTGTGTGTTGCTTTTGTCTCCGTTGTTTTCCCAGCGTTTTGGTTTGTCAGTGCGTAAATGCTCTTTGAGCCTGGCGTAGATTTGGCTTAACCTTGTGCAACCGCTGTGCCAGGGTTTTGGCTGGGACTCCTCATCTGCGTGTGCATTCAGGCCGGCTTCTTCATCACAGTCATTTTCAGACTTAACTGGGATAGATTGACAAAAGAGGTACGAACCACCGTGGACCCCTTTTTTCTTAGCCAGAGGGCCTTGTCAGCGCTCATTTTTTGTTTCCCCGAACTCGTACTACAGGTGGTGAGCAGGTATGTGGACGTATCTTTTTTCATTTTCAGGCCGTCCAACGCTGTAGGAAAACCAAACCGTTCAGGGAGGCACGAGAATCTGAGAGCGATCCGAATCATCGTACCGTACTGAGTTCTATTCCAGTGGACGGTGCAACAGACAGTGTAGAGGCAAGTGCTTTTGTATCGATCACAAAGAAAAATCAAAGCATTTTTGGGAGTGAACCGATGCCGTAGGGATATCATAGGGATCATGGGGATATGAACAAATTCTCCTTTCCAAACTCAGAATGGGAACAGCTACCAGACAACGACTTTACAGCAGTGCGAAGGCTCAGAACCTCGGGAGAGGCTGAGGCTGGAACAGAAGGTGGAGGAGCACCAAGTGTTACTCTCCACATCTCAGCTCGTCATCAGGAGAGGCCTGACCATTCTCTCTGCCATCCTTATCTTCGCCGCGGGGGTGGCCATCCATGTCTTGTTGCCTTTGCCTGAGGTTCTTGATGCTTTTGGAGTTAATGCCACTTTGCCCTCTAACACCACGCTGCACTATTCCACACTGTCTCCTCAGGTCACTCCCACAATGACACTCTGAAAACAGGATTCGTTTGATATTCCTTTGACCTTGTCAGCCTTTAATGTGAAGTCAAATTTTAATGCTTGTTGTGAAATTCTTTTTTAATTGTTCACGTGCCACAGAGCTTTTTCATTCTGTTATTTTTCTTTTATTTTTCATAGTCTTCATTTAAATATGTGTTTGACAATATATTTTTCCCACATTTACCTTAATTTTTAAAAAACCCTCCTTTTGTCTCTCATATGTTGCACAAATAAATGTACACTTAATTCACAAATTATGCATCTTGCATCATTAACATCATAGACATCTAATAATAAACTTCAAAATCAGATATAATATGAAGGTAAAAGAATTTAACTGGACCAGGTACTGCAGCACAAAGATTGTCATTGAATGGTAGAGTGACCACACACCCCAGACACACGACAGACCACACACTCCATTTAAGTTGATAATGCTTTTGGGAAATGATTAAAGGAACCTGAAATGGGGCCTATGGTACTACACACACACACACACACACACACACACACACACCATTTTTCATATTTCCCCGATATTTTTCATATTTTCCCCGATATAGTCCGTTTTAATGTAATAAAAATTATTGGCAAACTGAAAAACACTAAATCTAATATGTTCAGCATGTTTTCTATATATTTAATGGGCACTCTTTGTAAAGCCAGTCGAATAATGCCATCCTAGTAATAGAGTGAACAGTAGATTGGTTTGTAAACCCAGTTGTTCTGAACATTTCTGAGTTGGTCTTGGTATGTTCAATAGTTCGTAGTGCATTCTCGGTGTGTGTCTGTGAACTCAAGGCTGCAGGGGTTGCATCCTCTGCTGATTCTGCAAACTGTGCGTTTATGTTTCAGAAGCAGAAAGGGATTCTAGCAAAAAGATCAATGGACATAATCACACTTTGTGAAATCTGGCCATTAAGCTCACATCAGTTGTTTGTTTGTCTCATGTGACCCTATGGAGTCTTTCATCTCGTCTCTCTTTGTAACCCCGGCTCACGTGACTGTTCCTGAAGACCCTCCTTTTCTATTTTGGTCACAATGTTCAGCGGTGCTCTGGCTGACCCAGTTCATGTTAAAGGTTTTCAAGAATGCACATGAGCATGTAACTTGTGACTTGTGAATGTGTGAATATCATTGGCTGCAACAAAAAAAAAGGCCATTCATTTGCATATTTGTTTTTTTTTCTGATGTTCACACAGCAAGTTACATGTGAACGGAGCAGAGAGCAAGCTTATGGGTACACTTCTAAAATAAGAAAATATTCCATAAAACAACGACCGCTCGAACATGAAAAGCCTTGAACCTCCTGCATGGTTTCATTGGATTGTTTGCAGTCGGAAGGAACTTCAATCAGAAGGAATTTCACCATGAGCAATGTTAACAAAAATCGTAAAAAAAAAATAAGAATTCTGTCTGGAATGTGTGGAGGGACTTCAAGCAGAGCTAATCTCCCTCACCCATTACCACAATCACAGGTTCAGGTCCCCAAATAACACCTAGAGGGAGGAAGTAGCACTAAATGTGAAGGATCTGATGGTTCCCACATTTAAGCTTCTTTTGCAGGGTGATTTTTTGAGTTAAGTATGTGCCCTAGATGTATAGTGATAGTCATACATATGCCTCAGTTCTGGGTAGCCTCTAGCCTCTAGTCCTTCAGAAGATTAAGAATAATCTCTGGGTCCCAGGTGGTACGACTGAAAGCAACCCGATGAACTTCCTTACCGAGATTCATAAGATGAAAAAGAAGCCAATACTGCAACTATTTAGAAATGTTTTAAACACCAGTGCCTTTCTGTCAGGGAAGTAGTTCCATATGATGAATATAGTTACAAATAACAGGACCAAGAAAGTCTCTCAATTCACGAGTGTGTACTGGGCCCCTTGATTTTTACCTCTCTGGGGTCCAGTGTTATTCCTTGTCCCAGTCTAGTTTTATATGTTCTATTGTAATTACTGTAGCAGCACTTTATTGTTTCAGTATCCCAGGAAGATCGTAGAGCATGTTGTGGTGTGGTTGAGGCCTGCTGGTGACATTCCTGCATTTGAATGGGACCCGGTTAACAATACGTGAGAATCTTCTCTAATGAAAACTGCCTAAATGTCTTATGTTAGAAAAGACAAGCATGCAATTATTCCTTGGTATGACTTTCAGAGTTGTCTGAGCCGATGAACATTTTCTATGTGTTTTCTAATGAAGTGCTAAAGGTTTTGAGCATCTCTCCACCCTGTGAAGTTCTCATCAGTTCAGTACAGCTAAATATCTTGAAGATGAAAAAAGCTTTGTTTGAAACCGTTTCTGTAAGGCACAGACAATCTAGGATGTGAAAAATTACAAGCATGACTGAGAAGTAAAGGACTGTGCTATCTGTTGTATTATAGAAATTATTGTATTATCAGTTTAAAATACTGAATGAGAATTTAATCTGCTCTATCAGTGCATTTTTCCTGTTATTCCTTTGTTGTAGCAGATAACTTTTATGCCTTCTTTCTCAGACTATATGTAGGCTATAACTGTGTTTATGGAATTATTCTTTTTCTATTAAGTTCACAATTATGGTGTCATGATGCGAGTCGCAGGCAGAATGCCAAGATGAGTGCGTTTTTCGGACGAGACGTTAATCACTACAAATAATGATACACGCTGTCAACACAACTCAATACAACGAGCAGGACATACACAGACACACTTAAAAATACAGACGCTAACAAGTCGCACAAGTGCAACAAATCACGCTAAAATGACAAGAGATGTGAAACGAGAAATACGCATACACGGACTAACACACAGGCTAACAAGCATACACAGACAAAGGTTCACGCATACCACACGCAGGACAGCCCAATGGTAGTGTTATACTAACTGTAAGAGAAGAATATATTCTATAAAAATAAATAAATGTACATATAACGTATTTACAATGTATTTACATTTACGAATAAATGTACATTCATGAACATGTACAGCTATTACATATCCATGTTAAATTATACATATTACAGTCTAGTAAGTAATTACGGTCATATGAGTCACGGACTCTTGGTGTAAGCATTACTGCTGGGTGAACGGCCAGTTTATGTTTAAATCTCAATGCAAAAAAACTACCCGCCGTCTGTCGACTAATAGCCCTTGCACACATCCAGTTAGGAAGGAATATCTGTAGCAGATTGGCAGAATACCTTGGTGTATAGTGTACACCTGTGTAGTGGCAGAATACCTCAGTGTATAGTGTACACCTGTACAGTGGCAGAATACATTTGTGTATTGTGTACACCTGTATTGTGGCAGAATACCTTAGTGTATAGTGTACACCTGGTGGCAGAATACATTTGTGTATTGTGTACACCTGTATTGTGGCAGAATACCTTAGTGTATAGTGTACACCTGTACAGTAGCAGAATAGCTTAGTGTATAGTGTTCATGTATAGTGTGATCAACAGACAGGATGAAATCCACTTTTGCTAGTTTTCTTTTGTTTGTTTTCTTTAATTTTTTACTTGATGTTCATTGACTGCAGTTCAACAATAAACTAGTGATCCATTTCAGGAATCACCATCTGTTTGGAGGCAAATTGAGTCTCCAGGGGTGACTTCCGGCGCCTAACTCAGAGGTACAACGTGGCTTTCAATAAATACCCTTCATTGCTGAGTAATTGAAGACGGTAAGCTAAAGAGAGCAGCTGATTCAGCCCCTTTTTTGGTCTAATGTGTTTTTCTTTTTTTAACCTTTTCTTCTATTTGAACTTTGAGAACCTTTCTCCGGTGCAAAGGTTGATTCATCTTGGGAAAAACACAGTCTAGTGAGGTGTGCTAATGGCTGTTTTTATTTATTCTTCTTAAGAGTTGATTTTGATTTTGGAAAGCTGCATGTCTAAAATTTCTGGTTAGCAAAGTTAACACTGATTATTTTGAGTTGTTCACTGTAACAATATTGTTTGTGAGTTGAGTTGTGATAGATTGTTTTGAATTCTGATTGATGTTCAGAAATACTTTCTACCATCACAGACAGCAATTGCTCGGCCACTACTACAAACATCCTTTTTCCGCTGTGGACCAAATCAAAGCTCACTATTGTCTGCATCTCATTTAATCAGTGAGCGTTTAAGGGTTGTGAAACATCTCTCCTAAAGTGCAGAACAACGCACAGTTTCAGCAGAGCGGACTGAGGCGAGTGGGGGGGACCAGAGTGGGGACAGCATGGATGGTTCTGGGTCCACAGCTGAAGCTCCTTCGACGGAGCCCAACACCAAGATGTTCTGCTGCCGCTACCTGAGGCGCTGCCTCCCTCGGGCGTACAAAGAGGAGCTCTACCACATATTACGCATGACGGGACCCCTGGTGAGAATTCTCTGTCACACACACACACATACATGCATGCATATAGCACATACAAACATACATACATACATGCATGCATTCCTACAAACATACGTACACAAATGTGTTCTTACTCTTGTCTTTCATTCCTCATTTAATTATAAATCAATGCTAGCCATGATTGTTGGTTTATGGCGAGAACAGAGCAGGTTATAGGGTGATATTTGTGATACAGTCCTTTAGGATCTGTGGAATATTCCTCATGTTTTACTGTTGCACTGCTAAATGCAGTAAAATAAACTTGTTCCAAATCACATCACATTTCTTGGAGTTCCTTGTGATATGTAAAGTCAATTTTGAAATCTTGTGCACTATAAATCATTTTTTTTGGCAGGGGGGTTGGGGGGATTGGTGGGGGGGCACATCTGGCACTGTGCTGTTTTTGTGCGTTGGTGAAGCCCCATGAAGCCTCGTGCTGCGGCTCATCTCTTTCCCCCGAGGGGCCTGAAGACCGTTTCAACTCTGATCACCAAACAGTGCCGCGTTTGTGTCCGCAGCTCGTGTGCCGCTTCCTGAATTTCCTTCTTTTCTTTGTGGTCACAATGTTCTGCGGGCGTTTGGGGAACACAGTGTTGGCTGGCTACGGAATGGCTTCTGCTGTGAGTCCACACACCCCACCCCCCCACGCCACACACACACCCACACCTCCCAACCCCCACACGCCCCCCACATCACCCTACTGCTCTTGTCAATACATTTACGGATTGGACAAACAAAAGATTAAAAGTAATCAACTTCCATTTTCTGTGGTGGATTAGACCTCAGCAATGGTGGCACTGCAGCGCTTCACATGAGTGATTTTCAATTCAACTTTTAAATTCATTTCTTTTTCAGACAATAAATGTAACAACGGCAGCGACTGGATTGGGCCTAGCTTTGCCGTGCGATACATTGGTTTCACAGGTATATGAATCATATAATTGGTTCACTCACTGTTAATGACCCCATTCAGAATGTCATGAACTCCTTATTTAAAATTCAGTATTTGAAATGTTGCTTGAATGATGTTTGTGAAAGACAATACTAGCAACTTGAGAATGCATGCTTTGTTCATGTGTAGGTATGTGGCTTCATGGATATGATTTGAACCTACACTATATTGCCAAAAGTATTCACTCACCTTCCTTGACTCACATATGAGCTTAAGTGACATCCCATTCCTAATCCATTATGGATTTTTTATGTCTTTATGGACCTTGCTTTGTGCGCTGGTGCACAGTCATGTTGGAAGAGGAAGGGGCCAGCACCAAACTGTTCCCTCAAAGTTTGGAGCATGGAATTGTCCAAAATGTCTTGGTATGCTGAAGCATTCAGAGTTCCTTTCACTTGAACTAAGGGGCCTGGATTTGTTGCACAGGTGGCATCCTATCACAGTTCCATGCTAGAATTCACTGAGCTCCTGAGAGCGACCCATTCTTTCACAAATGTTTGTAAATACAGTCTGCATGCCTAGGTGCTTAATTTTATACACCTGTGGCCATGAAAGTGATTGGAAGACCTGATTCCGATCATTTGGATGGGTTAGCGAATACTTTTGACAATATAGTGTACTTCACTTGCTAATACAACAACAAAATCCAAAGCAGTCCAGAACCAAACAGAAATGGGCCAGAAATGGGCAGAATGGACCCGTGCAGACCTTTCACCAGTGAAAGAGTGCTAAATAGACTTCCACTGGGCCTTGTGCCCTTGTGCCCAGACGTTTGGGAGCAAGAACCTGCAGCAGGTGGGGGTGATTCTGCAGAGGGGCATTCTGATCCTGCTGCTCTTCTGCCTGCCCTGCTGGGCCCTGCTCATCAACACCCAGTCCCTCCTCCTCCAGCTGGGCCAGGAGCCCGAGGTGGCCAGGTGACTAATATATACTTCCTCACACGTTGCCAGAAAACAATGTCAAATTTTAAATGAATTATATACAAAAAAAAAACCCTTTACAAATGTAAGTAATATTCAGACAGAGTGGTAATTTGAAGTCTGGCCAATTCAACCATTTAAACCCGATGATACTGATTTGAAAAGGCAGTATGGATCTTCAGTTTATCATAAATATACTAAATACATGCTTAGATTGATCTTCACTCAAAATAGATCTACTTTATTGATCAAATAAAGTCTGATCTCCTTGCTTAGATCTTGTTTACCCCCAAGATACGTCTGGCTCAGTTCATCAGAGCAATGTAAACATGCACATCTCTCAGGGCCTTGTTTGGAATCTCTTGAAACGGATGCTTTCGTTGAGCATGAGTTCTGTGCTCGAGTTGAAGTGTTTAACCCCTGCTGAGGCTAGTCATGCTGAACTCTACTTCCTTTTCAGGATTGCTCATATCTACGTTGTTGCTTACCTCCCTGCGGTCCCCGTAAGGCCAGTCTTTACCTATTTTGTATTGTCCCCAAATTACACCACACATCTGAGTCCTCACTCACATTCGTTCTGCCTCCTTCTTTTGGCACAGGCCATGTTTCTGTACCAGCTACAGTTGTCTTACCTGCAAAACCAGGTGTGTAGGACTAATAGCCCTTAATAGTCACTCTGGCCAGTAATAAGACCCACTGTGTTTAATGCCTGTGTTAACGATGGAAGTGCCTCTCCCTCCAGGGTGTGATTTTACCTCAAATGTATGCGTCCGTGCTGGCCAATCTCATGAATGCGCTAGCTAACTACATTCTGCTGTTCTGGTGGGATCTTGGTGTGCAGTGAGTGTTCTTCGTCTCATTCTTTTTAAATGCGCCTGAAAAGACTCTGCTGGTCTTTATTTTAAGTTTGTGCACGTTGTGTTTCAGTGGGTCTGCAGTAGCCAACAGCTTCGCCCAAGTTTTCAGTTGCTTTGCTCTGTTCTCTTACATCCGCCTAAAGAAACTCCACGTGAACACATGGGGAGGTGAGTGGCACCCCTTCTTACGCTGAACTTCATTGCAGCAGTGCAGCAGAAACCACCCATGTCTTACACCGGAGTTCAAAGTTGAACTCTGCCTGACCCAGAGTGCATTGCGTCACTCTTGCTCCGCTCACTCAGGCTGGTCCACTGAGTCCCTGCAGGAGTGGGGCGCCTACATGAAGCTGGCTGTTCCTAGCACACTAATGACATGCTTTGAATGGTGGATCTACGAGATTGGGGGATTCCTAGCAGGTGCCTTTTTGCGGACACAGCATATTAAGCATTTAATAAAGCTTTTTAAAAAGTATCTCAGTATATTGAATGAGCATGGCTCACATTGGTCAACTTTGCTCACAGGAATGTTGGGAGAAATAGACCTTGCTGCTCAACATGTGGTCATAATGCTGGCATATATTAACTACATGGTAATGAAGTGATTTAAATATCTCTCCATATTCATTAACCTATCATTCATCTTTGTCATATCCACATTTGTTCACATTTGTCATGCTCACTGTATAACACATACATAAAGGATAAACACTAGTTAAAAATCACCTAGATCCATGCATGTGTCTCCATTTCTTTTTAAACACATACACATACACCATATGCATACTGAGCTTATTTTTTATATATTTTAGAAATATGGACTTTTCTATTTTAGAAAAAAAATCTCTAGAAAGTTTGTGTATATATATATGATTTGATTTTTTTCTTTTTTCAATAAAGTTATGCATGTGTTATGCATGTTTCTTTCACACTATACAAAGATCCCGTTAGGTCTGCAAGGCGTGGCGTGCGTGCGTGTGGGTAACGCACTAGGGGCGGGGGACACTTCAGGAGCCATCCTCACTAGCAAGGTTACTCTTATCTGCGGAGGTGACAAAACTTCATTCACACATGCCTCATATTTCATTGGTTATATAATCATCAATTGCAAGCTGTGTGGGGCTTAGAAACACTGTTCTCAAACACTGGAACACTTTCAGCTGTTCTGGCCATCGTTCAGGGTCTTGTGCTTGGCTCAACTAAAACAGTCATCGGCTTCATGTTCACCTCAGATGAGTATGTCTTTCTTAATTGTTCTCCTTATTCTCCTTTTGGGGCATTTTGACATTCAAATCTGTTACTACGTGTTGACATTAACCATTAATCTTAATAAAATCCTCCAAACACTGCTTTTAAACAACTCTGTCATGTGACCATCCACTTTCAGGAGCATAGCGGAGTTAGTTTCCGAACTCATGAGTATCTACTGCCCTCTTCAGTTCTTTAATGGAATTTTGGTGAGTTGGCGAGTGGCTCGTGCTAAAGTGAGACACTTCACATTAGCATAGCCGCTCTGGTTCATTCTCAGACAGCAGACCTTCACACAGTTTAGAAGCGTGGCCATGCTTGCTTGTGTGTTCACTCATCGTGTGGTTTGTGACCGTTCTGTTACGTTATGTTCTCAGTGTGTTGGTATGGGGATTGTCCTAGGCACGGGTCAACAGAAGATAGCAGCCATTGCTAACCTGGTGGGTTATTACGGCATTGGCCTTCCACTCAGTATCGCTCTCACTTTTCCCGCCAAACTAGATGTTGCAGGTTTGTTCTTTTACATGAATGAAACAATTTAATCGAATGAGGTCAATCACAGACAGCACTGAACAGTTTGCTGTAAGCATTGCTGTAGTAACACATGCCTCTTGTCCTCCTTAATAGGGTTCTGGCTGGGCCTTTTGGTTGCCGTCTTTCTGTTGGCGATTTTTTTCATCGTCATCATCTTCAAATTAAACTGGAAGAAAATGACGGAGGAGGTATGACCTAGTCGTATCTCGATGTCTCATTAATATTCATATTTGCTGACTCGTTTCATGATTAAAAACTGAATATTCATTGCTGAGGAAGGCTATTTACCGTGCTGGATTGGGGAAGAACAGTTCTGTAAGGCACCCAGAGCTTCGATCCAGTCATCGACTCTCTGATAGCTTCTACATCGCGATGAGTAACGGAGAGGTATCATTCTCTCGTATAAATTACCTGTAAAACGAACTGTAAAAATCCTTTTAGGACTTCACAAAGCATTTTTGCTTTGTGAAGAAAGTCAAATGTTTTTTGCCTTTATCAAATTATTGTGTCAAATCCTCAAATGACCATGCACAAACATTTTGAACTATGCTCTTTCGTGGTCAGAATGGGAGCAGCTACCTGGCCATGAGCTATCGAGTCCAGGAAGAGGAGAAGACCAGCTCAGAGGCTCAGGAGAGGCTGAGAGGAGATAGGGCAGAAGAGCAGAAGCCAGTGTCCCTCGCCACCTCTCAGCTCGTCCTCAGGCGAGGCCTGACCACTCTCGCTGCTGTCCTTGTCCTCGCCGCCGGGACGGCCGTCCACCTTTTCCTGCCTCCGCCCGAGCTGGTCCCTGCCACCAACAGCACTTTGGACTGGGAGAACTCCACATCTCCTTCTCCATCCCCCCTACAGATGCTGTCTGTTTGAGACTGGTTGGTGATCACTTTTAAAGTGGTTCAGTGAGGAACTCACCTCAGCATGGTAGTATATGACTATGCTGTGAGTATTGGCCTTAGTAAAAGGAAATTCCTATCGCAATAAGGAGTAATATATACCTGTAGACGTTTTCTTTAGTTGCCGAGATGGCGAATATTCCAAGAGATTTAATGAAATTAATAATATTGACAATAGAGGTTTAAGTGTAAATGGTGTTTATCCAAATCAATCTAACACACTAAAATATAGCCTGATTCAAACCTATTTATGTATTGGAAATCACCTTATATATTTTATTCACCTATTAGTCGTCCTATTCAGATAAACCATTGCAAGTAAACATGAGGATGTATCCAGCAATTAAACATATCTCGTTTGTTAATATTGGAAACAGTTACTGGTAAATATTTTCAGTGCTTTGAAATTCAAATTTGTAGCTTATTAACCTATTTTTAAAATGTACAAAGATAGACAACACAGTACATCAATACATTGTAAATATAAATTTATTCACTGTGTAGCATACCTTCACCTTCATGTACCTTCATACCGTCTCTTGACTGAGATTAGTCACAGATACAAATACGTTAAATAAAACTAAAGGGTAGCAAACCATCTGGAAATCACCTCTCTCAGGTGTGCTTTGTTTTTACTCGAGTCCATGTCCTCCAGAGCTGAGTCTGAGCTCCGTGGCCTTCTGCCGGGCCTCTACCTGGACAGAGTCGTGTTTAAGACCAGTCCTCCAGCTAGCACACTGAGCATGAGCAGCAAGGTGAGACCCCGGCGCAACACCAGCGTCCTGAATGGCAGAGGCTTCCCCACAGTGCGGAGGTTCTGATTGGACGACGGCTCCAGCAGCACGTCCGTGTCGGTGGCCTGGCTGGCCTCGTTTGGCTCCACGTCTCCCGGCTGCTCTGCTGAGTCTGCCAGCACAGAGGTCCTGTTAGCACCGGGGCCACCTCCGCCCGCTTAAACGTTATATGCTTCGCCAAGCAATCTCGGAGCGGGGGGGAAAAATGGGGATTCTTACCATCCTCGGTCCCATCGGACTGCACTCCAGCCCTGATCTGAGCCTGTGATCAGAACAAGGCATTAGTAACGCTGGCGCTGAACGCCGCAGGGCAAGAGCTAGATTGCGTTTTGCACGTGGCTCTCACCTCCTCTGTGATTTTTGCCCAGTTCATCTTGACCAGGAGCACTACGAAGAAGACCGACTGAAAGAGCACGCAAATGAAAAGGCCAGTCCAAAGACCTACAGCACGGCAGACGAGAGAAACACGACTCAGGGGGCAGCGCGTGGCATCGGGAAGACAGGGAGATGAAAGAAAGAGAGGATGTGAGACAGAGAGAGAGAGACAGAGAAAGTGAGGGAGAGAGAATGTTTTCCCTACCAAAAATCCCTAGTTTGGCTGCGAACATCAGAGATACTCCAATAGGAAAACCCACACCATAGTATCCAATCAGATTTGCAATTGCCCCGAGCTTCTGCTTCCCTAAGCCTCGGACAATGCTCCCAGCGGCCGCCTGGCGAGTGATGACATCCAATCAGGTGATCCAGCACACGCTCTGTTTACACCTCTGACACCTCCCACTTTATCGGTATAGAACAATACGAGCGTCGCACGCTCTGTTAAGTGTTAAGTGGTGTAAGGAACAGGTGTGCAGGTGACTCACTGCTGTTGCGTCAAATATATGGAAGGGAGCATAGAGAACCATGACGGTGGCAACTCGCTGCCTAATCTGTCTGTGAAAAAGACATTTTTTTACGTTTCATGTTATTTATTAATTTTTTTTACATCATTTTAACCCTAACTCTAGCTGCATGCAAACATGGTACTGTTTTCATATTTAAAAAAGTATTCTAAACCCACAGTATAAAGAACAGTCTATGAAGTTTATTATACTGACACCATGTCCAAGTTAATATGTGATGTGTTTCATGGACAAAGTTCACAGTGGATTTTACTAGAGTTAGGTCATGTAAGCAAAATGATGGAGCTTAAATGGATTATAAAGACAACACACTGTCCAGATGCAACAGAGTGGAGTACTCACTCATCATTGGTGAAGATGTAAGAAATGGCGTCTTTGGAACAACCGATGATGACCGCCAAGCATACTGAGACCAGTACTGTGAAACAAGTTCATGAACCGAGCTTTTTCACCTTTCTCAGAAAAACTAGTACAATCGGAGCACTGTAATCCAGCCCCCCAGTGCAGCACATGGTTTAAATTACGAGTGCCAAACAAGCAAAGGTCAATCACGAGTGCGAAGCGCCTAATCTGGCAGCTTCGACCACCACAGCCAACCCCAGCACGGTTACTTCCTCTGTGCGGTTTCTTTTTTTTCCCAGAAGTACCTGCGCAGGTCATGCCGACCTTGGCTGACAGCTTGGCTTGAGCCGTGTCTCCAGCCCCCATTGCGTTTCCCACCCGCACACTGCCTGCCACACTGAAACCTATAGGAACCTGGCAGAAGGAGACCTGTCTCATTAACAGAGCTGCACAATTAACCACCGTCCATCATTCATGCAGTGAATCCCTGCAAAAACGCACAGCGTTCATCGCCATGGTTGGTATTAAAGACTGTAATAATTTCAAGCAGGATTTAGTCAGGAGTGTCATGTGAGTATTTACCATATACGCAATGTTCGCCAGTTCATAGACAACTGCCTGAGCTCCAAGCTCCACCTGACTTACCAAACCTGTCATGGAAAACAGATTCGGCCAAACGACCAACCGATTCAGTGTAGCTGAATTTGGCACACAGCGAGCATGAGACAAATATGTTAATATATATTTATATAATATGTTAATTACCCCCCCCCTCCGAAACCCTAATAATCACTTTCATGTGAGCATGAAATCGAACCTGCCAAAAATGCGCCCAGCTCATAGGTCCACCACTCTGCACATAGCATTAGCATGCCAGGGACTGCCAGGTGGATGAAGGTGTCCCACTCCTGTAGACAGTCCATGGTCCACCCTGCGCATGCAGAGAGAGACACGGGCCTCACACACAGCCAGCAGTTACCATAGCTGTATACATATGATTACACAAATTAGGGAATTGTTGCTTTCAACGTCTGTCACTGTGGTTAACAAAATAGGTTAGAATTTGCATAAGTGGAGTCGGCATGATCAGCCTTTCTAATCGGGTCATTATAATGCATGTATAAAATGAAACAAGTGTATATGCAAATTGTTTGTCACATATTTATCTCACTAGGGAATGTTGGTGTGCAGTACTCACTGCTATAAGGAAACCTGAAATGGTTCTTTATGTGGTGCAAGACTTTCATGTGACCATCTACCACAGAAATGTTTGCATGATTTAAAGAACGCACCACGCCAAGTGTCCTTGTGAAGACCTCTGCAACGGATGTAAATAAACAGTACAATAGCCATCGAATACTGCGAGATAACGTTGGCTGCCGCTGATCCTCTGCAGATTAAATATCAGTCATATCAGTCACATTGGTGATGTCATACATATCGTAATCTTTGTCACTGACATTTTTTTAAATTCTGCACTGGGATAAGCGGACTATGCCCAGGGGTTTAATCCCAGCTAATCGTTCTTTCCAAAGCACTCATGAGGGCTTAATCCCAAGATGTTTCCGTGGCCACCTAAATAATGTTGCGAGTGTCGGCTCGATAGAACGGTGTACTCACGTGACGCCGAGGTGAAGAACCAAGACCAAAACGTAGTTTGCCAGAGCATTTATGATGTTTGCTATAACTCCAGTGATAACCAGTGGCCAAATGATTCCCTAGAAGGAAACAGTTCATTCACTTTTTTTTACACCTCTCTGAATGACAGTGATTTTCATTCCTGTCAGAGAGCCAGGAGAGTGTGTTGTCTCTCAAGAGCTTCTCTTACCTGGTTTTGAAGATATGTGGTCTCGATAATGAATGCATATAATGCCTGGAAGAAAACAATTAAAATGGCCTCAGAATGTTTTTTTTATTATTGGAAACCTTCAAGTGTCTCTGTATGCAGTGAAGAAGCGACTGCAACTTAGCACGTCCGTCAATTTATGATCTGATATAAATAATTCAAGCGGTTGATTTGAACCAATAGATGCTCCGTTATTGCATGTTAGTGTTTATATGTCTATCTAAGAAGTGAATGGAATGTATTGACTTCCATTAATTTGTCTTAAGTTGCTTAGTTCAGATCAGGGTTGCGTGGGGCCTGGAGCCTCTCCCAGCAGCACAGGGTGCATGGAACCAGCCCAGACAGGGCAATGTGCCAGCACACACACCCTCACCCATCCACACACACACACATCCTCATCCACCCACTCACACACACACAGCGCAATTTTAGAGAACTCAGCTGAATCCGTAGCCTCGGGCACATGGGGAATATGCAAACTCCTCACAAGTAGTGCAAATGTGCAAACACGAAAAACATCTTTAGTAGGGGTGTGTGTGTTGTTTTACGTACTGGAAGTGCTGGCATAAAAATCTTCACGTACGTCTGAGATAGCCTGAAACAGATAGGCGTAGTTTTATTATGCAAGGCAAAGCCACACAAGTTCATTTCTTGTACATTTCTAGTACATTTCATAATACAGAGGCCAATAAATTCATAAATTAATACATTAAAATACAAAGAATAAAGAGCTTACAGGATAAGCCACAAAATAAATAGGGCTAAAGGGATAAAATTAAAGAGAGAGACATCAAATATAAAAGGAAGGAATTTTAAAGTAATTAATATTGATTAAGAAAATTTTTAAAGACAAATCTTATATACTGTGGAGGAAAACAGAAATCTTTTCAGTCTAGATGTTGGTGGTTTGGGTATCTTAGGACTTTTGGGAGTTAGTTCCCACTGTGGCTAACAGGGAAACTGAAAGCTTTGCTGTTAACCAGGAACAGTTCCTGTTCTAAGAGGCCTAATGAGTTTCCGTTCTTCCAGAATGGCAAATAAATATCTGAGTCCATGGCTGTTTCATTATTTATAAACAAGTAAACATTTAAAACTGTGACTAAATGGAGGACAGAGGATTTGAGAGCTGAGGTAATACCAGCACAATAATAAGGCTACGTTTCTCTTGGCCTGGTTAGCATTCTAGTGATAACATTCTGAATTTCGCTGCAGATGTGTAACGGTCCAATGGAGACTTCTGTAGTAGTAGCCTGCTTTGAAATTAATGCACAAACAGGTTTGTCTTGGAGATGATGTTGTTACTGAATCACACTTGGCCACCACAACTAAGCTCTGAGTACTTTATAACTCTTGCGATGTCTGACTTTATGTCTTTTGGTATTTAAGGTCTTGGAGGTAAGCAGTAACCTTCGGCCGGTGGACGCAGGTGAACGGTTGCAAGAGCTGCAATGTTCCTTACATTTTTTTTTTAATCAATAGCACTAAATTCAGACATAACTGAGTTATGATGATGGCACTTACAGGATCCATTTGCTAATGTATCTATTTAGCCAGCACTACCAGCTGGGAGTCGAATGTCAAACACTTCCAGGCACCCAGTGGTTCTCTCTTATATCACTGCAAAACTTCTGTTATTAGCACAAAACTAAGAAACAATAAGGATACTGTGCACTGGAAGGTTGGGTAGGGGACAGCAAACCGGTTTGCTCTGGCTGTGTCAGCAACAAGTAGATCTCAAAAGAGAAGTTATGGTGCTGACTGAGCAACTGGTGGGGCCTTGTCTCACGACAGACTCGTGCCAGAACAGGAGGCATCAATGTGATGTTTCAGACTCAGGTGACCAGTGGAGAAGAGGAGCTAACGAGCTGTTTGAACACTTTTAAAACTGATTTTTGTTAGTTGGGGTAGGAAAGGCTCCAACAGACTTCAGTTGTGGTTGGGATATTTTTCACAATGTGCTTAAAACTCAAGGGTGGCAAAAATGATCCCACAACTATAGGTAATCTTCTTTTTTGGGCAACTAGAATGGAGAACAATATGGTGCAATAGGAAACAGCCTCAATAGCAGCATGTCAGAGTGTGCAGTGAGTGATACCATGAGTGTCAGCACCAGCGACAGTGTTACACACTCATGGATCTTTCATGGGCCGCAGGGAAGGGTGAGTTGTCGTCGTTTAGAGAGGGTTCTATTCAAGGTCCCTTCGTGGGATCTGCTGATTGCTTTGGGTGACGTGAATGTTCAAGTGGGATGTGACTTGGCATGGTGAAATTGGTCGATATGGTCTCTCCAATTGGTCGATATGGTCTCTCCATTGTGGACAACATTTGCACCGGCATTTCTGCATCATGGGCACAAACCCCTAAGTGCAAACATTGGTGGCATCGAGCCTCAACAACAAGTTCACAGATTGATTACGTGCTCCTATTATGTTGCTTCTTCTCCAGTGTCCACAACACAAGGTTATACCAAGGAGCTTGATGGTAGCATGTGCAACAGAAAAATGAGCAATCCATGTATCCTCCAAGAAGCTGAAAGCAATTTCAGATAGTGGACCTTCAAGTGGGAAGCTAACCTGCTCAGACAAGAGATGTAGACTTGCAGACGCACTTTTGACCTTTTGACCTGAAGTCAGGTTGCAGTGGGCCTATATGGTTGGCATGGATCCCTGGATCTACACGGGTGGGATCCCTTCACAGCCCAAGAACAATCAAGGACATTGAGCATTGAATCAGTATGGCTGCATTCAAGTCCTGTATGGCCTCAATGCTAAACATTGATCCTTATGGCTCTGGGATTTGGACATGTGCAGAGAGTGACTATGTGAAGATCTGTTTATGCTTAAGTTTATGCACATCTCATAAAAAAAAAAAAAACAACATAAAATACAACTGTTATGCTGTAATACAAGAATTGACTCCAGCAGTTTATTGCCATGAAAAATACAGCTGAGAAGAGACAGCTTAAGTGTACTAGACATATGGCCCAAGTACGTCACACTGTCACAACAGAAGTGTAAGACATCAGAGGATCCTTTGCTGGGTCTTAGCTTGCAGCTCTGAGGAGATGTCTGAGTTTTGTAACCATGAAGTAGGTACCTGGCACATATCAATAAATACACACTGTACTTTGTACACTGTTGCTGTTATCAGTGATGTTTTGTGGACAATGCCAGATTAGGTCATAAACGGAGACGTTCAGGAAGGGGACAAGGAGCTCTAATAGAGAATGGATATAACCAGAGCATACCGCGTGATTCATAAGGTCTCAGAAGGCGTATTACTAGAGGTGAGCAATAAAATGTATTTTTTTATATTAAAATACTACTCATCCTTTAATGGCGAAGAAGCAACATGCAATAAAAACAGAATAGAAGATGTTTAAGAGAACACAAGCCATTTTTAACCAGCAGTTGCAAACAAACCTGGCAGTGTCTGGGTTTTGCTTCACTGTCAGTAGTATTGACTCTGTATTGATTAAAATGGCCCAGCAAGGGAAACACGCCAAGAGTAAGATGAGAATTCCCCTCTGTACGATGATACCAACCCTCTGGAGGTTACCACTCCCAAAGGTCTGTTGGATAATTTAACAGCATGAACAGAGTGGCTTAATTATTCCGGGTTTTCATTACTTTGAAGAAAATATTAATAGACCCCGATGCAGAAAACATAACCAATAGAATCTTTAGCTACATTTCTAAAAACTTTACTAGGAATAATAATAATGATGTTTTTTTTTGGGTTTGTGTGTGTGTGTGTGTGTGTGTGTGTGTGAGTTTAAGTTGGAGAAACTGGATCCCTACCTGAGATATTAATGTGTCACAGGCTGATGCCAAACCATATCCCACCGCAACACCGGTCACGTTGATAACCTGTCAGAAGGGCCGTAGAAGACATGATGATTATAAATACCGGATAATCTAAGCTGCTCTGAAGCAAAGTGTCACAAAGAAGGTCAGTCACCACAGGTAAAACTGAATGATTTCTACTCACAGCTATAGCTAGCACTACGCCATCGAGCTCGTTCCTCCCCAGATGTCCACAGAACACAGTACTGACAAAGCTTATCAAATACACCATAATATATGTCAAAAACTGGAGAAGAAAATAGGGACCGTTAGAATAATAAAACAAAAGGACATTTTCATTTCAAGAATAGCATGAAAGATCAAATATCAGAAAACAACATACATCAAAAACATACATATAAACACCTTTATTTTCTACCCACTTGAAATCTAGCACCTTTTTTTTTTCCAATCACCCCTCTTCTCTTTTCAGCGAGAACAGGACAATCTCAAGGTTAGTGGCCTTCTCGTGCATGTATCACTGCTCCACACACAGCAACTATCTTTACAGGATATTTAGTTTTGTCTCTTTATTTTCTGTGCTGGTTTGTTTTAAAGTGTCTCTGATATCAGTCTCCTTTCCAGCAAGTAAAATGCATACTTGGATTTAAATCAGATTTACTTGAACAGAAAATATTCACTCATAAAAATCAAACCAGTAGTAAAGATCAATGCAGTTTCTGCCTAAGCCAATAAGAAGAATCTTAGCAGCTGTCTTTATTAATGGTTATGCACAGATATAAATTTACAATCAACTTTGAACTTCAGGAACCTGAAAGAGTCTACATTATTTATATTTTTTAACTAAATAGTCAGAATGCATATGTCATCTTTTCTAAAATTTCAAATAACTAAACAGCTTAAAGCTTTGCAAATAAACAGCTTAAAGCTTCCCACGTGCTACTTTTGTAACATAGGGACCATTGTAAAAGTATTTAAAAAAAGACAGAGTAAACACAAACATAAAAACAAAATATTTGAATGACTGAATAAAACACTGAACTGAAGCTGAACACTGACAGGGTGTACAAGGTTGTAATAACATCTCCAGATTGTCAATATGGTTCACATATACTCACGTTTATATTCTTTTGGATTTCAATATAATTTTTAAGCACATCATATAGTATCGGCTTTGCATAAATTTTGTATTTACTTTGAATTTGAGGAGGAAGTGATGATGTAAACCCCTTGGAGTTTGGATGTAATGTAATACATGCTTTACAATTAAATTTAGTCAGCTTTGTGTTTCAATAGTGTGAATGAATTTCAGTAAATTCATTCAGTAAAAACAATATCACACGTGTATCACCTGATGGCAGTTCTGAAAAACAGTCAATGCAATTCCTACTTTTTATCTTGAATTGCAATATCATTTGAACAAAAAAATTGCAATCCTAAAATAAATCACGAACGATGTCGCTAGGTGGCAGAAATTCCCCTCAATTGAATTCAGCAATTCCCTCTTTATTTGAATCACACAAAATATTTATATTTTGAATTTCATGAATTGCACTACATCCAGCATTAAATCACCTGTAAATAATGCAGGTACAAGGTCACTGAAAAAAGTCACAAAGTCATTTGAAAGGAAATGCAGTTCTTGCTTTGTGTTAATTTTAAAATTTCAATAATAATTAAAGCATTTTGCAAAGAATTGTGAATTGTCTGTAATTGCTATTAAATTTTAAATTGGAACAAAATTACTTTCAAATTCCAACGACTGTGATAACAGACACTTAAATGCACAACATTTAGTTTATTTAAATTGTGAATCACTGTTTCGACCCTTTAGACGATTTTTAAGTTATGGACTTAAATAATATAATATTATAATCCATATTGTTTTATGTTACGGTGTACTGTCTCTATTACAACGATCCCTAATTCGCTATGGACGAAAACCAAGGATCATAAATTCTATTTATAAATTCTGTTGAAATGGTAGAATTAAGAAATATGCGTTGCATTTCTCTCTATTCTACTGACTTCTAATAAGAAACTGAGTAATCAAGTGCACATTTTAAGGAACTAATGAAGTTCAAAGTTGGTACATATCAAACATCAAATATCCAGAGCTAACTTTACGTCGGTGGTGTTCAGGCTATGTCATGGAAACACACTGTAAAATATTCACACAGCCTACTCACCACGGGCAAAGCTAGAGATGATAACTCCTTAACTTCTTGTCTGCATTCGACAGGAATTAAACTGCGAATTCGTCTCAAACATATGTGTTTACTGTTCGGCGATAAAGAAGTTTCAGCCATTTTGGAGTGTTGGACTGTTCACCAGCACCATTGGTAATATCGTTTTTTAACTGCGGACACGAATGGAAGGATATAAAAGTCACTCTTGGCAAATAAACAGTGGACTCCCCGCCTACATCAAAGCAACCCCTAAGCTGCTTTACCAGCAAACTAACCGCAGACTTGGCTTTGGAACGCCGCTAACATGTGTCTTCATCATTTGACCACATGGTGGAGCCGTTTGCACAAGAGATGCATAAGTATGGAAGATTGGGTTCCGTCTGCTTTGACTACGCCAAGAGAGTTCGTGTATATTCAACAGTTTAAAAGACCCAACGCTAATATTCATTATTCATTCTGTTTCAGCCTACATAATGTTCTTGTAGTGTGAAATATGTACTACAGCCAACTTTTAGTCTATCTTAAAGGAGCAATAAGTAATTTTTCCAATCTCTAGAATCAGCAAAAAACTTCAGTATAATTTATTACAACTAGGAGAAAAGAGGTTGATATATATATATATATATATATATATATATATATATATATATATATATATATATATATATATGATATATAGCCTAATATAAATGTGGTTTACAAGAGTAACCTTCTGCGACTGTGAGAGTCATATTTAAGTTTGGTATAAACAGTACATCCTAACACACAGTGAAGTTCTTTTACAGCAAAGTTTATTAGTTTATTCTGAAAAACCTACAAACAAAAGATCAGGAGTCAATTGCATTGCCTATATGCACTGAAATACCGCTTTTAATATTGTCGCATGTGAACATTACTAGAAAAGAAATGGCTAGACTTTCTGAATGCCACCTCAGCAAAGCACAGCCTATGCTAACTTTCATATATATATATATATATATATATATATATATATATATATATATATATGTGTGTGTGTGTGTGTGTGTGTGTGTGTGTGCAGAGAGAGAGAGAGAAAATAGGCACAGAGCATATATGTTCTTGTTTCAGCTCGATAATGAAAGGGTGTTTTGGGAACCTGAAAATAAGAGAAAGGCACTGTAATTATATCTGCCTCTGTCCCAAAAGCCTCATGATCATAGTGATCAGAGTGCCACTGCTCACCCAACCGCTTCTTAGCTGCTTCAGTGTTGTAGGAGTTCACCTTTTAATTGCCCCAATAAGAAATTGGGATTCTGTGGAAAAGGGCAGGGCCTCTCTGAAAATCACTTTCTGCAGCTCTTTGGAAGAGCTGGATTTCAGAGAACAGAGAAGACACAATGAAGAATGAATGTTTTTGTCTGCGCCTTTCAGTTGGTCTGACAGAAAAAACAGAAAGGTGGCCGTCTGGCTGCGTCTAAGTGTCTGGCAAATTCTCACACAGTTTCAACCTGCCCAGACTGCAGGAGTTTGTGGGTTGTTGTGGCCAAACAGCAGAAGCGTATGAATGAACACATTGCTGGTGTGTTGTCTGCACAGGCTTATGAGCTGTTGTCATTGCAACACCTCTCACCTTTCTGCGTTCATGAGGCCGTACGGTGTAATTTGTGATGATGCATGGCTCTGCCTCATAGTGGGCAGATATGTTTACTTAAGCCTTTTCACAACAAGGACCTCAGCAACAACACAAACACCAAGACCAACAGCAACAAAAACATTACAAATTTCTGATATTTCACTTTCCTTCAAATACATCGCTGTTCTCACTGTTCTGTGAACATTACCTAAAACTTTCCATCAACAGCAGACCCATCTCTAAGTGAAGGACCTTCCCATAATCCCCCTAGAACTGGCAGCAGAAACCTTTGCTGACGTCATCATCTAAGCAAGCATGTGCTTCATTTTCATGCTGAACGCCAACAAACTTTTGCAATCCGCTTTACTGTATTGCCACATATTTTATATATCTCCCTATACTGGTGTGCTAAGCTTAGAGATGCTTGGCTGTTGTGGGTTTGTGGTCTGGAAAAGCACCAAAAATAATGTATCCTAGGCAAAAGCTATTTGTTTTGTCTTTATTGCAACCCGTACTCTTGTTACACGTTCACATAAAGCACATGAAACTGCATGTAATGTCACTACATGTGATGTGAGTTAGCAGGCAGCACTTATAGATCCCAGAATCAGCGTGGTGAGTGTGACCACTTTGTGCCGCGGCATAATTTAAGATGAAGTTCATATTATATTTATATTGGCGACCTGTTGAAGTTGATACACATAGATGCATTTGTTTTGTAGTGGAATACTGTCCATCCATTTTAAATTGCATGTGTAATACGTAGCATTTACCCAGAGTTCACATCTTGCGCACTCTGACCTTTCTGTGCTCTCATGAGTCCATTCTGAGCAAGATCTGAACTTCTGAATGCTGTACGTGTGACACGCAGACCTTCTCTGTTACAATTCACTTTGAAAATGATATAACGCAATTAACCAACTGCTCTTTGAGCTTTTCCGTGTATTTCAGCTAGTTATAAACAGGTTATAAAATTGCATTAAAAAGATTGTTGATTTAACACAATCGATTCACATTAGGATTTTGACAAATGTGCCAAGAATGAAAGAACATTTAAGTTAATGTTGTTTATTTGTGTGCACTGTCAACATTAATCATCTCAACCAGTTGGCTTACCTGCACTGGACTGACCTAAATGCAATTACGTTGCTTATTATGTACTGCACTGGTTTTACACAGTTTACTGACAGCACAGTCACTTTAAAACTCCATACCCAGTCAAGGAGGACCTCTGCCAAGTCTTACATCCAGAGACACGCAAACATGAGACCTTATGCACAACATGCACACAATTCTTTTCATAAACCCGTTCATCCTTTGCGTTCAGTATTTATTATGCATATGCATATTTATTATGCATATTAGAGTTAAATCCTTATATGTAGTACTGTGCCCTGAATCTCATACACGGACAATGCTAATATGAATATTCATATTCATATATGAATACCTTTATATTTCTGCTCCATATTAAGGTATTCCTATTCATATTTAATTGTACAGTTAAGAAACAATGCACAATTACATTATATAGTACAAAACACACTGTACTATACACACTGTATTCAGGAATCATACTGATGGTATGTCTGCAGTGATGTGATGGATGTTAGTGGGAATGATAAGCACATATATATGTATATATACATATATACATGTTTATGCGTTACTGGCCAATAGAATCTTTTCAGAAAGATGGGCATAGCAAAGCCTTTGAGAGTGTTATTAAATTATGGGATGGCTGATGATATGCCAACCTTGTTTGTAAACAGTACCTTCACTTAGACAACAAACACAAGATATCACCAATTCACAATTATAATTATAGTTCTCTAAACTTTAATGACTGTTTCCCTGTTATCTGCCTTTTCCATTTTTTTAAATCAACCTTAAAGATATTTATATATAAACAAACAGAACCCCGGTCTGAAAGATTTGGCCGTTAATTACTGTCCCATACAGATAAAGACAGGCAAAAAAATGACACTTGGTGAATTGAGCCATTTTGTTTTTATCTCCGACAGCAGCTGTGAAGCGCCTGCTGGTGTCTGGATCCTCAGACAGCCGCAGGAGAACATCCTCTGCGCACAGCGGCGTGTGTGTCTGTGAGGCGTCTGTGAGGATGGGTGGTTTGCGGGTGCGTTTTCTCTCGGCGCCGGGCCAGAACACAGCCCCCTCACGAGCCCGTCCTGTTGGCCCAAGCAGGGAAAGTGTCCAGGTGGAACATGGTCCTGCCCCAGGTGTTGATGGCCAGTGTGGTACACAGGATGCCGATGATGTTCATCATCACGCCTGCCTTCGCCTTGAACACATGGACATTCACACCACACAGGGAATCGCTACATGAAAACATCACCATAGAGTGTATAGAAGCTATAGATACATAGAGTGTGGACAAGAACAAGTCCTTGAAATTTAAAATTGTAATTTACTACGACCTCTGACCCTTGGACTAAAATAGATCTAAAATAGATAGAACTATTTAGATAGAACTATTTTTTTACTTTTCACCAATGAAGAACTATTTGCAATCAAGGAGTTATTTGGTACCTTAAATGTTTGTCAAAATTAAAATGGTGATAACTTATCACCTAACCTTAACCCTAACCACATATTGTTGTTATAGTTTTCAGAACTGTTCTCAATGACGTCACTGGCAGAGCATGGAACAGAAACCGTGTTAGAAATCTCACCATGTCTGAAACCTTGAGGTAACCATAGGAGAACACAATAGCGTTGGGGGGCGTTGCCACGGGTAACATGAAAGCAAAAGAGGCACTGAGTGTACAGGGCACCATAATGTAGAGGGGGTTCAGGCCGATCGACTGGGACTGTAACACAGAAGCAGGAGAAAAAAAAACGTTTCGTGGCTTATCTTCGGCTTCTACGAAAAATGGCAACCGCTTTGCTCTAATACTACTGTCTCTGAGTCAGATGACTGACTTAAGTTGTGGTTTTCTCTGCCGCGAACCTTCATTTGGGGTGTAATTAAAGTGAGATTTTTCAGGATAGTGTGCAGGCTGACTCACGTCTGCCAGGTAGCAGCCGCTCCTGCCACACAGCTGATTAGCCGACCATTACGCAACGCCTGGTGCATTGTAGTTCAGGCTTTTAGGACTTTGATCTTGTTTTTGGATGTAAAAGAATGGAGCAGATCCAAGCTTTGTGTGCACAGCGTGTGTGTGTGTGTGTGTGTGTGTGTGTGTGTAAAATCAAAATAGTCACTGCTTGCTGATGCAGACTTGAAGAGGTTCCTAAACATGCTTGAACATTCAGACTGAAGGGCAAACGACGGTAATATAAAGAACCTAGACGCATAAAAATTCCAGGAAACAAATAACTGAAGAAAGAACCCCCCCCCCACACACACACACACACACACACACATCTCTAAACGCGCTTCATCCTTAAGTTCTTCCTGCAAAACTTTCTCTTCATTTCGTCTTCAACTAAATGATTCTTGGAGCACCCCAGGCTACTCCGCTCAGAGTAAGGGCTCATTGTACGGCTTCCTAAGTTAACCAAATGAAAGCGGAATGGAGCAGCGTACCCAGTGTTGGGGGGATGGGGTGGGGGGGTCGGGGGGCAATTCAGAACACTGTGGGGACAGAGAGTCAGATGAATTGGAGCGGGTGAGAACTTGGCCAACATGCAAAGGGGCCTCGAGAAAGGGATGAGAGTAATTCTCTGAGACTGAACGTTTAATTGTGTTTGTAAATCTAGGCTCATGTGGTGTTGCTGTGTCTGTTTTATGGCAGGAACCAAGACTGGGGACGTGCGCATCAATTACCTATTGCAACTTGCCACTGGAGTATATATATATATATTTTTTTTACATTCTCACCATAGAGGCCAAGACAGGGAGGAAGAGTGTAGCTGTGGCTACGTTGCTGGTGCACTCGGTTAGCGTAGCAATCAGGAGACACAGGATGATGACTATGGCCCAAGCAGGGATGCTGTGCAGGGGGGTTAACTGATTACCCATCCACTTGGACAGGCCCGACTCCTGGGACAGACAGGGACCAGTGGGAGAGCAAGTTATCCAGAAATGATTTGGATAATGAGAATAATATAAGAATAATATGAGTAGATACTGAATAATATCTACTCTTCCTACAAACGAAGAAAACACATGTAGCCTGGCTAGGTAGAGATGGTGTCATTACATATTAATGTATGTGTCTATGGTGTCATTACATATTAATGTATGTGTCTATGGTGTCATTACATATTAATGTATGTGTCTGTCAGGACTTTAAATGTTAATTAAATGACAACTACTACTGAACCACTGCTACTACTATTATTAATTCTATTATTGTATAATAACAATGATAATAATAGCAATTTTAAGTTAAGTTAAATGTACATTGGTGTTTGTCCCAAGGTTTCAACACCATGATTAAAAAGCAAGCAAGTAAAGTAACTAATAGTGGTGGTGGTGGTGGTGGTGGTTGTGGTGGGGGTGGGGGGTGGATGTCAAATGGCTTCACCTCGCTCCCTTTGGCTAGAGCAAAGCCTCCCCCCAGAAGCAACACTATGTTCCAGGGCATTTTCTTCTGGGCCACCGTCCAGGTGAGCAGGGCTGTCATGGCAACAGTGGGAAAAAAAAAGAAAACAACAGCACAGAGAAATCACTACAACCAAAGAGGAGCCCTCAAATCGGGTACACTCGTCCCACGTCCCTTCTCTGTGCATGTTTTTAGGTGATGGACGAGCCCCACCCACCTGGTCCGGGGCCAGCAGGTGGCCAGCAGCAAAGACGTGACGGCTCCGAGGGCAGCACGAAGAGGAGCAGGGCGACGAACACCGCCACCGTGGCGTCCGTCACAAACCTGGAGGTTCAAACCCTGACATTATCCTCCGGTCCAAGTTTACATTAACCACGGCGAGCCGCCTCGCATTCCCAGTGGTGCGTTTCATGGTTAGGTTCCCACACACACCACAGCTATGATTTAGACGAAGTTACGACAAAGCGAACAAGATCTTATCCGGAGCGGTGTGAGTCGTACTCCGCGTCCGAGTTGAAGGCGTGTGAGGCCCAGCCGGTGGTGAAGCCTGGGTCGCGGGTGAACCACAGCCCCACGAGGAGGATGAAGAGAGCCAGCACACTCAGCTCGCCGGACGACATGGGCCCCAGCAGGCGGTGCTCCTCCCGGATCACGTTATACGCGGCGATCTCCTTCTCGGTCTTCATCACGCCACAACCCCATGTCTTCCTAAAGCTGCAGAGAGGAGAAAGGTGGGGGCCGAGGCCGTGTGTGTGTGTGTGTGTGGGGCTTGGAATGCCGCAATTTAAAGGGGATTAAAGATTAACGGCACTCACTCGAACCCCATGAACAGAAACTGAAGCCACAGCCAGGCCAACATCAGCATGATGAGCATGTTGGGAAAGGCGAAGCCGAACCAAGAGGCGAAATTGATGACATCAGCGTTCTGCGGAAACAATCTGGGGTTGGAGGGAAAAGGGCGAGTCACACGATTCGTCTCATGAAGGTAGAATGAGAGTGTGAGAAAAGGAGGAGACAACAGGAGAAATAGTACATTCCAGTGAGCAAAAGCAGGGGGAAAAAAAAGGGTTAGGGGAATTTCTATGAAATTCGATCTTACATGAAGTTTGGAAAGATCGAATGAGTATTTATAACCATCATAACTAGTGATTTAGGTACGACACCCACTGGTTCATTTGACCTTTCAGCACCAGGTTCGGCCCAGTGCCCGTGAGCGTGGCTGTGCCCCCGATGCTGGCAGCGTAGCACACACACAGAGTCATGCCTTTGCACACACGCCACCTCTCCGCATCGCCGCGGTGCCGTGGGGCCTCAGCCTCCGTGTCCAGGCCGCTCAACACCACCGCTGTAAGGTCAGCAAACACACACAAGTGCGCTAGAAGATATCAGCTCCCGCAGCCCATGTGCTTCTCATAATCCAAACGAGCCCTGTTTAACGTGAAGGACAGAAGACGCTCCACCACCCTGAGTGCCCAGTTCACCCCCGTCTGAAACCTCTCCCCTCAGGGGAACAGACTGAAAAGCCCTGGTAGTTAAAAACCTTTCATTTGCTGTTTTAAACAAGGTGCTGAAATGACTATCCAGCAACTGAATACCCCTCCAGCCATCTCTGCACCTTACATCAACCAATGTAAATCCACCATAAAATATTCAAACGCACCTGTTATTTTATCTTTGTAGATATTTTTACCTTGCACTGTCTTTAACTTAGTATTCCTAATGCCTTATTATACTTTTTTTTAACTGAGGTCACCTGTTTGTAATAGTCACTTTAGTGTTGAGCACACGGTGACATGTCAACTTTCCACCTCACCTTCCACGGGGTTGGCAGCAGGGTCACAAACCCTCTGTGATCTAAGCTCCCCGTGCTGTCTAAGTGTAGCCCTGCGTCTTACCTGCGTCTTTATATTTGGCCAGCTGGGGGCGCCGCGTCTCCGGATCCTGACTGGGCTCCTGGCTGCAGCCCACAGGCTCCAGCAGAGGCTCGGGGCAGTCCAGCTGCTCCAGCACAGCCTGCATAATGGGCACCATCATGGCCGTGGTGGCCGTGTTACTGATCCACATGGAGAGGAAGGACGTCACCCCCATGAAGCCCAGCATCAGACTGCGTCCGAGCACAGAGGATGGAGGGAGAGAGGGAGGAAGGAGGGAAGGAGGAGAGAGAGAGAGAGAGAGAGAGAGAGAGAGAGAGAATCTGGTTAATGTTGGACCTAAACAGGAGCCTCTGCATCCCAGTGGGCGTCTGTGCAGCAGTCACCCACAGCGCCGGCCGTACTCCCACGACGAGCAGCACGCGCAGGGCGATGCGCTTGTGCAGGTTCCAGTGCTCGACCGCAACCGCCACCAGCAGGCCGCCCACAAACAGCATGTTGGTGTCCCTTAGGTACTGCACGCACACCTGCGCAACAGCAGCGGAGCAAAATGTACAATCAGTTTATCAATGACCACCCCATCCCGAGCCCACAGTCCTGTTCCACTCTGACTGACCCCTGCTAAAATGCAGCGGTCGCGTGCAGAGATGTCTACCTGCTTCGACTGCATGATGCCGAACAGTGGGAAGAGCAGAGCAGGTAGGAGAGCCGTGACAGCCAATGGGAGAGCTTCTGTGCACCAGTACACCGCCATCAGCACGATCACATAGGCACAGCTGGCCTCCTGAAACACATGCGCACTCCCTCAGCGACACACTCTCACCCCAACGGGCACTTGTGTTTTAAATGTGCAGTACTAGTTACACATGAGTGAGCAATAATAGGGATAAATAGATCAGAGCTTTTAAAGGCAAAATCAGACAAGCCACAAAAGTGCTAATTGCAGGTTTAAATGCCTGCTAATAATATTCCAAAGATGCATTTACAAGAAAGAAAAATGTAAAAAAATGACTGATATTAGTTACATTTATTGGTCTTTTGCTGTATAAAGAAAGCACATAGACTTGCGATTTACAGAATTAAAACAAAGTGAACCAAAATCCATGCCATGTGACATTACGGGGCAGCCTGCAATGTTCAGCAGTTGCCCTTAACGAGTAAATCAAAATACAAGTCAGAAAGGTACGGTTAGGGTGCTGTACTGGATGGTCACACTCTTCAGTACATGTGGTAAACACGTGAGACAAGTAATTTTTCAAGATAAACAGACACACAAAAAATGTTAATTAAACATGTTAATACACTACATCGGATATACTAAATGTCGATTTAACATACCGTTGTACCGTTAACAAGTGGAAGAGGAAGAAGTATCAAAGGAGTAAAGGCCAGAATGAAGCCATGCTTGAAGGTCCAGAGCGATTTTAGTATTGGTGACATCTCTAAATGACGAGGAATCCTGTATAAAGAAGTTGTCGGACCTTCTCTTTTTAACTACTCGAGTAGGCAGGCAGGCAGGGGAGAGAGAGAGAAAGAGAGAGAGAGAGAGCGAGCGAGCGAGCGAGCATCCCCATGGATGCAACCGGTGTCCCTCCGCGGTCAAGCTATCCGCGCTTTAGCGATTCCACGGTCAGGTCATTGGCGCTTTAAATCGCGCCTATATGCTTCATTTTACGGTATTTCGCTGCTCAGCGCGTACAAAGACTGTCTATGCACAACGAAACACTTCCCTATTTGTTGGAGTTTCAGTGTAGATACGCACTTTTACTACATTCATAAATACTTTACATGATTGATCTAATATACTTGCATCATTACATTAAACACAGTAATATATTTCAATTACTTAATAAACACTGAACAAAACAGTTGTAATGTTTGTCTGAAGTTTATTGTAGGGCTTGACTGCAAGATTCTTATAAGTGCGTATAGGCGCATACCGATTTAAAGCGCGGAAACCTGACCGTGAATCGCTAAAGCGCGGATAACTTGACCGCGTTACGATCCCTGACGGAAGGCGTCTTGTTATAGAGTGCACACCTTTCAGATGCAGGACAACACTTCACCTGAGCCTGCATTTGTTTGGTCATTTTGAATGAAAACCTGAGATTTCTGTATAGTAAATCTAACTGTTAGATTTTTACTTATTCCGTTAGCGTTTGATATAATGCGATTGTTGTAACGTTTCCCAGGCAGTGGTGAAAACTTTAACTAGTTCGCAGAAACAAGTGTAGTGGTGCATGATTACTATGTGAATTTATCGCCTCCTTGTGGGAGAAAAATACATTTCTCTGTAGTATGCTTTATTTTCATGCCAAAAGCTTAGCTGTAATTCACTATCATAGATCAGCCAAATTCCATTGTAATAGATATTCAGTTCATGGCCATTAACTACAGAAAGAAACGATTGGGTAAGTGATTGTGAACTTGTAACTGGAAGCAACTGAATTGGTTTCCCTAACAGGCCATTGCAAAGAGTGCTCATGTTGCTTGTAGTCACATGAGCGATTACAAGCATGAGGAACTGCAACGTCAAGGAAGTCTGAAGAAAAGCTTTAAGAACATCAAATTTCCTTGATGTAAAAATGCAATTTAATGACATTTCTTTGCAAGCAAAGAGATTTTGAACTAATAGGGGGAAGAACCAGTAGATGTTTAGATGTTTAGTAGATGTTTAAATCATAACATTTCTATATGTGATGGCGAAAATAATATCCGCTTGAACTATATATAGTAAATATGCTATTTGATCATAAACCTAAATATAACCCTATGTTCCTCCCTTGTTTTAGGTTATGGCAAATCTTCATAAAAAAAACTTAACGGGGAAATTTCGACAGTCACATGAGTGGATGAGAGGATTTTGAAAAGTTGTTGATATCGAGCGTCAGCTACACTAATGCGTAAATCTGTAAACCAGTTCGTGGGACTAAGGTCTTGCAGCTGTTCGAGATGGTAAATCCACATGTCAACACTATCATACTTTACGAGCTTGCGCGCACGTGAGAGTCACGTGCTCCCAACTTAACATCATGGCTTCTGTCATTCTCGAAGGAACAAAATATTGTCTGCTCCCCAGAATCTACAGTCCTCTGGTTAATATTTTCACGCGAATTTCGCTCTATATCACAACAAAACTATCTAGCATAATTAAAATACATTAATACGCCAAAAAAACATGGGGCCTGTAATTATGACAGCAACTGTTATGCACAACAGTTTCTGACCAGCTGACTACAGTGCAGAGGTAAGAAGCTGCTAGCTTGTTAGCTTGTTAGCTGCTAGCTACACTGCTTAGCTAGCTAGCCAACGTCAACATTGTTTTAGTGTCTGACTATCATTTGTGGTTGTTCCTTAAATTAGTCTGCTTTGGTGTTTAAATGGCTAGTCAAACAGTCGGGGAACGGGTATTTTAATGTGAAACTACTGGTGTCGAGAAACTAACATGCCCCAAAATGTTGCTCTTAATTAGTTTGAGAATCGGTCGACTGGAATAAACCGTGTGTGGTATGACTCTGCTGTGCTGCTGTGTGGTTGAGGAAAGTTCGTGTCTTGTGCTTTCTTTCGCCGAATCTTCGCAAACCAAATAAATGTTCAATCATGATTGCTAATGAGATCAAAAGTAACATGTAAGTGCCCCCACCCTCCAAGATTATGACTATAATCTTTGTTTTGCGAGGTATGTGGTACTTATCGTATGTGCTTTGAGTTGTTGACAGTTGAATCCCCAGAGGTTGCTTCCGCAGTTTACTGCATTAGCCAACGTTACTTTTTCCATTTCTTGTATGGGTATTCTCGTGAAGCGAACAGGCTGTGATCCCAGAATAGTGTTTGAATTGTAACTTACTTTTGGTATGCACACCAGAGTTTTACATTGTATGACGACTAGATTTTTGTGATGTACTCTCTTAAGTATTAATGTATTATTGCTGCATATTTTACGTCTTGTGTTTTCTTTCCACAGAAATTCAGAGATTACTGAAGCAACTAGTTCATCTATTTCTAAACTTCTCATGGGGAAATAGGAGGGCCAGACGGTTCCTCTTCTTGAGGAGCAGGTTAACACCTCAGCTGCAAGACTTGGACTTGCTCTGGTTAAAGCATAAGAGTTTGCCATGGAGTGGCTGACCTCAGCATTTGAGAGGGACATGGGAGTTGACCAGCGGCAGATTGGACCTGGGCCACGACCGCACGAACTGGTGGCACTTGTTCCGACCCGCTGGGTCATGGGGCTGAGGGAGAGGAGAGTGACTCGCTGTGCTCGGTACGAGTGCGTTACTGATGGAGATGTCCGCACTCTTCTCCAGCGCACTCAGGTGAAGCTTCCACCTGGCTGGACTCGTGTTTGCATCCAGGGCCTAAGGAAAAGCAAGCTGGGATACAGGCTTGCCAAAGACCCTGTCTGCCAGGGGGGGGCGCTCTCCCAGGACTCCTTCATGAGACAGATGCAGGAGGTGTCGCAGTGCAACATCAGGTATAGTTGGTCAGAATGAGTAGAGGCGCTTGTGTGGAAAGCACAAAGGCACAGTTTGTTTTGTGTGTGCATGCACACGTTTGATGAATGAATGCAGCTTGTGGTGGTATGGTTGCAGCATAGAATGGAGCTAAGCTTTGTCCAAATACTGTTTCAACAGCCAGAGGAGTTCAAAACAGCAAACACACAATACATAATGTGATTTTGCTCTAGCCTAAATCAAATGGTTTATATACATAATTTTAAGCCAAACATGACAGTAAAATTACCTTAATGACATGACAGCATACTTATGATGAAATCCTTTTCCTTATCAAAATACCTTAATCTCTGTATCTCTCTCTAAATCTATCTCTTCGTTTTACAAGACAAGGTAAGGTGTGAATACTGGTTTGTGGCAGTGTTAGCTACATGTTGAGTACACGGTTGGTTCCTACTAACTGACAGAGACTTCATAAAATATTAGAACAAATCCTGAAAATGTGCAATGATAAACACAATGGATTTTATCAGAAGCTAACCTGTCATGTTTGTAGATTGAGAAGTTGTAGGCCTGTTTTCAAGCATGTAAGGCATTTACATTTTCTCAAACTCTTATTAACATTCCATAATATAATTTACATTTTTATTCGAATGTGCAGTTGACTCCAAGAACTTTCTTAAGGAGCATTAAATCCTAGTAATCTGAAACAAGCCATATACACTTTTTTTCCCTTGTCTTGCAGAAGTCCTGTGGTACTGGCAGGTCTGCAGGATATATGTGCAAATGTCAACTTCAAGCTGTAATTGATTATTTTCTAAACAATTCCCTTCATGTTAGAGCTGAAGTTCATTTTTGCATTTTATAGGAATCTGTGGCATGAAGCCTATTCGAAGCATGTGCAACCATATGCAGGATCTACCGAACAAATACAGGTGTTGGCTGCCGATGCTGTTCGCCAGGCCTTGCAGAAACTGTTTGGTAGTACTTTTCTCTCCACTGACCGGGTTTCACCATCCCTCTCTCCGGCCAGAGAGAAAAACAAAGAGTGTCCTCTATCATCCAGTTTCTCTTCTCCCAAGCAAAACACAGACACTTTGTGTCCGAATGTGCTCCCAGCTGAATGCTTGCTTGAGTCAGCCGAGGTGTTGTATGTCATTCTCCCGTACACTCAATATTCTCTTCATGACATTGTCACCTTCAGTCCAGCTAAGCTTGCAAACAGCAATGCTAAGGTGCTGTTCATTTTGTACCAAGTGCTCATAGCAATGCGTGAGTGCCATGGATCAGGACTGTCATGTGGAGAGCTCTCTTTGCAGGACGTAGCTATCGACGAGCAGCTTTGCAGTCGTCTCAAGATCTCTCTTGCACATTACGAACAACTGGGAGATGACAAGCCTGCAGTAGAGTATGCAACAGCAAGACACGTGCCAAGAAGTTTAAATGCACTAAAAGATTTTGATGAACAGCTCTGCCAGGACTGTGTGAGCGACCTCAAATCTTTGGTCCTGGACTGGGTGCATGGTAGAGTCACCAACTTCAACTATTTGATGGAGTTGAATCGACTAGCAGGAAGACGTGAGGGTGACCCTAACTATCACCCAGTTTTACCCTGGGTTGTGGATTTCACTGTGCCATATGGGAGATTTCGTGATCTCAGGAGGTCAAAGTTTCGTCTGAATAAGGGTGACAAGCAACTAGATTTTACATATGAAATGACCAAAGAAGCCCTAGCAGCAGCAGTGGCTGTTGGAGGTGGTGTAAATGTCTTTCCTTCTGATCTGGGCGCGTCAGTAGGCCCTAGTGGTTCAGGGCAGTCAGATCATCTCCATGTACCTCATCATATTTCAGATGTTCTATCAGACATCACCTATTATGTCTACAAAGCTAGACAAACACCCAAATGTGTTCTTTGTAGCCATGTTCGTTCCCAGTGGGAGCCCAATGAATACCCAGCTAGCATGGAGCGTATTCAGAGTTGGACTCCAGATGAATGCATACCAGAGTTCTATACAGATCCTTCCATATTTCGTTCCATTCACCCGGATATGCCAGATCTTGATGTACCTCCATGGTGTAGCTCCTCCGAGGAGTTCATTGCAGTTCATAGACGCCTCTTAGAGAGCCGCGAAGTGTCTCAGCAGCTACACCATTGGATCGACCTGACGTTTGGTTACAAGTTGTCGGGCAAAGAAGCTGTAAAGGCTAAAAATGTATGCTTACACTTGGTGGATAACCACACCCATCTGAGTAGCTATGGAGTGGTGCAGCTGTTTGATCAGCCCCACCCACCCCGCCTTGCGCCTTATCAGTATTCACCAGCAGAACCTCCAACCATTGGTCCTGTCAGTGTGTCCACATGGCAAATCGCACAACTCGAGGCCCCGATGGAAGGCGTAGATGGAACGGTCCCAGAGGCGGTTGGGTGTGAATCTAGTGGTTGGACATTGGTTGACCGCGATGAGGAGCTTGAGCAAGGAACAGAAGCTCTCGACTCCTTAAGCGCCTCGGTTTCTGCTACATGTGCTGTAACGGTGCCTGTTGTGGGCACTGCAGGGAAGGTGATTGGAGAGCATGCTGCCTTGGCAGTGTCTCCCTCTCATGGTTCTTTTCCAGCAGAAACATCAGGCAGTGCCACAAATGCATTGGCACCTGGAATTAGGGGTGCTGTTCTTCAGAGGGGAGCTTCCGCTATTAAGAAGCAAGAGGGTTTTCCTGCCGCTAACACGGATGATTTCAAAATAAGCTTGCCTGAAGGATTCAAACCTTTGCAGCCTTTAGAAGAGTTAGAGAAGCTGAATAACTTCCTGGTTAAAGGATTACACTCTGAAGTTCATTGTACAATGGATGGGTACAGCACTGTATCAACGGCACCTTTGTCTTTTGTAGACCTCTTTCACAGAGACATGCAATCCTTGGGTGTCTTTACTGCAGAAATATTTTATTCTTCAAAACTGCCAGGTGCAAAACCCGGTACGCCCTTGAGTGACCGTTATAAGGCAGTAATGAAGCTTTGCATTGCCAGTCTTCGAGATGTACCTCTACCCCTTCATCATGCACTTCAGAGCCTTCTGCAGATTCACAAGCACACGTCCGAGACTGATCCACAGAACCTCTGTCCACCGTGTCTTTTTAAATATGACCCAGTATACGAGGGTCTTCCACCACCAAACCCCTGGCAGTTCCTCAGTCCAGTCCTTTCTCCGTTACCCTTTCCAGAATACTTCCCCCCTCTGCACCAATTCATTTTCTCTTACCATTCCAAGATGCAGTCCATCAACACCATTCAGGGGCGGGACGTTGTGTTCAACTTGTGGCAACAGCTCCAGACCCTCCTACAAGGCGACATCACCGCAGAAGGCCTGGAGATTCTCTTGCCCTTTGTGCTCGCTTTAATGACGGAGGAATCCACAGCCGTCTATGCTGCCTGGTACCTGTTTGAGCCCGTCTCCAGGGTCCTCGGGCCTCGCAACGCATCGAAGTACTTAATAAAACCGCTGGTGGGTGTGTACGAGAACCCGCGCTGTCTCCGTGGCCGTTTCTACCTCTACACGGACTGTTTCGTGCTGCAGCTTATTGTGCGGTTGGGTTTGCAGGCTTTTCTCTCCAGTCTCCTACCTCACGTGCTCCAGGTCATCACGGGTTTTGAGAGCTGCAGTACAGGCACAGGAAATGAGTGGGATGGACCTAAAGTCTTAAGGGGTGCTGTAGGCGGCTTGGGAGAAGAGGAGGAATACGAGTGTGAGAATGGGAGACCGTCGTCGGCTGCCACGGCTGGCAAAGTAGGAGGTGGGAGTGGGGCTGGTGGTGGAGGTGTGGGTAGCGTTGGAGACCCGGGACTTGTGGACTACTCTTCGGGCATCAGTCTCAGTGACCAGGTCTTTCTGGCTGAAGGTGAGGACTTCCAGAATGGCTTTTATGTCAATAATGGTTCAGCTGTACCAGGTGCTGGAGGTGCTGTTAAACAGCAGGGCCAGAATGTTGCAAACAAGGACCAAGACCAGGAGGCTCTCAGTATGGGAAAACTAAGTGACAAGAGCAGCACTAGCGAGACATCCATCGGAGATGGAGATTCCACCAAAGATCGCGCAAGTATAAAGTCCGCTGACAGCAGTCAGGACCTGAAGCAGGCCAGTGACGGAGAAGATGGAGGAGAGTTGGATGATGAAGAGGAGACGGCGGACGGCATAGCGCAGAACATTCCCAGTCTGGAACTCACTCTGTCTGGCTGCACAGAGGAATCGGATACCACAGTGGGTATTCTAGAGGGTGACTTCATGAATGGAATGGCCCGAGGAGAGACCGAGAAAAGCATGGTGGAAGAGGACGATGAGCACGACCCTTCGGAGGACTCTGAGGAAAAAGAACACAAGATCTTATTGGGTAAAGCTTTTCTGAAAGTGCTTTTCTCTCATTGATTATGTACACTAAAGTGTCAGACTTGTGTCTGAGTTGTTTTCATAAATGTTGGTATTGTGTGAACAGTTGTTCGGAATTGCTCAAAAAACGTTAACCTTTTACAGACACCGTTTGCAAGACCGTAAGATGGCTGTCTGCTAAATTGGGACCTACGGTAACCTCTCGATATGTGGCTCGAAATCTGCTGAGGCTACTAAATACTTGCTACATAGGTAAGAACTGGTGCGGGCTGATGCATTTGTCTTTCAAACTAAACACCCACAGAAGTGTTGTTGCTTTTGATATTCGTCATTTTGCCAGTAATCCAGTTTTTCTTTATTTTACAATGCTTGCTTCTTTCTTCCTGAAGGGCCAGAGAAGCACCAGTTTGCGCCGTCTGCAACTGAGGAGAGTAGCCTTGAATCTGTGGGGAGTGTGTATGAAAAGAAATCAATTGTTGGTGACCAGACAGCAAAGCCAGTTCTTGATTGTCTCATCTACATAGCCCATCTGTATGGAGAACCGGTTTTGACTTATCAGTATCTGCCATACATTGGTTACCTGGTAAGACTTCTGTTGAATTTTCTGAGAAGTGTGGGCCCCTGCACATTGTCAGTACAAAACAACTTTGTATATATTTCACAAAAATAACCACAGTAACAACAATTAAACAGGATGCGTGTATAATTTCACCATCATCAAAGAAAGAATCATAGCTTAAAAAAAAAAAGTCATTTACAAATAGTAATGTAAAATCAGGGCGGCATGGTGGTGTGGTGGTTAGCACTGTCGCCTCACAGCAAGGCGGTCTGGGTTCGATTCTCGGTCTGGGCTGCTCTGTGTGGAGTTTGCATGTTCTCCCTGTGCCTGCGTGGGTTTTCTCCGGGTACTCCGGTTTCCTCCCACAGTCCAAAGACATGCATCCTAGGTTGATTGGTTACTCTAAATTGCCCGTAGGTGTGTGTGTGTGTGTGCGTGTTGGCCATGTGGTGGACTGGCGAACTGCCCATGGTGTACCCTGCCTTCGCCCGGAGATGCTGGGATTGGCTCCAGCCCCCCCGTGACCCCGACTAGCGGGAATAAGCGGTACGGATAATGAATGAAAATGAATGTAAAATCATTCAGCAACACAGAGCACTTGAGGCAAGTAATAAACCCGTGGTCACACCATCAAAAATAATATAAAAATTCTTGTGAAAGCATTCTGCATTTATCTTGAAAAATCGATCATGTTTCCACCATATTTTTCAGCCCTGACCTCAGGGCAAAATTAGCATAAATCTTTTGCATATTCTGTATATGTTAGTAGAAACAAATCTTCATCTTAAGTGATGAGATTACTGGTTATCTTTTATCTTAGTGAGCAGCTGTTTGCTGTCAGCAGTGGCTTCTTCATTCACGATTCCTCACATGACTTTTCATTGGAATAGCTCCTCGTTGACAAGCCTGAAATTGTTCTCTCAGTGACTGCATTGTTTTCAGTGTGCCTTGTTAAAACAGAGTGGTCTGTTAAGTGATGAATCAATAATTGTATAATGGCTAATGACTTGGAACACAATCGGTGTGTGCTCACTTCCATTGCTGTTATAAGCTACCGGCGTGTGATGAATTCATTTGTTGTGTTCTCGTCCTCGAAAGCTGTAACGGTAACCCGTGCGATGATTTAACGAACGCGTGCTCTTTCTCGAACCCTCTCCAGGTCTGTCCGCCTTCCTCGTGCCGTCTGAACTCTCGGAAGGAAGCGGGCCTTCTGGGCGCAGTGGTGCTCACTCAGAAAATCATAGTTTTCTTGTCAGACACGACCCTAATGGACATGCTGATGAAGATCAATCAGGACGTTCTACTGCCTCTGCTCAGCCTGCTCACCACGCCCAAAATGGGGTAGAGTCTCACGCACAGAGCTTTTGTTGTACTTGCTTTCTTGTTTTCCACGTTACCCCGGCCTGTAACTGGGTACAGCGAGAGCCCCCACCCCCACCCTCCCCCCCCCACCCCTAGTACACCTCAGACATTTCCCCTGCTAATTTGGCTACTACTCTGTGCATAGCTTTCCCAGTGGAGTGCAGACCCGTGCAGCCGTGTGTCTGAAGACCCTGAGCCTCATGGTACTAATCTGTCTGCGCATTGGCAAGGAGATGATGATGCAGCATATGACTGACACCCTCTGCCAGTTCTTTCAAGTCTTCTCCTTCCTGCAGACCCTTCAGAATCAGGTAACCAAAACAAACTTTCACTGCCACTAGATTATAGATTATTCATTAGATTATTGTATGTACTATGTACAGTGTGGCAACAGGACTATATATATTACACTGCGTCATTCGCAGTTCCAGATTTTGGCCGAGATGCGATCTTGTTGACTTGACTGTTCACATTCCTGTTTGATTGACCTGTATTTGTCGTCACTGTGAACAGACGAAATTTACAAAAACAATGTCATGCGCACGCCAAGCATTCATGCATAAACTATATAAAGGTTCAGTGAAATCCACATGAATACAGTAGTGATGGCAACAATGGCCATGAAAAGGTATTTGTACCAGGTGGCTTATAGCTTTGGAGGAGTAAAGTCAGTGAAAAGGGGGGGGGGGGGAGTAGAATAGTACAAAAGAAGGAAGTAGTGGTGGGGCAGGGATGAGGACAGTGAGCAGCTCAAATACGATTAGAAAATCTGTTCTATGTAGGTGCGAAGGGAAAAAAAAAACAATCGAAGCCACTTCCACCGTAGTGTGAACACGGTTTAACTCTCGGATCGTTACCTGAATCGTTACTGTGCCGCTTTGTTGCTGATCGTTGTTCTTCTCAAAGGGAGAAATGATGACTTTGCTTTAGTTCCAGATGTTTGAGGATTTGCTGTGTCGTTGTGCTGTATAGATGGAGACTGCTCCCCGAAGAGAGGTTGGAGAATGCGTGTACCTTGATGTCTGCACTCCTCAAGGAACAGAGATCAGCTGTGAGCTGGGGGTTCTGGAGGAACTGCAGGCAGTGTTCAACCCAGAGATGGCGTATGTGTCCTACACACCGTTCTACTGTCTCATTGGTAAGGCACATGTCCAGCATTGGATGCTCTTATCCAGGGAACCTGAGCTCAGTTTGACAGTAAGAGTGGGAATTGAACCCATGAGCTGGTGTTGCTCGTGCTGTTGTTGTACCAAGCACTTGTCTTGAATAAGAGTACCAGGAAGACCTTCGTGTCTGGTTATTTTTCCTGTCACTGCATCGTCCTCGTATCAATGCTGACTTTTTGCTCGTTTTTGTAGGCGATGCAGCAATTCGCAAACTGGTTCCCAACTATGAACTGGTGTGGAGTCAGGCTCAGTCCTACCTCGACAGAGCAAACCCTGGAATGCCAGAGTTCAATCTGCCTAGCAGTCAGCGAGCAGAGCCATCCCCCTGCGCCATAAGCCTCTCCCCAAACTTGGGCCACCAGATCGGCCGCAGCGGGGGCGGCGTCTTCCCTACACCCTCCTCCGCCTCCACCCCTCTGGGCGGGGACAGCCTGCCCGAGTCCAGCACCTTCGGCAGCCAAGTAGTGGGGAACCGGATCCAAGTGTCGCGGGACGCCGATCCAGGTGGCAGCCCCAACCTGTCATCTATGGATGCCTGGGGGAGGCCTCATTTGGCCAACCCGCCTTCAGCAGGCCCGGGCGTCTCCTCCTCGGCCGTCCCCGTTCCCTCCGTGTCTTCGTCCTCCTGGGTGCTGAGCCACACCCCGGAGGACAGCGCCCTGAAGCAGGAGCTCCCTCGCTGCACTCGCTCCCTGCAGGGCAACTGGTTGGCGTACTGGCAGTACGAGATCGGCCTCAACCAGCAGGACCCGCACTTCCACTTCCACCAGATACGCCTGCAGAGCTTCCCGGGCCACTCGGGCACCGTCAAGTGCCTGGCCCCGCTAGCCGGCGAGGACTACTTCCTGTCTGCCAGCAAGGACAAGACCGTGAAGCTGTGGCCACTGTACAATCACGGCGACGGCACCCGGGACGTGGAGCCACGGTTAACGTACACGGACCACCGAAAGTCCGTGTTTTGTGTCGCCCAGCTGGAGGCCTTACAGGAGGTGGTGAGCTGTGATGGCACCGTGCACCTCTGGGACCAGTTCTCCGGTGAGAGGCACACATGACCCTCCACTATTTGCCATCTTCTAAATGAGCAAGCTGGCTACAAAGGCCCAAAATTACATCCCAAAATTACACAGGTTTTTTTTTTTTCACGCATTATTTTGGAAAAGAACAGACGCTAGATATACAAATGCCAAACGGTACTTAATGATTACGGAAAGATTCGATGTCCTTGCCTTCCCTTTCTGTGTCAAGGCAAGCAGATTCGTTCCTACGAAGCTCTGGACGGGAAGAACCCCATCACGGCCGTCGCCACTATGCCCGCGCCTCACTGCAGTGTGTTGTTCGCCAGTGCCGACTCCGTCCTTCGCTTCATCGACCCGCGCAAGCCTGGCCTGCAGGTACGCCCCGTCTGCCCCGTCTGCCCCGTCCGCCCCGTCTGCCCCGTCTGCCCCGTCCGCCCCGTCTGCCCCGTTCGCCCCCGCCTCGTCAAACCGGCAGCACCGATGTCCCACCGCAGGGCTGATGGTCGTGAGTTTGAGCTCCCGCCCGTGTTCCCTTCTCTCCGCTCTCAGCACGAGTTCCGCCTGGCCCACAACCACATGAGCGCGGGGCTGATCCGCAGCCTGGCCGTGAGCCCCGGGGGGCGGACGGTGGCCGCCGGCTTCTCCTCCGGCTTCATCGTGCTGCTGGATGCGCGGACTGGCCTGATTCTGCGCGGCTGGCCCGCTCACGAGGGGGACATCCTACAAATGAAGGTGGGTGTGAGCCTCCCCGGCATGTGTGTATCTGTTTATTTATGAATTATGTATTTCTGTCACGGGGCGCCCCAAAAATAACGAAAGGTTATAGACATCTCTTCCTTACATAACAACACGATCACATATTACGAGTGTTAAAACATTCAAACATCCACCACCAATCAAGACATAGTACGTACGTACGGCACTGCATATCCAACAGCAGACAAATGACTAACTTGGGGATTAAAAAGCTGTTTTTAAACCTCATGGTTCAGACTGCAGTGTCTCTTTCCTGGTGGTAATGGCGAAACCAAACCAAAAGCAGGACGAAAGTCTTGATTTTCCCAGCTCAGGTCCTTGGGTGTGTGTACACCCGGATACAGTGTTTACAACCTCCACCTTGTCTCTGTTTATCATGAGAGTGTTGTGTGTATTATGTTCCTTTCTAGAATTACTAATAAGCTGTTTAGTTTTATTAAAATGTAGTTCCAAATTATTATACTTGCTCCACTAGACTCTGCACTTCAGCTCTATACGTTGTTTCGTCCTCATTAGTCATTGGACCGAGCTTAGCAGTGGCATTTGCATATTTAAATGCATAATTGCTACTGCATCTTCACAATCCTGCAGGAATAACTGTATTAAAAGCGGAGGTATAATCTACACATCATATCCTAGTGTGTTTCTCTTGTCAAGATGATTCAAGGCTGTATGCTGAACCAATGGAACAGTGTGTGATACTCATCTATTCTGTCTATAATCGAACTGGAAGTGATCTGATCACTTTGAAGTTTTACTGTACAAATATGACTTTACCAGACATTTCATCACCACTGACATGAGTTGCTACTGGACAATGATCGTTCAGACTAGATGTAACAGAATTTTTCAGTGCAGGAATGATGAAACATTTTTAAAAACTTGTCAGTACAATGGACGATGAAGCTTTAAAAATGTCTGTACAAACCCGACACGGCATACCGTCTGGTCCTGATGCCTTGTTGATGAGTGCGCATTCAAATGAGAGCACTGAAGTAAATGGTCGTGCCCACCAGCAGTGTTCAACGCCCCCCGGTGGCCTCCACTGGTAAAGCACGGGTCTACAACTAAGGGTTCCATTCCATACTGCATACATCTTATTAGTACTGCAAGTCACTTTGGATAAGTGGGTTTGACAAATGCTGTAAATGCATGTGTGTAAATACTGAAGCTTATTTGTATGATGTAGAACTGAGTAACTCTGAGTACAGCTGTGAATAATCAGGTCAGGTGTGGACAGAGATCAGAACACGTCATGAGCACTAATCGTGGATCAGACAGACTCACTGCTTTGGGGCTTCAGAACAGGAGGGGTTGTTAATAACAAGCTTTTAATACGTCCTGCTCTCAGAATGTCTTAACAGCTGTGAGTAAGAGGAACTTGCAGACCCATAATTGCCCAATGTTTACATTTTAGTGATCTCTTTTGAAACCGCACCTAGGGATTTCTAAAGCGTGGTCCATATGTTATTGAAGACCATGTCTTTTGAAATGTCTTTTCCCAGCTGAACTTTTGTACTCTAATGTGGTGGTGGTGGTAATAATAAAAAAAAAAAAATCACAATTAATGCCATCCTTCACAAACAGTGTCCAGATAATTGAAAGTTTTTTTCCCAATGACTATTCAGTTTTTTGCAAGTATAAAAAGCCCTAATAGTGACTTTTTTAATGGGAGGAGCTTGGGTAGCTGACGGATAATGAACTAGCCCCGCCTTCTTCACCTTATTTGGTTTGTAAATGTGCCGTAGTGCTGAGCTTTCCACACGGTGAGCAGAAGTTGTACCTTTTCGGTTTGCTCAGAAGCAGTCAACATGAGACTACAGCAAAACAAACTTTATTTAACCTCCATAATCAGGGTCAAGGATTCTGCCTCTGCAGGCTCTGGTTTGGACAAATATGGACACGAGTTACTCATTAGGGAGACTTTTATGAACCATGCTTATAATTACTCACAGGCCAGGGTCTCCATTACGCTGGTATTTATTGATCTCTGTGGTATGAAGTCAGTGTGTCTTGACACTGGCTTGGCATCCTTAGCTCTGTTCTGGAAGTAAATACAAAATAATCTTGCTCCATTCATTCTTTTCTCTGTGTGTGTGTGTTTGTGTGTGTGTGTGTGTCTTGCAGGCTGCGGAAGGGAATTTGCTGATCAGTTCCTCCACTGATCACACATTGATGGTGTGGAAAGACCTGGAGCACAAACCTGTCCACCTGTACAGGACCCCATCAGACCCCATCCACGCCTTTGACCTCTACGGTGCTGAGATTGTGGCCGGCACTGTAGCTAATAAGATTGGGGTGTACTCCATGTTGAACATCTCAGCCAGCCCAGTCAGCAGCACCAAGCTTAGCTCCGAGAACTTCCGGGGAACTCTCACCAGCCTGGCCGTGCTGCCCACGAAGAGGCTCCTTCTGCTGGGCTCTGAGAACGGTGCCATCAGACTACTGGCTTAATAGAATGTCGGAGACCCGTGCAAGCAGCACAGATGTCGTGTTTCATAAATGTTCGCTCTCTTTGCCACTTTGGGCTCCTCCTCAAAATGAGATTTTGTGCAAAAGAAAAGTGCTTCTGATGACCCTCTTCACCCAGCGAGGGGAGTCAGTCTGACTGCAGTCAGATCATTTAAAGAGGACTTGATGCCTCCGTCTAGGGTTTCACTATTGCAAATAATAATCAGTCGAATTTTGAAGCAATGGATCTGCTTCATAAACCAATTTATAATTTTTACAGTTTTTACAATTTATGTATAGAATTCTGCACTAGATGATGTATTTGAGAGGAAAAAAAAAAGTTTGATGTAAATTCTTATCCTGGACAATGATGAACCAGTGGCTTTAGATGAGTGGATAAGATGAACTGCTCAGGAATGTTCAGCCCAGCATGGTTCTGATGTAGTGTTTACACCTTCCAAATAGATGTACAAAATCACACACACACACACACACACAAGAACCCACTGTGAGAATTGCAGATCAGACCGTGTCAAAGCCATCATCACGTCACGCACCAGATTCACTCGATGACTATGCAGTATTCTTGAATGTTCCTTTTTGAATTCCATGTACACCATGTTTCCAGATCTCTGTCATTTTCTTCATGAACCATTTTCACAGCTGTGTTCAGTAATTTTAGCTCATGGTCAAGCAAGCAAGTGGACCTTAATAACAGTGGGAGTATATTTAGTTACAGTATGTCTTAAAGAAGCAACACTGCGTATTGCTTGGAGACATTTCTACCTTCAGTATGCAGTGGGTTAACAGTAGAACTTTCTTTGCCATTACCTCTTTAAATCTCAAAAAACAAAATCTGTTTCTAAATATGAGCACCATATTAAAATGAGGAAGTGATTCACCACACGTGTGTAAGCAGGGTTTAAGGACTAGGTCAAGAAGCTTAGGTCACATGGGATGTCCTTTTAAGTGTAACAGTAAATGGATGTGCTTTGAATTACTTCTAAAAAATAATCTATCCTAATAATGATATTAATTTAACCTCCTATGTATGCAAGTAGTCCTAGTTTTATTTGAAAATATATGCCTATAGCTATGTAACTTAGAAACCAACCAGTGTTTTGATGATAGAAAAGCACCTTTATACACATTAGTCTCTCATTTGATGTTCCAGCCAAACTGTATTTCATTTGAACCTCCCAGTTTGTAAAAGTTAATATGTAAAGACTGAAGTGTTTTACAACTTTACTGAAATTGAATTAAAATGTACAATATCAGTAAAACCAGCAGTCAGTTATGATCAGACATGATTTTTCTTTTAATGTAGAGATGAAGGAACTCATAAATATTCTTTAGGGTTTGCACATGGGAATATTATAACTCATGCTTTAGAACTGACATTCATATTACAGTTTATAATTCTATGTCATTACTATATGTAGTTAATAGGAAACCTTTTTTAAAAAAATATATTTTGATTGCAAGTTTTTGAACGCATGAATCCCATGAGGTCAGAGACACAGATTCTACAGCGAGACAAATAGAAGGATATACTTTAAATGTATATATACGCATGTCCATTCTACATCGACTGTGGTCTCTCTGATATAATAACTGTGGTGCACTGAATAGTTTAGCTCAGTGTAGATTTCTGGATCTCGTGTAATTCATTATTCATTCAACCCCCCCCTTCCCCCCTTTGTACTTTTTAAACTTATTTTCTCCATACTCCAGCTGTCTAACGTGGACATTTTTCAGTGGTTTGAAGTAAAGTATCAAACTGATCTTAAAAGTTAGCTGTCCCTATCTTTGTGGCTTGAAAGACGTTAAACTAGTGCCCTATTACAGGGAAGCCAAAGCGTTTGTCTACGCTGTACATGAAACATAAGCATTTCAATGTGATTGTGATTGGGACAATCAGAGTTTTGTCTGCATGCTGTGTAGAACTATGCCAACCACTAGAAATCTAAGTCAAATAGAGCAAAGTCCTCCTGAGTGTTTTCCCTGGGTGCTTCTTAGCTGCGTTTAGTCGAGACCTCTGGGGTTGTCTCTGCACTTTAGATGCTGGGAAATGAATAATCTCGAATTAACAACATAAATTCAAAAGCAGCATATCTTCTGATGGTGCAACGGGTTCATCTCAGTGGTCTGACGTGCTTCTTGTAAAATGGTTTGTCCCGTAACTGCCACCACTGCTTCCGGGAACCATGTTTGCCTTCCTTAGAAACCCACATTAAATCAGCTTAAAGCTCCATAGCTACACCGTAGCCACAGATTAATATAAGCCTAAACATTCCACTCGTTTTACGCTTGGTGTTTGTGTCTGTCTCAGTAATCGCTGTCTCGGTAGTCACCACATAGGTAGCGAGTTATATGAAGCACAGATCAATGAAAGTTGAACTGTAACCACCTACTCAGCGACTGCCAAACTTTTAACAGGGGCCATTTTTCATATGCCCAGTTGCTGCATCCGTCTCTCAATTTAGGACTGAATATCAGGGTCACCGCTAAAAAAATCTGGGTAGGTTGCTTTTGTTATCTTCCTGTGCATCATAAATCAGAGTTCGATAGGTGATGTGTTATGTAAATTGAGATGAAGAAGCTACGCTTATTTTGTTTGCTAAATGTTTGCCATTTATGCACATGTGTGCAAGCTTAACAAATAAGCAGGCTTATTATATCTACTAGGTTATTAAGTTTGAAAGGTGATCAAAATGTCACTACAAGTTCCATACGTCATGGTGCTTCATATAAGGGGGGTTAAAATAAGTTAAACTATTACTGGAAATATTAAATAATATTTTCTAGCAATAGTTTAATCTTTTATAACACAATCCTGATCATTTAGACTTATGGAAGTAAGAATTTCTCAACAACATTTACATTGTCAGTACACTGATTTATGATGAACGTAAACAGCATAATGTAATGTGTCCATTTACTGCCCTAAATGAATACATACTCGTCAGGATCATAACAGCAAGATCGAGGAACTACAAGACTTGTACAAGACTCTGTTTTGACTCAACATAACATAACTTTGTCAGGATAATGTCTCTAAAGTAAAGACCATCTTTCTTCTGTATGTCCTGTGTAACTGCTAATTATTTTTCTGCTGTTTAACATAACATTTTTTGGGTTTTTTTCCCCATTATTGCATTTGGTCACTAAAACGAGCTGTGTCAGCTATGAAAAAATGATAAAACTGTTGAAATGACACCCCCAAGGACATGGGTATTAAGGACATGGGTATTAAGACCCCCAGCAGTTGTACCTTTTCACAGTCCAGAGTGTTTGTTTTTATTGTTTCACATCAGCTGTACCAGCTGAGTTATAACGTCTGACTCTTCCATGCAGATTGGCTATCACAACATGGACGTCCAGTTTTTTGCACTCCTCCTCCTTTGTTACTGCAAACAAGGCTGGACAGTAAGACGCGTTTGATTGGACGTTTCTCACCTTTACTCTTCTACTCCAGTTCATGTTGAATCAGTAATGCCTGGTCTTGCGTTTCTTCTGCAGGAAGATGGGGCGGCTTCAGAAGACGGAAAGCTCCCTGTAAGCTCATCTTGCTTCCTTCACTGATCCCCAATCAGTTAAGTGTTCACTGATATAATCTCCAAAGCAGCATAATGTGATTCATGACACTTCAGTCACCGTGTTTTTTACAGGAATTGGTGAGGTCCAACATTTCCTATGCAGCACAACTAACTCCAGGTGATCCTCAAACAAACCCTGCGGCCTCCACCCACACCAGTGAAAAAGACGAGAACTCTTCAGAAGAAGACACCGATGAGCGCTGCAGAAGACGTTTAAGCTCCCCAGAGGCCAGACACGCCATAAGCAGTGGTATTATGAAGTTTGGCCTGCAGCTTTTGGAGTTCCTGGACGCAAACAAAGAACAACCTCATTATAACATCATAATCTCGCCTCTCAGTGTGTCTTTGGCTCTGTCTCAGTTGGCTCTGGGTACGTCTATCACACGTGACACTATGACACATGGGTAATGCAGTTCCTTGACACCATAGTTGGATTTGGAGCTAAAAACTAGAGGAACTCTTATGTTGTTGCTCGCAAGGCACTTTTGTGTGCTTTGTAGCACACTTGGTTGCATTAAGGTGTGATTGTTTTTGCCATGATTGGGTCCATACTCTGTAGCTTATTGGGTAACAGCAATGGGAATCTCCACTGCAAAGATAACGTTGATGGAGATTAGATGTTTGTCCTGACCAGGGGCGAGGAATGAGACAGAAGAGATGCTTCTTCAGAGCCTCCATGCTGAAACGATGCCATGCTACCAGAAAACGCTGAAACACCTCCTCCACCACGTTCGCAAGAACCATCTTCAAATCGCCAGCCGCATCTACTTGGGCTCTGGTGAGTAGGGAAAATGGGACCCTCGTATAACAAAGAGAAATGCATGGATTAGGTTATAGGTTATACTTGAACCTATACATACCACTAACCCTGATCGAACGGGGGGAATGTGATATCTTTAAAAAGTGGGAAATGTGCTACTGTTATTCCAGCCATTAGCATTTGACGACTGTAATATCTGCTGAATTTGTGAACATTTCTGATTTAAGGATTCCAGCCAAAGCAGGAGTTTCTGCAGGCGTCTCTGGAAATCTATGATTCGGAGCCTGCAGCCATGCCAGAGTTGGAAGAGATCAATGAGTGGGTAGAGAAGTCCACAAACAGTTGCATCACAGACTTTCTGTCCAGTCTTCCCGCTAACCCTGTGATGATGCTTATCAATGCTGTGCACTACAAAGGTAATGCAACACGTTATTCTGTGGTTCTGTATTTTTCTTTACAATTATTGGCTGCAATTATGGGTCATAGTTACATATTTGTATTCCTGCCCCTGTTAATTTCTCAATATTACACTGCTGTGTGTGTGTGTGTGTGTGTGTGTGTGTGTGTGTGTGTGCTGTGTTGTGTAAAACATTCCTGAAATATTTGTGAAGTAGAGAGAGCACACAGCAAAGGGCAGAAAATATCTGGCTTATATGTGTGTGTGCATGACTAGTATTACATGGTGCTACCTGGACATTTCAAAAGCTTAGTGGTCTGTTATTTTTGTGTGGATCTGTGTGGCACTGATCAAAGTTCTGCTGTCAAAGACAAACTAGTCACGTTTTGTTCCAAATTTTCTCCTGAAAATTTGACGAAGACCATAATCCATCAAAAGCTGTAAATGCAGATCAGCTAGGCAATGTGGCATATCCACTTCCATATTGAACAGTATGAGAAGTTGTCTTCTACATAACTGACTATCATCTGTCCATTGAATCTTGTCCCAGGCAGTGTTGCAGTGATGTTTATTAAATGCCTGCCACATGGATTAGTGGTTGGAGGAGAGCAGATGTTCTTGAAGACCTTCCACATGTCCTAACTTTTATTTGATGCTTTATTTTTGATTAATCACAAGAGCTAACCTATGTATACAATCCGTTGGAGAATTTTCACATCACCTTGGTATGGTGGTAAAATACGTACCTGCGAGGGGGGGGAACATCTGTTGTCCACGGGCCAATGGTAAAAGGTCAAATGCATATTGGCGGATGACTAAAGAACTAACCAATCAGAGCACGTGGTTAAGCATTGCATTTGCCAGCATCTCATCTCCAGCATCTCATCTCACTCATTCCGCATTGTGTATCAGCAAATCCATGGTGTGTTTCATTAAGAAGGACAAGAAGAATATAAGATAAGAACCGGGTTCTTGGTTAAGTAGCAGGTTCTTGGTTAAGTAGCGGGTTCTTGGTTAAGTAGGAGGTTCTTGGTTAAGTAGCGGGTTCTCGGTTAAGTAGCGGGTTCTCGGTTAAGTAGCAGGTTCTTGGTTAAGTAACGGGTTCTTGGTTCTCCAGGTGAATGGCTCACGCGCTTTGATCCCCGCTTCACAACCAGTGAGCCCTTCTACATCGACAAAAGCAAAATGGTCAACGTTGACATGATGCTTGGGCCAAAACACCCTCTCAGTGTATTCACCCATAACGAACTCGATGCCCAGGTAACGTTCTCGATCACTTCTATTTTTGTTCGGTACTTATCACCTTGATTTAAAGTGTCCGCGTAAATGTGAACTGGATTGGACAGAAATCAGAAGGAAGTCCTGACGTCTGCACTTGGTTTCCCCCCCCCCGGCAGGTTGCACGGTTCCCTTTCATAGGTAATATGAGCATGGTGGTTGTGTTGCCTCTGACTGGATACATCAACATGTCAGCCATTGCAGCCAACCTCGACATCTCGGATCTATACAGCCGGTTCCCACGAGAGAGGAACATGCAAGTCAAACTGCCCAAGTTCAAGTTAGACTTCTCTCAGGAGCTTGAAGAGGCTCTGACAAGCATGGGTAAGGAGGAACCCTGATTTTACCTCAGACACCGCACAGAAGGCGGAATACGTTAAACGTGGCTAAAAAAGAAATACATAATCACTACTTCTATTCCTTATTTTAATGATCTCGGGGTTCAGATTCAAAACTCTAAAATGTCTGTTCTTCTTCTCCTTCTGCTCAGGCTTAAGGGAGCTGTTCACAAGTCCCAACCTGGCTGGTATCGCTGAGGGCCCCCTGCTGGTCTCCAGTGTGCAGCACAAGTCCAGCATGGAGATAAACGAGGAGGGCGCAGAAGCCGCAGCTGCGACCAGCGTTGTGATCTCCCGCTCGAATCCGTCCTTCACTGTCAACCACCCTTTCTTTCTGGCCCTCGTAGAAGATTCCACTCAAACGCCACTTTTTATGGGGGTTATTGCCAACCCTAATCCTACAGGAGCTACCGTGATATCACATCCAAAGGTTCTTTTAGATAAGACAGGGTTGCCATTTGACAAGGAATTGACACCATCTTTTGGCCAGTCACCCAAGTAAGGGCGCTTCTCGTACCTTCGGCAGGTTAACACCACCAGTGATCTTGAGTGATCTTGAGTGATCTTGAGTGATCTTGAGCTGCGCTGGCCTGCCAGTCAAGGGCAAATCAAGACCTGCAAAAAAAAAAAATCCACACACAATTAGGTTGTGTACAACGTGTTTAATGGACATGGGTGAAATATATAGTGCAAAACGAGCGATTTTGTAATCGTTATTTTCCCTTTCCATATAAATGACCTTTCAGCAAATATCAACCTTGAAAATCTGGATAAAGTGGATGCTGTTAAATGATTAAAGAAATTTATTTAAAAAATGCAGACGCCTTTTCCCAGTTGATATCCAATAATGGACACGATTTATATTTCTATGATTTTTTAATGATTTTCTGCTAATATTTTCGTAGAGTGATGAAAACAAACAAATACAAAACCCGCCTCTCTCGCTCCGTCATGTTTTTACTAAAAACAAAAACCTAGCCCAGCAAAAAAAACGTCACACACACTCTACACCCGGCGAACTGTGTGGTGTGTGTTTTTGTCAGTGTCCTGACAGTGTGTCCTTTAGAAACACCCCAGTGTGTCCTTTAGAAACACCCCAGCCGTGCCTTTTCCCACTCCACTGCTCAGTCATAATGACAATGAGTTTATGTCTCGGGGGTCTGTGAGAATACCCAAAAGGGTCCAGTCATTATAAGCAGAATTACATGGCTGAGAAGGGTCCATCAGAGCAATGATGTGGCTGCAGTGATATTGTAATTACAGTGATTATATGACTGGGGAGGTATGTGTATGAATACTGATCAGAGGGTCGATCACAATTACAGTGATTGTAGATCTGATGGGGTCTGTAAGAAAACTGATATGTTTGTAGTTGGTTACAGGTCAGGAAGTGACTGCTCCCCGTGTCTCTTATAGACCTGCTTATAATGACTGACCTAAGCTTCTTCTAGACTTCCGCAGCCAACTCTAATTAAGACTGACCATGGGTGAACAGTTTTACAGCCTTTTTTGAGCTGTGAAATGGTTCTCTTTATGACTTACCCCAGATCATCATTATACCACACCCCTCCCCCAACATATATTCACTCTGACTATGACTTACTACGGTATTATTCTAGTTATTACTGGACCAAGATCTGTCTTCATTAAGGACCATCATTATATCATTAAGGGACCCAGTGTGTGTTGAGTGCAGCTGATCACCCAGCCACACCCTCAAATAGACCCCATGGTCACCGTATTATCACTTGCAGAATTCTTATAGCTCTTCCTATGCTATATAACCTTTTATTAGGACTGACCTCAGATCAGTATTCCTTCAGCACATCATACAAGACCCACACATATGAACAAATCTGTGCAAGCAATTTAAGAGGCCTTTCTGCATTCGCATATTTTCTATTAAGTTATTTTCTATTAAGAACGAACAAGAATTTTGACACGCTCTAATGTTGCACACGGTTGCACTGCCTGTTGACTTTCATGGTCGTTGACAAATTAACCTTCAGTTAAAATTCACTTATTTTAAAATTCACTTAATTAAAATTCATTTAACAGTTTGTGGTGTTGACATGCATAGCTGCTGTACAGAGGAGTCCGCAGCTCCAGTGCCTCACGGTGCAGCCTTGCTCATTATGACATATTTGCTCATTATGACATATTTTCGCATGTCACCTCCTCCTGTTTTAGTTGTTTACCGTAAAATTATTCAAATTAGTAACCCAGTGTAGAAATAAAACCCACACTATATTGCTTTCCTTTGATATCACTTTCGCAGGTCCTGCTTCTGCACCAGCTGTTCAACAGGTTGTTTGGAGTCTTCATCATATCCAGTATTGTCCTTTCTGTTTCTATTTCATCCATTTCTGCTGGTTGAGTGTTGTCTAGACAGGTTTTGTCACTGTCAGTGTGATCAGCTCTATCATCGTAGGCTTCATACACATTAAATCTGTTCTTCATAGTCCAGACTGAAACTTGGCCATGAAAATGTGGCCATCTCAGTGCAGCTGTATTTCAACCTTATTGACTCCTGCTTTCTTTACCTCAGATTGTATCTTGGATTCATTGATCCCCTTCGTAGACGTGGCGTAAGTGCATTGGTCCAACCACTGAGATTCGGCTTCCTTGGTTTTCTTACTGAAACCCCTTCTGTCCTTCCAGATTCTAGCTTTCCTGTTTGGCGTTTAAGATTATACCAGAAATGTATGTTCCTAAACGTTTAGTGCTTCATCAAAATTTCATAATTTCATCGTAAGAATAGCACACTTTGTCTTTTAGTGCATGCCTTCAGAGGCAGTCATGGTCTGGTCGTTAGGGAACCGGTCTTGTGACCGGAGGGGCAGGGCTTTGGAGAAACGTGTGGAAGGGTGTGAAATTGAAGTGAGCCAACATGGCTTTTATGGCTAGGTCTGGACAAATTTAGTAAAATCTAAATTGGATATCTTGGATTAGATAATTGGCGATTTTTATTTATCATTTTTTAACTTCTCACACATACACACACAAAAAGGGACACAGAACTAATCTGTGAATAATAATTCTATATTATAGCATTTGTTTGTGTCTTTCAGGCTTTGTTTGCATTGTTCTGGTCCTGAAATTGGCTCCATCTTGGCCAGTATAGAGCTTATTGGCTTTCCTAATACCTAACAATGTTGAAAATAATGACTTCTTCACCAGTTTGTTTATTTTGAAAAATTCAGTCAACAATAAAATACAATTGCAATATCTTGCCAGTAGATGGCAGTATGTATTTCTTTGTAGAAGCAAGTTTGGCATGAGCCTTTAAGCACCAACTATGAGAAAGTAAGTAGTAATTACCAAGCCCAACACTTCAGAAATTAAGTGTTATTATTAGTTTTCACACATTTAGTTGGTAAGTATACATTCTTAAATAGCATGCTTGGGTGAGGTAATTGGAGTGACTAATAAGATTAATGTGGTCAATATCACTGCCTATCTAACAGAGGAAAATCACTGGGGAATCTGATCAGGAAGGTGGAAAAAAAAAAAGGAATCTTCCCCGATTAGTCAACAAATGCAAAAGACACAAGAAAGTTCTTCACATATTGAGCGTTTTTCTCTAGTTACATGTACAAATAAACCTGCTTCGTCACTATTGTTGACTGCATAAGAATCAACCCATTTGTTAAAGGATTCATGTTCCCATGTCTCTGAGGCTGAGAAACAGTCCACTGACAGCACTTTGCTTGCTGCTGAACTGTTGGGGATTTCTGAGGCAATGTCATGAGAGAGAAGCACCATCATAGTGCAGACTCGTCTTACTGCTCCTCTCAGTGGCACTGGCTCTCTGGCATGGCGTGAGCTGCAGACTACTCCATTACATAGGCGTGCACAGAGAGACAGAGAGGGGGAGTGGGAAAACGTGCGATCTGATGGTCCGTAAATGTGATTTACATCCACAGTCTCCTATATCTGCTATGGAAAATGGTCAGATATGCTCACCAGACCGTTATCATAACATCACAGGAATAGGACCTCTGAAGTGACATCATCACTAAGGACTTAGAAAGAGTAGAACAGTTCCTGTCACTTCAGCTGAACACGTAAAAGTGTTTGTAGTGTTTCCCAGTGTTTGTAGTGCGGTGCCTAGCGTGTCTGCAGCCACACCATGGTACCGCCATCATGCTACAAGAACAAAAACCACAACATTTACAAACACAGCTGGAGACAGGATTCATTTCACAGTACAACTGGAACAGGAAAGAGACAACAGGAGAGAAAAAAGCATGAATCGCCATAACCTACAAACAATTAAAGAGAAAAACTGATGATAGTCAGTGTCATCAGTGTAATGATGTACATGTGGGCTTGGAGCTGGGGAAAGAGTACTTTCTTTTGATATATGTAATGTTGCTTTGTGACAATGAATTGTGAGAAGCACTATATAAATAAATTTGAGTCATTGACCTCAAATCAAACCTTGAGAGTTCTGGGAACCAAACACAAAAACTATGATCCTTGACTCATCTTACAAGCCGTCAAAATACATCTTCCCAGTTTATGTATAAGGTCTTTTGCCAGCATTGCTACTAATCAGTAAACACCACGCCATCTACTGGCGACACATTGCGACTGCAGCCGCATTTTAAGGTGGACCTTATAAAAAATAAACATAACGAAATAGGTGAATAAGAAGCCAACGTCAGTCTCGTTTATTCCATTCAGTGGCAGCTGAATTGAGGGCTGCACCTTAATTCTTGTTTAAGAATGAGATGTTCTCCTTGTTAGAAGGAGAACATCTCATAAGATGTCTGCTTATAGAATGAGTGCAGCTCAAGACTCTTCTGTCCAGGTGGTGGAAGGAATTTCAACTGGCTGTCCATACCGCTGAGTCACTGGCTGACTTCAAACCAAGACCGAACTCTCACCTCTTCGTGGAGAAACTAAATACTTAAATATGCATTTAGGTATTTAAAAAAACACTCATTTTGCTTTCGTTTACTTTCTTGCTTCCTCTCTGACCAGGGCTTTAGCTTGATAGTTTAATTAACAGTGACCTATATCCTGTCACATGAGAATATGTGTTTGATAGAGACCACAGGGCTCTTGTGTGAGTTGCTCTGGACAAGGGCGTCTGTCAAATGCTGTAAATGTAAATTTAATATTCAGTAATTAACATTTTAATGTCAGAGTCATTAAAACTCTTAGAGGTTCCTCTGATTATACTAAGATCACATGCAGGGCTCAGACTTGCTTCCTCTCATGTGAGATGCAGGGTTGCGTCCACTCCCCACTTTGTGAGCATGTTTCACTAATAATCATTTAGTGGAAAGTTCACTGTCTCCACCATGGAAACGCTACACAGTGATGAATTCTGTAGTATGATAAATCCTACATAATGATGGATCCTGCAGAATAAGAAATCTTGCATAATTATGAGTCTTGAAGAATGAGGAATGCTATTTAGTGATGAGTCCTGAAGAAATATGAAACCTATGATGTAGAAGAATAAAGATCTTGTTGTTTGCTCCAAGGGCTATGAGAACAGGAGGAGAGAAGGACATGCTAGAAGCTCAAATCTCTCCACAGTGTTCTCTGCAGTCTCTTTTGGCTCCGTCCCCTCTTATCTCTCATACTGAGCACTTGAGAAATTACACGTGTCTTCTTTTACAATTAAACTTATGACTACATAGAACAGATTTGAAATAACCCATTTCATATACTGTCTACAATTAAAAATCATAACAATAATAATAATAATGTTGTTGTGATACGCTGGGGTTGGTCTGTAAGCAATTTACACCTTCCTGTTTACCCCTTCCTGTTTACACCTTCCTGTTTACCCCTTCCTGTTTTTTTTTCACAGTCTGTTTCACTTCAAGGTCAATCTGCATGGCATGTTTTTCACGAATCACTGCCTGTCTCTTTGCAGCTCTGAGATGCTGGCTTGGTTGGCTGGTGAGTTGTGGGCCTCCATTGGCAACATATCATCCTCACAGAGAATGTGTTGAAGCCAGGGTTTACCTCCTGTCTTATCTTCCCAGTTCAGCTTATAAACAGCCCCTGAACAGCCCCTGAACAGCCCCTGAACAGCCCCTGAACAGCCCCTGAATGCCCTTAGCTGTGCTCTTTGTGTTGCTGGTTCACGTTTGTTTAGTCGACGCTGTAAAAGCTATTCTCAGACAGGTCATTGGAGTGTACGGCTGTGCTCCTCCTGATTCTATAGTGCAGGCTGTAATTCAATTGCATGAACTTTCCTCTGTTACAGGATTCAGGCCATGGGTTTGATACATTTTAACCTAGATTTTACTAATATTGCTGGTCTGTGTGTGTGTGTGTGTGTGTGTGTGTTTTGCCAGGCCTTAAAATTGACAAAGGCCTTCAGTTTATGAGAACCTTCCTAGCCTTGAGCCCTACGGTGAATCGTGTTGATCCCAACAAAGACATTTTAGTTTCCTTCTCATCGTGATGTGCTGTTTGGTTTGGGGTCAGCTGCAGATGTGCTGTTTGGGGTCAGCCCCTGTTTTGGGTCAGCCCCTGTTTTGGGTCAGGTCCCACTACTCTGAGATTGCTGGGCTATTCCTTCCCAGACGTACCAAAGCAACTGTTCCGAACTTGTGCTCAATCGACTTCACTGGGCTGTGCTAAGGTTCACGTACACACATGCACACCACTCCTCTCCAGCATTCATTATTACTGTGTACTTCTGCAGCTGAGCTGTTAGGGCAGGGTGCTATTAACAGCAAGGTCATGCATTCATCATTCATTTCCAAGGCGAACACACACGACAAATACATACAAAGCAGCCTGGATAAGAGCGTCGGTTATATGCTGCAGAGGTCGATTCACACAATGGCGTCTCTCTCAGTGACATGACAGACAGGAGGCCCCTCTCTTGTCCTCGCTAATGGAGGTGACAGACTGACCAGTCAGGCCTTCTGTTCCCGGTTCAGCCTCATACCTACACGGAGGCCTCTTATTTCCTTCTTGTTAGTGATGTTTATGTTGACCTTTGCTTTACAATAAACCAGAGATCCGCTTTGAGAAGCTAAGGTGGTGTGTGGAATCAGTCCTAAGAACTGATTTATATCCGCACAAGAAACGCTAGCCACAAACAAAGATTACACCTGTATTCAGATGTGTGTTTGCTGTCTCAAAACAAAAACCTCAAAACAAAAGGTTAGATTGCTCGATTAACAATCACATATCCAAACTGACTTCAATGCACACCTACCCCAGTATGGCTACTGGTACATTTGGTGATGACAGATGTGCTTTTACGGTGGACTGAAGCCTTTCCTTGCACTATAAACATAACCAAAAAGGCTGTCAAAAACGCAACGTCTCGCTCCATCGCCAGGGAATTCTTTTCCATCTTGATAGTGATCAAGGGAGCCATTTCACAGGTAAGGCCATGAAAGAGACAATGAAATGCTTGGGCATTAAACAAGAATTTCCCCCGCCGACTACTATGCCCAGAGCCATGGATGTGTGAAATCTCAGAAGACCATTTTGAGGGCTGTGAAACATCAGTGTGCCTCAAACTGCACCTTCACATCTCACTCCCTCGGGCTCTCTTACAGATGTTTTGCAAGTGTAATTGCGAGTTCTGAGTAAAAATTCGAATTTCTTGGTTATATCTGCAACTGGAGAGGGGGTTTGTGTTTTAAGAACTCTCCTGGGTGTTCTGCAGGATATGTTTTTTCCTGGTTAAAGGATGTAGCATTGTGGCATTGTGATCATTTTCTGCTCTGTTAGTTACTCCTACTTCTGTGCGTGTGGTGTATTCACTAGGGTGCGTTGCATGGCATCACCTTTCTCAGCTGAAGCCTGCACCTCACGACACTGGTTGATGGGTATGCTGTCTCTTTTTGCAGCCATATGTGTTCACATCTGTGTGTCCGTACACTACATGTAAACATTGGTGGCGTCGTGTCCACCGCATGACCAAGAACTCCTGCCAGAAGTTCCTAAATCTGATCCAAAACAGCCAGCAGTGAGGACATGCACGCCAGCCAGTAGGTGCTGCCCGTCAGTATCAGATCAGATGCTTCACCCTAGCAAGCAGGTGCAGCGCAGACCCTGAAGAAAGGGCCAGAGGCAAAAGCTTCTCGCTGCTGTAAAGCCCCGCCTCCACGGGCCCCGCCTCCACATTTTGCCACTTTGATGAAGCTCAGGCAGTCTTGGTCTGGGCCAGTATATCACTGATTACATTTGCACAAAGCTTTTGAAACAGAGACAGTTCCACAGTAATCTATTCTAGTGTAAAACCAAGTAACCTTATATTAATACATTCTCCTTTCAAGTACCTTGTTTTCTCACAACTTCTAACTCAGAAACCTTTTATGTTTTAAGTATGTCTCTGAGTATCTCCTCATTGTGTGACTGACTCTCCTTATTCATCTGTCAAGATGGCACTATAGTATCAGTGTTCACTATAGTATATGTGCAAATGTCCCCAGTGTGGGACTAATAAAGGAATTGCATTCTATTCTTCTGGTGATGTTCTCATATCCACTCACACAAGTTCTATTTTCAAACACATGTACTTTTCTCAGATCTACAAGAGATATTTTATTCTGCTATGGGCTCAAAAAGGTAACGTGAAGAGTGGAGGAGTCACAAATTAAATGTTAAATAATGAATGTTTTTTGTCATATTCTGTGACCCTTGAAATCTTCAGATGTTCACCAAGCTTCACGCTTGTTGGAGAGCCTGCAATGTCACGTAGCAGCGACACTGTGAAGAATCATGTTCATCACATTTTCTGTCTAATGACATGCACACAAATCCTATTATGTACATTGAATTATACATGTGCTCTGATTAGAGCAGGATCACATGCAGGGGAAAGACTTGTGCAATATTTATTGATGCAAAACTTGTTCTCTCACTCCTAGTTTTCTCAAGGACTACCCAGTCTGCAACAGGTTCTGCCCTCGGGCTGTTAGACTTATGAACATGCCGATCCTCTCCACACGCATCATCGTAAGACAGAGCTACAACCACCCACCTGCTACTGATCCATGTAACTCACGATCATAGTCACTTTTGAATTTCATTCCTTTCAGGTTTGCATAACCATTACCGCTGTGTCACTTTGTACTTAATTTAAGTCTGAAGTTGCAGGTATGAAAAATGTTTTTCATGTTGGGAGTTTTTTTATGCTTTTGGGTCCTTTTACGACATGAGACACATGCTTTTCATTAGGAATACAGTAATTTATTTTTGCAAAGTAAACACTTAATATCAAATACATAGTATTTAGCTATAGGCTACTCATGGCTATAATCTATAGTGTCAGTTAGAAAGACCTATTACTGTTGAGAAATGGGGGTCTGGCAGCTAGCTACTGATGTCAGAGATTCAGAAATTTTCTTACACTAATCCATGTCTGTTAATATTAGAAATTATGTTTGGCTTTACTAGTTTATGCCCCAGCATGTGATTGGGATGATATTTTAAGAAGACTTGATAACAGGCACCATTAGTGGAACACCAGGCCTACAGGGCTTATTATCGGCACAATGCCAAAAAACCCTTATAAATTTCCATGGAAGAACGTTTTAAAGTTTTAGAATTCAACATAAACACTAGTCTACCTTCAAAGAGAAGCTAATATACCTGATCAAAAACTAGTCCATTCATTTAGCTATAATAAATAGAGGCTAATCTGTACATCACTAAGAAAACAAGTAACTGCTACAATACGCCTAACGTTACCGCGGAATGTATTGGAACAGCCGTACCGGAAGTGACGAAATACACAGACAAGCGTTCTTGCACTTTCGCGCGTTTGAGTGGAGTTGGCGCCACGGTTGTCGCGCGCGACATAACACGGAGGCGTTTGTGTTGTTTCTGGATTTTGAACGCTCGCTGCGAAAACAACACTAAGACAAAGACTTCTTCTCCAAACCGAGACGCGCTTCGGATAGATATGACTGTTAAGTTGTCAGAGGGCGCAATAGAGGTATGTGACAGAATACACGAAGTGTCGGGATGAAATAAGTGAAGTTTTTAAAATGGTCGAAGCAGTTATCCTAGCTCTTTGGTCTGCCCGTTAGCTCGCTCGCTAGCTAGTTAGCTCGTTAGCTAGCAAGGAAGCCACACAGGTAAACTGCATGTGTGACAAACGCGTTAATGTATTACATTTAATTATGCGTTACTTCGGCGCCATGTTTACACTGCTACGAGCAGGTTTCTAAAGCTCCGCGCCACTGAGGTGAACTTGTGATGGGATAGCATCGTCACCTCGGGAAGAACTTGTAGCCAGTGTTTGACATGCTAGGGACTGAGAGAAAAACGAGCTGCGTGTGCTTTTGATTACTTTACAACTGTTCGTATCAGAGGAGTTTACTGTTGGCCTGAATAGCTTAACCAGCTACTGATTTAAGCACAGTACGTTAACTAACAGAAACGCACGGAAGACTTAACGCCATCCGGCTAGAACACAGCACTGTGGAAGATGCCCACTGGGTTTAGGGTTTAAAGTTAGGGTTAGGCTACTTAACCGCTAGCGGGTTAGCTTAGCTAGGGTTAGCTCAAGATGCGTCTTGGAGTCTTGGGCTGTGCATGAGGACTGTGGGTATGAATCCGCTGAAAAGGTGTCTTGGTCTTGTTGGGTAAAGATGTGATTAGAAATCTCGTTTCTTCTCAAGGCCCTGACCAAAGGTACTGATGTCACCAACCCAGTCCTTCAGTTGGTTGTAAGTATAAGAGTTTTGATTGTTCACAGATGTCCTGCAGTAGATGAATTAGCTAAACAGCTTTTTTTAAATTGCTGTGAAATTGATTTTTTTTGTCTCTTAACATGCAATATATCAACACTATATTGAAACAATATTTTAATTTATCAAATAGATTGGATGGTTTTGTGTTGTATCAAATGAATTATTAAATACATTGTGTAGACTTAATTGCACCATTTTGACAGTAAGATCAGCAACATCTCAAAAATGTCTTAAAACATAGAATATTATATTATTATAATAGTTCATATATTCTTCTATTTAGAATATTCGTAAGATTGAAGGGGGCAGTGGACCGGTGCGCTTTCGTCTCATGATGAGCGATGGTCTTCACACCATGTCCTGTAAGTGCCACATCAACTGCCGTTGATTCTTGAGTTTAGTGTTTGCCTGTGCAGCAGTTTCACAAGGCTGAATATCCTGAGCATTTCCAGCTCTTAGAATGAATAGAGAGACATTACAGCTGCCTCATCTAAATGTATTTATAATGGCTAGCAAGCACATGCTTTAAAGTTCTTGTAAAAAATGGATGAGTGGCACTCGATATCCATCACTTCTTATGGTGGGTAAACGGAAAAGGAAATCTGAACATCTGGTAAAATCTGAACATTTGGTAAACATTTGCTTTATTGCGTCAGTTGCGATGCACAGGATTGAACGGTTCCTGTTTATTTGCTGCATCATTAATCCTATTTCATTTTTACAGAGAATTCTATTGCTATGCAGTAGATATCCTCACGGGTGCTTTTGCTTATTTTACAAATGATTACATGATGTCCATAATTAACCTAAAACCACATGTAGTGGTTGGCAGAGCAGTAGCAATTTACTTGAGCACAGAATTGCATTTTGTGCACAAAGATGCTAAAATGAAAATAGCAACCAGTAGACCAGTAGCACTGTAGATGGATCAAGTTCAAAATGATTAAATGGCAAGGGGTGGGAATTAAAAGTGTTTATATCATTCAAGCTCATGAATAAGTTACCGGGCAATCTCATTACCCGTCAGCACGCACGGCTGTGGTGCATCTTAATTCCTCCTCGTAGAACCATGGGGGCCGCCTGTAGGCACCAGGAATGCTAGCGTTTCTCACGGGCCCGACGGCGCGGCTCCTCTCCCCTATCCGCAGCGTTCATGCTCTCCACGCAGCTGAACTCCCTGGCCGAGCAGAACCTGGTCGCTCCCAACTGTGTGTGTTTGCTGAAGAGAAGTGTCACCAACGTCCTCAAGGACGGGCGGTAAGGGCCTGTCCCTGTCTCTGGACCTGCTGCTCCGTGTCCTCCTTGTGCCTGACATTGAGTTGTCTGGTAACAGGATTAATGGCATGTCTTCCTACTGTAGAGGACAAACTGGCTACAGTAGAAACTGTCTGTATCTAAGTAGTTGTGAAAATACAAATATTCAGTTTTAATAAAAATATTACTAATTTTAAGTCAGTTTAAATTATTCAAATTGATGCATGTCATCAGCTTGTACGGCTGTTCCTCTATGGGTCTTAAAGTCCGGCGTTTGTGCTCAGAACATGGCATAACTGTGTATCACAGGCCTGTGGTGATTATACTGGACATGGAGGTGGTTAAGCCTGCTGATCAGGTGCCTGGGAAAATAGGAGACCCCACTCCTTACGTAGAGGGTGAGTCAACACGGCTCCCACGACGAGGAGACGCTGCATACGTTTACACATACGAACGCGGCCGCACTGTTTTCAGACGAGCCGCTTCTGGAAGTTCCGGGTTTTAGATTCACACACTGGGTTTGTTTCCTGCGCCGTCTGGGTCCTGCAGGGCAGTCGAAGCCACCCCAGCCCACACCTGCTGCCCCTGCCACCCCTGCTGCCGCAGGACGGCCGCTGCAGCCCCAGAACGGAGGCGCAGGTAAGGGCACCAAACAGCCCCCTCGCTGCTCAGCAGGGCCGTCCTGGACCCAGCATTTACCCCGCCCTGTAGCCCTGTCAGTTTGTCAGATATTACACAGCACCCTTCAATATAGTTGTGCTAGTACTTTGGTGTGTTGTATTATTGCAGTATTGCCACTTTTCTGAATATGTTTTGAACTGTAGTGAACATACTTAATCGGGTTAAAATATGTGAATGACTTAATACCAAAAAATATTTGAAGCTTGTTAAATGGTTTTTGGGACTCCCCAGACAGATGTATTAATACAGTGTTAATCATTTACATTAGCTGTGTCCTTTAGTATGCAGTAATGTATTACATATTTCATAGTTAATCTGTTTTTTCTATTTATAATGTGGTGTAATAGTTTCACATGTGGATTTTAGATTACATTTGTGCACTAGGAAGCATTTCTGGTTGTGTAATGTAGGTCACCCTCTGCATTCTCACTATTGCCCAGCAGGTGGCAGGAGTCCTTGCACATAGCTCAGAAACTTTAATTCAGTAGTTTGATGGTTTTCATTGTCATTTGCTAGTTATGCTCAGAACATTTTAATTGGACTTATCTTTTAAAACACTAGAGTTAAAATGTTTTACTTTGTTGACAGTTTGACACATTTTCGGGGGTTTGAGAGTTCATTAACTGCAAGTATTTGGGCGTGCAATATAATTTTCCTACTGAATGGATGTTGGGCTACTGAATAGCTATTTAACAACTCACAATTAAACCTGACAGCATGTATTGTGCATATCTAATGTGTAAAGCATCATGACATGGTTTTGTGTGCTATTTAAGAATTGCAAGCCAACGAATTAAACAGACTTCCTGACAACATCCAGACACATTAGAAAGCAGGTTCATAGCCTGACCATTAGCACGTTTAAGCTGTTTTGTGACGTTCAGCCAATCACGTGGGCATTATTTTTGCACTTGTGAACCCTGCCCAGTGCAGTGGCTGGTTAATTAGCTCAGGCTGTCTCATCCAGGTTTAGCTTTTCGCACACTTCACTGCTCTTTTTTTTTTCTTCTTCTCTCTCTTCTATTTGGCTCTGTTCTCATTAGGCCTCTCGAGCAGAGGCGCTGCTCGGGATTATGGGAAGAAGCCCATGCCCAGTACCCCAGGAGGCACCTCAAAAGTGGTTCCCATTGCCAGCCTCAACCCCTACCAGTCAAAGTGAGTGGGCACGTCCGCTCTCACCCCCCGGTCTGGCTCGAGGGCGCAACCGATTAATCCACGTTTGCTCTGGAGTGCCGTTCATGAGCCGAGCAACCCCCCCCCCCCCAATTTCCCGTAGGTGGACCGTCCGGGCACGAGTCACCAACAAAAGTGCCATTCGCACTTGGAGCAACTCTCGAGGAGAGGGGAAGCTCTTCTCCATGGAGATTGTGGACGAGAGCGTAAGTCGGATGCGTCTCGCGGCTCCCGCGGTGGACTCGGCTCAGAGGGTTTGCGAAGTTTTATGGGTGCTCACCGATTTGTTTGTTGTTTCTGATTTGCAGGGAGAGATTAGGGTGACCGGTTTTAACCAGGAGGTGGATAAATTCTTCTCCCTCATTGAGCAAGGGAAGGTAATCTTTTATTTTGGCATAAATTTAATTGGCAAATTTTTAGCTGATAGTGATGCATAGAGTGGAAAAATGAAAGATCTTATGGGCTGCTCTTATAGGAAGCTTCTTTTATCAGGTGTTAGATGGTCTTGCAGGCTGCTCACATCAGGATCTGCTCTCGCGTTCCTCTCTCCACGCCGCAGGTGTACTACATCTCCAAGGGCTCCCTGAAGATCGCCAACAAACAGTACACGTCTCTGAAGAACGACTACGAGATGACCCTGAACGGCGAGTCAACCATCATTCCCTGCGACGACAGCCACGATGTTCCCATGGTGCAGTGCGACTTCGTCTCCATCGCCAACCTGGAGGCCCGGGACAAGGACGCCATCGTGGGTGAGTCCGCACGCCGACGGCGATCGTTAAAGGCGAGTGCCTTAGCAGATGAGGAGAGCGGTGAGGAACGCGGTGTTAATAATAAAGGGGGGGGTTGGTATTATCCTGTGGCGTAGACTGACTGTGCCCCTGTTTCGGGGGGGGGCAGCGGTGGCAGATGGCTGCAACTTTAACACAGAGGTAATGAGCACAATAGTAGTTACAGTAATGACTCCAGACGCGTGGCACGATGCCAAGGCAGAGGTCTCACTCACACAGCCTCCTTGAGTCTGGTGTCGGCGGTGATTTGTGAAATACCTTTAATGGCGCTTAAATGAGTCCTGAAGGCATTAGATAAGCTACTGGGCAGGAAAGAGGAATGAGGTGCTCTCTGCACTGACAGTGCAACATGTGTTACTGGATGACGCCCAGTGCAAGGCAGGCTGTACCACCGCGGACTGATGTGTCCAAGCTGTCTAAAGAATTATTTGGATGACCAAGTGGGTAAATAGTTCCGCTCAAACCTAGTCGGCCGGCGTAATAAGAAACCTGAACGAGGCACTTGTGAGCGTGTTTCTCCGTCTTCAGATGTGATCGGAGTGTGTAAGAGCGTGGAGGACGTGACCCGCATCACGACCAAGGCCAGCCGAGAGGTGTCCAAGAGGAACATTCAGCTGATGGACATGTCTGGCAGAGTCATCCAGGTCACCATGTGGGGGACGGAGGTGCGTCCTACGCCGCCACCGATGCGTCTGCTGCGTCACTGGAGACGAGGCTGTTGCACCTCGGTTACCATAATGCACTTACTAATGTTGGGTTTGAAAAAAAGTGATCAGCTTTCTATATACAGACAGTATGCTGTGTAAAGATGTTGCTATTTGCGGGACATTTAAGCACATTAACGTTCCACACGTTGTGGTTCTTTGATGTGCAATGTATACATCAGGATGGTGTGTGTATAACTTCAGTCCTATGCACATATGGTCACCCTGCATGCAGACACACCTAAGGAAAGCCCCCGAGGCATGACCTCCCTCATCCTGACGGGCAGTACAGCATTGCCATGCACCACCTTCCCCGGGGTTTGTATGGGGCTGCTTAGACGTGCAGGAGCATAAACAACAATTAGGGCAGTGATTACCTGCCATGTCTGTGGAATCCCTGTCCGATCCTGCTCGGAGTTTGTCCTACGAAAAGTCTACAGAGCATTTGCAAATGCTAATATCCTCTCTCTGTCTCGCCCCCTCTCCCTCACCCACTGTCCAACCCGCTCCAGGCGGAGACGTTTGATGGCTCGGGCCAGCCCATCTTGGCCATAAAGGGCGCCAAGCTGTCGGACTTTGGCGGGCGTTCTCTCTCCACCCTCTTCAGCAGCACCGTCATGGTTAACCCTGACATCCCAGAGGCCTACAAGCTCCGGGGCTGGTGAGTCGTGACGCACACGTCCACGCGAGCCAGATTTGCATTCAAAAGGTAACGAAAAATTTTCAGCTGCCTTTTAAAACGGGTGATGCTGACCAAGGTTGCACAGTAGATGAATACTGAACGCACTGTCAAATGTATTTGACAACATTAATGTAGTCGTATTTAAATAATAAATAATGCTTTTTTAAAAAGGGGGGGTTACATTCTCACATTTTCCAAGTGTACGTCGAGAATATATACATTTGGAACAGACACGCGTGAAACTGCCCGTTCCCGTCCCTTCTGCCGCGCCGGGCGTTCCCGTCCCTTCTGCCGCGCCGGCGTTCCCGTCCCTTCTGCCGCGCCGGCGTTCCCGTCCCTGCTTCCGTTCCGTTCCCCCTGCTGCGGCGTTCCGTCCCTTCTGCCGCCCCGGCGTTCCCGTCCCTGCTGACGCGCCGGCGTTCCCGTCCCTGCTGACGCGCCGGCGTTCCCGTCCCTTCTGCCCGTCCGGCGTTCCCGTCCCTGCTGACGCGCCGGCGTTCCCGTCCCAGAGGCAGTGTTGATTCTGTGTGCTGGGAGTGTATTTTGCTGTTTTTTTTTTTGTTTGTTTTATTTTTTTTTTTTTTATTTTGCTGTTTTTTTATTTTTTCACCCATTTTAGTGTGGGTGTATTTTGCCAGACCGTAAAATTGTACTTTGAAGGGCCCCCCAGTCCTGGACTAAAAAATCATTTGGCAAAGGTGTTTTCGTAACACAGTTGGTGGTCATTTTGAGTTCTTATTCAGGGGTGTCTGTGCGTGGAGAATATATAAATTTGGAACAGGCGCGCGTGGAAAAATGCCTCTTCACCATTCTTTACTTTTGGGAAGTTTTGGGTTGTCAGCACTAGCTCAGTTTGGAAGCGTACTGAAATGTGTGAAGGAAATGGCTCATTTTACTCTTCAAAACTAGTCAGCGAAGGTTTCATTTGTTGCGTTGAGCAAATTGGTTGTTTTGACCCAGTTTAAAACCAGATTGTTCAAAACCAATTTTGGTTTGGTTTTGTTATAATTGAAGAAGCCATTTAGCTGGTTTAATGCTAGGTTTTAATGCTAGTTAAAGATTGATGTAGAGGAATCCTGTTTATGTTCAATTTATTTTTCGGCTATTTATTTTAGAATGTATATCTTTATTATTTGTTGGTATTTTAAGAGCATGGTGAAAATGCTTGAATGAAATGATATCAGTCTGTTGGAACTGGACCTGACAATTACATCTCTGAAATCCATAAATTACTGCATGACTTCTACAGGGTCGGCAACAGTTGCCACAGTGACGGTATCCGTTTTGGTTACAACAGTAGCAGCAATAATACAAAATGTGTTTTTCAGTGTTATTTGTTTGTGCCCTGATCAATCCAGGGTTTGTTCCCTCACACCCAGCAGTGTCTCTCTGCAGTCTGAGAGCCGCGTGTACTGCTCCACGTGTGGGAATTCGAACGCAGAGAGATAAGGAGCAAAGAAATAACGCACGCTCCAGAAAACGGGGGCGGCAGGGCACACGCCAGGAGGTTTTTGGCAGGGCAAGATGACCTCCACGTGCAGGTGTGCGACGGGCTCGTCAGTCAGCAGTGACGTGTGAACACAAATTGCCATTAATCCTGAACTGAGGTGCATTCTGTGTGTCCCATGTGGCTTGCTGGTAAAGAGCATGTTTCTCTCAAGACCGTTGTGTTTCCAGTCCGTAGATTTGAAGTGGCGGAATTGCAACGGTGTGCGTGCGTGCAGTGTGTGTGTGTGTGTGTGACAGATAAACAGGCAGCAGGGCTGGCTAGACACACACGCTCGAGGCTGGCCTCCATCACAGGACGGCAGGGGCCTGCTTTTTCCTTAAAGACCCCTTTATTGGCTGCTCTCGCGAAAGGAATCGAAAAACATTGTGACTCGTATTTTCATCTGCACTCCCCCTTCTGCCCCTCCTGCCAGTTCAGTTATTTATTGCTCAAATTATGGCACACGGTGTTTACCATATCCAGAAATAAACAAACGGCTCGTGTGAAGGTTTCATATTTCACCCCGGCCCGTTCACAATACTGCCTGAGAGAGTCTTTGCTGTGTAGTCGCATGATGTAAGTAGTTGAAATTAGAGACGTGACTGTGGTGTTTAAACGTTTAATAATTCAAATTGAATGGCTGCTTGTGAGGTTGCACCCCCGGGAGAAGCGTTGCCTGTAGATCCGCCGCTCTCTTCCCCGCCCGTGAATGGCAGGTCTGGGACGGCTCCTCGCTCCTCGACATGCCGTCGCGCGACGCAGCATCGTCGCTATTGCGTTCGAGCGGTTCCTTCCAGTGTCTGAGGTTAAGCCGGGATCAAAGCAGAGGAGGAAGGAACCAGGGCTGTGAAAATGGGTTCATTATCAAAGGCTTCACTGAAATTAGTCATTATTAATGACCTTAATAATGTCAGTTTGATGATTTGCTATGGTCCTTTCAACATCTTAGTTAATGGTGAATTGTGCCCATTTATTTATTAATTGTACTAATTCTGAGTACTTTCGACCTCCATAGATAACGGCAGGATTATACATGTAGTGTCATGTTAACTTGGTCTGTAAAATTGATGAAAGTCTCACCAATAAAGAATTTTTAATCCGCGATGGCCCAATCGAATACCGCTGCACTGACTGGTAATGTTTGATGTGCGACTAATTTGCAGCCAATAGTTTTGCTTTTCAATTTTCAAAGAACAAGAGAGAATGTTGGTCCTGCTTGCTTGTCCATGTCCTTTTGCCTGTCCTTAACCAGCACCTGGCAGCTCACTGATCGTCCTGTCCCCCTCCTATCTGTCCCCTGCACTAAATGCAGGCAGCTCCTTTCCCTCCTGGACGTTTGATTAATTCCACCCAGCGTGTGTCACTTATTTACCTCCCAATAACAAGGTTTTGTTCCTGGGAGCAAGAAGATGAAAGCAGTAAATAACAGGCCTGCAAATGGGAGTTCCACTTCGTGTTTCCATTTTTATTTATTACATTATTTTTGTCTGTGTTGCATTTTGACGTGCAGCAAAAAAAAAACCAAAAAAAAACCCAGTTTTATGTAGCTCGCGAAAAAGTTTTGAGGGTAATTATTCTCAGAGTTGTCCGGTGGTACCATTTGCATAACGAGGGCAGTAGAACGTTACCGATCACAGGGGCAAAGACCCCTCGTTTCTCCTACCATGCTTGACACCCCCCCCTGCGGTTCAGTCCCATGGTGCACAGGGAGAGGAGCCCCTAGCCTCTCCTGCCTCCCCCCTGTCCTCTCTTCACATGGGGGCCCAGGGATAATGAGCTATTAAATGCTGTCTGGTTGCACAGCGCACGCCTGGCTGGCCTGTCTCCAGGAGCCAGAGAGGCTGAATCTTGGCAGCAGGGGTAACTGTCAGAGCCTCTCCCCCACCACCAGGCCCATGGCTCAGCTCTGACGCTTCATATTCAGTGGCGTCTCTCTCACCCCAGGTTCGAAGCTTCCATCATGTCGTTTGTGTCCTGCCAATCATAATTGGCAAGACCTGCCCAGATTTATTGCTACTCTAAATGGGTTGAAACCACTTTTCTGTTTCAGCAGAGGTTTTATTCCACAAAGGCTCCGTTTAAGGTCACAGGATGTTTGTTTTTTGTTTGGTTACTGGTGCAGTTTTTAATTGTGATTTATTTTTTTTATTTTTATTTTTTTATATAAATTAAAGTGCAGCTTTGATCAGTGAATCAGGAAACGCGTGAGGCTCTCTGGGAGGTGAAGCCCTCCACTCCTCGCCGGGCCTGCGTGTATCTGCCCTGCCGAGAGGCTGAACGTTCCCTTTAACCTCTGTTATTAATCACAGCGATGCTGCGCATGCCGTTTTCTCCAGCGCGTGTGTGTGTGTGTGTGTGTGTGTGTTCTGTAAATGCATGGCTGTGGGGTGTCATTCCTGCAGGACTTTCCCCAGCTCTGCTCTGATGGAGCTCTGTGTGGCGGACGTGTGCTTGGATGCTTCTAGCCGTCTTCTTTTAAATGAAAGAGGATTTACATAAAATTTTGCTTCCCTCTGCGTATTAAATAACAGCTCTGTGGTTCCACTTTTATAACTGTACATTAGCAGAGAGTAATTTAAAATGAATGAATTATTTCTTTCGTCAGTTAAAAACTTATTTAAATGGAAGCATTTGCTTATTTATGGAATGCTTTATATCTCACCAGCCCTCGGTGTTAACCACCGAACCTGTTCGGCAGCGGAAGTGATCAGCCGTATGCTACATTTGATGAAGTATTTCCCTGTCTTCACAGTCCCAGTCTCTGGCTTTGGTGCCGATATGTCAAAAGACAAATAAAAATAAAATTCAACAGTCTTAGGGCTTTTCTCACTAATCCTTTTCAATTGAAAAATAAACAGTTTGGTTCGTCGGTCCTGTGTTGGCACTATCATGGTGTTATGGAAGTGGAAACATGGTGTTATGTAGTGTAAGATGGCGCTACTGTATTGCAGGTCCACAGCTTCCCACTAGATGGCGTTGCAGGTCTGGCGGACCTGTTTTCTCCTGTTTTCCTAGTAGTGACATTCACACTTCCTGTTTATGAGCACCATTCATGCCCTGTCTGGTCACCTGCTGTCTCTCCTATTATCTGACTACTTTAATATCGGCATACACAGTGACTGCAGTAATGGTGACTTTCAAAGTTGACTAATTACGTATGTTAAAAGACATTTTGAAGAACAAAAAGACAAATGTAACCGGTTTGCTCATAAATATGTACGCTAAATATCACATGCACTGCGGTGTGAATGTTCTAGCCAGAAACCTTTCCACCAGTCCGAGGATTTTGTTTTTGAACTTGGGTAGGAAAAGCTGTCGCTGCAAGATGGCCATGTTGCCCCTATGTTGCCCCCTTTTCTGCCTTTCAGTAGACAACAGTGCATGGTCTTTCTCAGACCTTAAACAGCCAAAGAAATTCTACTTCAGGGATATTGGGACCGTTTCTGTGTCTGTTACAACTGATGATTCATGATGCGATTTAAAAAAAAAAGAGGAGGGGCCTCTGATAAAACTGGTCTCTTCCGAAAATCACTACCATGCAATTTCAAGGCAAAAAACTCAGAGTTTAATGGGGTGGAGGTGTGTAAAATGCACCGTATCGACATGATTCATCGATCTGAACTTTGCGATTCAACTGATTCGGAATGTTGGATTCGATCGTGATCGATTCAGAGTTATATTCAGTACAGTGTGCCTACGGTTTTAGCCAAAATAAAGCTTTTTTTTTTTTAAACCCAAATATCCTCCACACAAGCCCAGTTGCTCTGTCTGCTGCCTCTGCAGATCTTCACATTGGGATTGTGTGTGTGTGTGTGTAAGAGGCGAGTGGGCCTGTGAGTGAGAGAATAGAAGCATGTTATGCTCCTGTTCCAAGTTCAGATTTTTTATCTGATTTTCTTTTTTTTTTTTTTTTTGAAGAGCTGAGTGTAAAGTGTCTTTCTGTTTTTAGAAAACTTCTGTCGTGCGCCGCTGCGTTCTGCAGTGTCTCAGATGTTTTCCCTTATCAACTAGAATGTAATTCTGTGCAGCAGACTAACAAATTATGAAGCAATTCCTTGACAGCTTTTTAAAAGCTTAAATAAAAAAAAAAATTATTTATTTTTAAATCCGTCACTACCATTTTGAGGAGCCGTAGCAGTACCGGCGGCCTGCCAGGTGTTCTGGTTAATGGCTCTGACCCGTGCTGTTGGGAAGTTCACACCAGTCCCTTCTCCTTTACTCTCTAGCTTGGAGCGATTCAGTCAGCTGCTCGACTCGTAGCTCCTAATGTCCCCTCGCATGGAGCAATTGGTGCCAAACGCCAAGTCAGCAGGCGCCCTGGGCGGCAGTCTGCCACCCTTTTCCCCACGAGCCCTGCCAAGTGCCCGAACACTCTTGGAGGAGGTCGCTAATCGCTCACCTCTGCCGTACAGCTGATGTTCTGTGCCCACTCCTCTTAACCGCAGAGTCCTACAGTGGGTGTGTGTCGTTAACCCGCAGTGCCATACGTCTGTGTCCTGTCATCGTTGTCCACCCCCCCTCTCGCGTCCCGGTCTTGTCATGTGCCGCGTCGCAACACCTCCTTCGGACGCGTCCGATCTTCCTCCCCGCCGCTTCTTGTCTCGTCAAATCGGTGCGGCTCGTCTTGAGCGCGCTGTGCGCCTGCCCCCGTCGTCGCACGCGTCTCCGCCAGCTCCAATTTGTCCCTCTGTCGTCCCTCCTGCCAGCCGGCTGCTCTGGGCTCGGGCTTCCGCGTGTTCAGCTCGGTCAGCTATTTCCTGTGTGCAGTTGGGACCCTGCCATTCGATTCAGAGAGATTGTTTCGGTTTTTATAGGTCAAATCTGAGCGGCTGTCTGTTGGTGGAAAAAAAAACAAATGATGCATCTATACTCTGTTGTATTTACAGCTTTTAACTGAACGAGTGGCCACTGCAGTCCAGATGACGTTAGTCTTGCAAGCATTCTTGACCCCATGTTCCTAAATCTTTAGTTGTTTCAGTTGTGCACAACCACCAACCCCCCCACCCCATTTTAAGGACAGTCAGCCCTTTTTTCTTTTCTTTTTTTTTAATCAGATGTAGTATGATTTCTCTTCTGTTCATTATGCATATTGTATTTAGCCCATTACAAACACAAGCAAACTCGTTTAGCACAGCGGAAGAGCGAGTAGAGATGACGGACCGCGTGCCAAGCTGCAGAATTAAACCCATTTTTCAGAGGGAGGTAAAATTGGCAGGACTCCTCATGCCAGGCCGGCCTGCTTCCTCATTAATGAGGATATTTTCAATTAGTCATGCCTCCCAGAACAGCCCCCCCCCGTCACGCCCCACCCTGTATTTACCACCCCGGCCCTCCAGCCCATAGATTAGACGGCCGTATCGATCCCCAGCGTTGCGACCTGAGAGCACTTTGTTCTTCTGCCTTGTGTGCTCTCCTCTCCCACTCTGGACCCCCAAAGCGCTCTGCCAAAATGGGTTTGTGATGCCGCTGCTCTGACCCCGTCCTCCCTCCGCCGTCTCCCTAGCAACCCCGGCGCTGCCGTTGTCGCCGCCGTTTTTAGCCTCGCCTCTCGCCGGCTGTAGCCGCTCGGAGTTTTTATTGCAGTTTTGATATCTTCCCCCGCCTGGTCACACCGTTCAGAATACCAGGCCTGCAGCAGCGTTGAATAGATAAGCTAATATCATTTTCTTTTCTTTTTTTTTTTTTAAATAACCGTTTGTTTTGGGGGTTTTTTTTTATTTTTTTATGGACACTGACTGAAATGTGTGTTTTCTCCCAGGTATGATAAAGAGGGCCATACCCTGGAAGCTCAGTCCATGACGGAGATGAGAGGGGGTGGAGGAGGGGGTCCTACGAACTGGAAGACCCTGGCAGATGTCAAAAGCGAACACCTGGGCCATGGAGACAAGGTGGGGCCCGTGGCTCTATTTATTTATTTATTTCCTTTCTCCTGGGCCTGGTTATTTTCATTCTGTGCCAGAAGCTTCAACCCAGATTTGCATTCTAGTAGGAACTGGAATGCATGTCGAATTAAGCATCTTAACCAGACAAGACCTGATATAAATGTTTCACTTAAACCAGAGAATGTGTACGCTAAAGATAACTTTACTGCTCTGCATTGATGTCATGAAGACTGTCTAATGCACTGTGTGTGTAAATTCAGAAAAATGTCTTCCATTAAATGGATACTTTGGAATATTAAAATGAGTGAATTTGTTAAATTATATTTTTATTGTTTAAACCACCACTGCCTAGAGCTTATTTTTTATAACATCCCCTGTAAAGGCAAACGCAAGTAATGGCATTTGTCATTCCATTTGTCCAGTTGACTGCTTGCAATCAGTCAGACATCGCTGTGAATATTGGGAATAGTGTGTGTGTGTGTGTAGCTCGTTAATCACAACACCACCCTCCCCGTCTCCCCTTCCTGTTGCGTACACTTATGTATTTCTCACATATTTATCGCCGAGACGGGGAGGACAGATTAGCCAGGCTCGATTTATCGAGTTTGATAATTAAGAGATTATGCTTCAAATAAGACGCGTGGATTGCTGCCCCTGTCTGCCCCGGTTGCAGTCGCTGCACTGCGGAGAGCAGTGCTGATGGCGGGTTTTTTTTTTTTTTTTTTTTTTTTTTTTTTTTCGGTTTTGTTTATGCTCCTGATTTGAGAGCTCAGACTGAACGATTTGAGTATCGATTTGAGTATTTGGGCTTTTTAATTGCCATTGGCTGTTGGTTAATTCCAAACGCTGTGGGCAATATATGTCCTTAATTTTGTTTTCCCCCGTTTTTGACCGGTTTAATTGTGATTGTATGTATTTGTGAAAATTGCCCTTGCTCATTTCATGTCAGATTTATCTAGAATGGCTTTTTTGATGGAGATTCTATTACCCAGTGCTGGGCCTTTTAAAACGGCATCAACAAACGCCACAGTGGTGCTTTAATTTTGGATTCTTTCGCTTGTTTCCTGTCTGAGAACTCTACTGTCCCGCGCTTGTTTTTGTTCATGTTTATACTGGCACCTGCACAAGGTGTCAGCTGATGTCTGGCAGTGTAATACGCCTGGATAGCTAGTGCACCAGTTAGCCCACAGGAGGACAGCGCAGCGAACTCGGTCCTTCCCTCTCAGAACCAGCACCAGCACCGAGCCCGTCGCCCGCTGCAGAACCCTTGAGCAGGGGGGAATGGCGCGTGGCAGATCTGGGGCGTGAGCGCGAATCTCACCTCTGGGGAGCAGAGCTTTGTCTTGGATGAGTCTCAGTCAGAAGTTGTAAAGAGGATTGTGGATTCATCAGGTGCAGAACGGAGGAGGGACGAGTGGAGTAAAGCGTCCCGGGATCAGAGAGATGGGGGAGGGAAACGTGGAGGCCCCCTTTCAAATCAACTCCAGCTGAGTTACTAAGGAGACGAATCAGCTGGGTTCTGCTCCTTCTGTACTGCACATCTGTGTTGTTGGGGATTTTTGTGGGACACTTGAGTCACGTTGATTTATTACAGAAGTACTTGGTCGTTGGTTTACATTGAAGATTGTTCAGAAAGGGTTTTTTTGTTGTTTTGTTTATATGATCAGTTAAGAAATCGGTCTAACGTAACTAATGCTGATTCGTTCTCACTCAGTATTTATTTATTTTAGTTCTTTTTAGTCATTGCATTGCATTTGCAGTTTTCAAGTAGACATATTCATAAATGTTCTTGTGAAGTGGACAGATATTGATGTACAGATGCATGTCTTGTAATATGACTGTAATACTGATAGCATGGGGTAGTGATTTAGTGTCCCATTACTCCTCATACTTTATCACAGTCTCTGCAGAACACAGCTAAATGTGAGAGTTTAGGCTGCACCTGGTGAGGTGTGTGTTTTGATGTAGAGACTCAATTTAAGAATGGGGAAGACTTTAATTCAGTAATCCATTTACAGCTTATTAGGTGGATACTGTTCACCAGTAGTAATTTGAGTTCATTTGAATGCATTGCATTTGAGTGCAGAATGGAAATGGGAAACGGTATATTTTTCGGTTTGTTTCATGTAGCTCTGGAACTGCTATGCAGCATCAGGTTTTGGTAGTAATTTTACGTGGTTATGACCCATTTTATAGGCCTCCAATGAAATAGGTGGTTGTTGTGTAAGTGTTGCCTTATGATATAACCTTTAGCAAACCTATTCCGTCCACCATTACGGCTTTGAAGGTCCTGGGCATCTTATTTTGGCAGCGAATGCTACTGCTACAATATCCGATTTGCTTTTGGGTTTTTGATGTTGGATGCGTTTTCACGTTGTGGCCGTCTCCTTTACATGGACTGGCCCTGTGCCAACCCCTTCCAGCCCCCTAAAGCAAGAACCACAAACTAAAAGCATGACATTCACAAGCACTTTGACACTGATGAAAATAAACATTTTTTTTTTATTATTCTTAATTATATTTGCAATTTTTTTTTTATACTTGATTGTTTGGTCTTTGAATACAGGGCCGTCTGACATCAGTGCTTCCTGTAATGAAATACCGTTTTTCTTTCCTTGAAACCACAAAGACCCTTGACCACTGCAGACTTCACAGAATGGGATCCCAAAATGTGTGTGTGTGGGGGGGGTATTTCTTTTAAAAGCACTTCACATACTGTTTATGCTGTTTCAGCCAAACCTGCTGAATAAGGAATGTTCTGGCACCCCTTTGAGTCTCACTGATGCGTTTACAGAGAACAAAAGCACCCCTGTGGTTCTCGGGGTGAATCCTTGCTGTGGCTTTTCTCCTACACAAGCGTGTGTGTGCGTGGGGGGAATCCTCCAGCGAGATTACCCCCCCTCGCTGTGGTTGCTGGGTTTCTGTGGTGTCAGGAGTGTGTGACCGGCATCTTGTGGCGCTGCATAGCTGCGAACTCCTTTAACCCCCCCAGTCTGGACCCTCGGGAGACAAATCCAGATCTGGGTTTTGTAAATTAACTGAACAGTTAATGTCACTGTTTATTACTTTACTTCATCACATGTAACTTCTTGGTAAAAGGGGAATGGAAACACTTGTGGGACTCAGACGTAAAGGCTGGCGGTGAGCCCCTCTAGGCTGCAGGATGCTGGTGTGTCAATGGTCTCGGCCTGCACACTCGTGCTCCGGTCGGTCGAAAGGTCCGGTCAGGAAAAGCACTCCGCCGATTCGCTGTAATTAACCGCGTCCGTCACGAAACCCACCACAGCTCCACGCTGGTGTCCTGCTTTCAAGTCAATCTAGAACCATCATCCTATATTTGTATCGTAATCATCAAATGGATCTCATGTTGGTGCAAAAGTGCTGCCATTATAACCACAGGCAATACAACCACCCCCCCCAGATCCTCTGGCTTCATTTTGCAGTAAAAGTGAATGAAAAGATAATTACACAGGCATTCACTTGATTAATTACTGCTTTTTAGAGAGGCTGAAATGTTCGGGGATAATTTTTCCCTGCAAGTGAAATGACAGTAATTTTAAAGGGAGATTCTGTTTATCGAGTAGCTTCCCAAACCCCCCCCCACCCAAACGAACCACCACCCTCTGCTTCCTGCTATTGTCACTCATCACTTCCCAGGGTGCTTTACATTTATTTGACACATTATCGATTCCTCTACTCCTAAAAGTTAATTGGGGTCAAAATCGTGAAGCGTAGCGGATGAATGGTCAGCAGTCAGTCCCACTGTGCAAGAAATCAATTACGGAAGCCACTTCAGCCTCCCCCACACTTACCATGCAAAAGTTGAGGGTTCAAACTTTTGCCGTGTGCCTCTCCGTACATGAACGCGTGCGCCATTCGTGTCTTCCTAATGGCGACGTGAACTCCCATCTTGTCGCTGGCTTTTCTTTATAGAGCTGATTTTACAAAAACGATTGACTCGGCCGATTATCAAGGTCATCTTTGTGCCCGTTACTCCGTGCTCCCTCGCCTCCTCTGGATGGGTATAAATTCTGCGGGAGCTCACGGCTCCAGGTAGACTTGTTCTGCCCTCCGCCTTCCCATCATGCAGCTGGGCAGCCGCTGGCAACCTCGTCCGCCCCCAATCACTCGCCCCCCTGCCGCTCCCCCTCAGGACGCCGTGTCCTCTGGGAGGCGGTCCAGGCTGATGCCGTATGGGGCTTTGAACAGCACATTGTTCTAAGCTGCCTCTCATCCACCCCCGTCATTCTCTTATTCTCATTGGTTTACAGTCCCTCTCATTCTATTTCCCTTGTTCTCTATCTCTCTCTCTCTCCACGGCTATCCCCTTTCATTCTGCAGCCACTTATGCTCAGGGAAGGGAGGACACTGCAGTAATTCCCTGCGGTCCCAGTGGTGTGACCCTCTTCATGCCATGTGCACAGTCCCTCCCACGCTCGTTTAACTCAGACTCCCTGATGTCCCCACTGGGTCCTCCACTTGTATCCCAGAGTCCCCCCTGCTTGGCTACTATCTCTTAACTAGCTTACGAGTCAATATTTCCTCTTACCCTCATTTAGGAAGCAGATTGATGGTTATTTTTTTATTTTTTTGAATATGTGGCACTTGTCTGTTTTTTCTCTCTCTCTTTACACGTTTCTGTATCGCCAGGCTTTTTATTAGATGTTTGATTAATGGAGGCAGCCGTGACATTATGGAGAGTGAGAGCAGGAGCCTTTGATGTCTCCCAGTAAATGAAGTAGCCTCGTGTTTGCATCAAGCGTCGTCCTGCGCGCTGTCGTCCTGCGCGCTGTCGTCCTGCGCGCTGTCGTCCTGCGCGCTGCTGTCTGCCCTGGTCTTGGGTGCGTGTTGACGCGTGTCCCTCTCTCTCCAGGCGGATTACTTCACGTGTATCGGCACCATCGTGTACATGAGGAAGGAGAACTGCCTCTACCAGGCCTGTCCCAGCAAAGACTGCAACAAGAAGGTGGTGGACCAGCACAATGGCATGTACCGCTGTGAGAAGTGTGACAAAGAGTTCCCCGACTTCAAATATCGGCTATTGCTCTCCGTAAGTCTCACACACACACAAACGTTTGATCTTTGGATTTGGTTTATTTAATTTCACTTCAAGCTTTAAGGCTAAGCAAGAACTGTCTTTTGGCATTAGGCTAAATCACGCACCTTCCCCCAACAAGTGCGTTGTAGGATTGTGGAATGACCTCAAATAGACTGTGTTGCGTGTTTGTTTTGGACAAGCTGAGGAAAGCGTTGTGTAGTCGTTTTTAAGCTTCAGGGACATTTCCTCCACCATGTCCCCCATCCTGGTGATGGAGCGCGTCTCCACCTTTCGCTGTTCCTGACCGCGGCCGCTTGCTGTCTGTCGGTACCCGTCCTTCTCGGAGTGCTTGTTTGTTTGTTTGTTTTTGTTTTTGCCCATTTTGTTTTGGTCCTTTTAACACCCCTAAACCTCTGCTCAGCCGTTACTTCTCTTACCCAGTTTGCCCCTGATATAGTCCTGTGTGCATTAGATTAGATTAGATTAGATTACTATTCCACAGTGCAGAGTTGCTGCATTTGGTATTTGGATCCATTTCCATTCAGCTTTTTGGCTCTTATTTGTTTTGTATTGATTTTTGTTAATTACTCTCTTCCTCTGCGTTGGAGTGTGTTTCTCAGTAGTAACAAATGGAAGTGCTGTTTTCTCCATTTTTTTTTCTTTTGTTTTGTTTTTCTGGCTTGTTTTTGTTTGTTTTTTTCCTTCCTCCCCCTTCAGTTACAACACAAAATAACTAAAAATAGAAGCATTAAAATATTAAGGCCCGTTTGGTCTGCCAGCACAGTTCTTGCAGCCAGACGTGTAAAATAAGCCCATTTTTTTCTTTTGTCTTTTTTTTTCTTCCCTTTCCATCCAGCATGCGCGTTTAGGATCAGTGCGTGCGTGCGTGCGTGCGTGCGTGCGTGCGAGCCTAGCACACCACCGCAACAGCCAGGGCCTTGTTGCCAAATGTGCTTTTCCAGCAATACCTGCGTTCAGAGGAGGTGTCGTGTAATGGTCCATTAACCCACTCCAATGCGGATTAAGCGTTTGTGTTTTTGTCCGTGCTGACTGCCCCGGGTTTCTTTTCCAGGCGAACATCGCTGATTTCGGAGACAATCAGTGGGTCACATGCTTTCAAGAGAGCGCGGAGGCCGTCCTGGGCCAGAAAGCAGATTATATTGGCCAGCTGAAGGACTCGGTGAGGGTTCTCCCCACTCTTCTCCTCCTCTGCCTCACACACACTCTGGCCATCTGTGGTACATGACAGCGTGGCCTCGTGGGCCAGCAGCAGAGCCTACACGTGGAGAAATGGCACCTCGCGACTCGGTTGTGGGCCAGCGACACGTCCATATCCAAAACGCACACAACCCCAACGTGTCTCACGCGGTCTGGTGGTGGTGCACAGTTTAGATTTTTAAGAGCTGGATTTGCTCTTTGGTTAAGGTTCACCAGTCCTTTTGCTTTGCAGTAAAAGATGATCTCTTCTTTCATACGTGCTCAGAATGAAGCTGCCTTTGACGAGGTCTTCCAGCACGCCAATTTCAACACTTTTGTCTTCCGTAACCGAGTGAAGCTGGAGACCTACAACGTGAGTGCGGCCCTAATTGGGTTTTCTTTTTGTGTGTATATGATTGTCACTTAAACGCAGAACTGAAGCCACGATCTGGTAGATCAGGGGTCTACCAGAGACGACGACAAGTCGTTTCTGTACTGCCTGTGTAGATTATAACCGCTTGCAAATGTATACTGCCTCTGTGTTGGATATAGCTTGGATTCTTTTCAATTAGTTTATCTGTAGGGCAAGGTATCAGACACGTATATTAAAGTTCGTATTGTCCTTCGGGGAATCTTGAAAGCAAATTCAGTGTCCATATCTAGATTGTCAGCCATAGCAGTTACATACAGTACACTGTTCAGTTATATGGAATCGTACAGCAAACCCGTCTTATATGGCCTATGTGGTTTTAAACAGCCTTTTCATCAAATACGAATATGAAAGGATGTACCTCAGTAGATTGGCACTAGGGTGTCCCAGCCATAATAAAGATATTATATAAAATTATAACTGATACAGACAGATGAACAGAAGCCACACAAAGCCTGGGGAGTCCCCTCCACCCACACCCTCCACCCACACCCACACCCTCCCACCACACCCACACCTCCTCCCAGACAACTGGTGAACGTTACAAACCCATTCATTCAGATAAACGGCGGACCGATGCGTTCCAGATTGTCATTAGGAGATCGCCAAATTGTAACCACATTACTCTGTTACCCGGTTTGACGAGGTTGACAACGTCCTGTCACGAGCAGTTCTGTCGACCCTGCTAAGATTGTTTTTTATGTTTCGTTTGCATTGCACGTTCAAGCCAAAGTGCTTCACAGGCACGAGCAAAGTCGTCACACCACCTGTCCCCACTTAACAGTCTCCGACACGTCAGATGCCCTGACGTACAAACAGACCTCACGCAGAACCGCTTTTTTATTGGGAAAAAAAAAAACGTCGGTTTTAGCGTGGTGGAGTATTTGAGAGTGTTTTAGAGACAGGAAACACCCGCTGTCACTTGAGACCCATGGGATTGTGGGAAGTGTCTGCTCATTGGCTGCAGGAGGACCCACACAGGAGGCTTCTCCTCGTTCCATTGTAACCGTGTGTTTATACCCTTGCGAGGTACATGGCTCCTCCAGTGTGTGCAGCTTGTTAGCGCATTGTTCATTGTTTACTTTCATGAAACGTGGATTTTCTGTTTGTATACCATCACATCGTATTGTTTAAAAAAAAAACTGACATTTTACTGTCAGATGATATTATATGGGCACTCAGATAATGTGGGTTCTCAGTCTTGTTGAAAGGTGAATATTCCATTAAAAAATATGTAATGCTTTTTTATATATATAATTTTTTTAGTATGGCGTCTTTAATACAGGTCCTGAGTCGACAGTTCCAGTGTAAATTGCGTCTGCCTTCACACTCCCTGAAGCTGCACCGTTTCATTTCATTGATTTGGTTCTTTTTGTTTGGTTTTTTTTTATTGGGTTTTATTTTTCTATTAATATATTCGATTTGTGTAATTCTGTTTTGAAATGTGGATGTTCTGTGAAATATTACTTTATACCGACTTTCACTTAATGCAGTAAAAATAGCAATAGCAACTTTTATGAGTGCAGCAGGTTGATGTGGAGAGAACTGTTCAAGACCCTTTCACACAGATTCAAAGCCTGGCTTTATAATGTCAAGTCTGGAGTTAAGGGCAGACATAAATTGTTTAAGACTTTTGCACTGTAGTAGTAAAGTTTCACCAGTGCTTTTTATGTCTTTGTCACTGAAATGCATTTGTTTTGTCTGTAGGTGTCAAATTGATAAACTTGCAGAGTTGGGGGGGGAAAAGATGGCAATGTTAAATTTTAATTGTTTATTGAAATGACGTTCATGACTAGATAACTAATTTAATTCCATCGCCTCTGCTGTGTCATGGCTGAAAGGCTTCAGAGCTCCTCCAGCAGGAAATGCCGGGTTTTCTGGTCAGGCTTGTAATAGTGACGAGTTGTTTCCTGCTAATGTATCACACGAGTGATATCACACCTGCCTGGAACAACGCTAAAGATTAGGGAGGTTAGTCTTTGCCAAATGGGAAGTGGCTATTATCACAGCTAATGGCTTATTAAAATGGCATGTTCTGGTGTAAGTCACAGGTCTGGGTGTAGGACAATTTAAAGTATGATTTATTAAATAGAAGGGGGGGGGGGGTGGAGCTAATGACTTCAGGCTTTTGAGTGTAGCTACACCTGCATATTCATGTGGTTTTGAGAATTCTTATGAAAATTATGGATGGCTGTATGAAGGTTCCAGGACGCGCGTTTGTGAGGTGGAACTGCGTGTTCGGTGTTCGTGGGCCAATGAAAACGCAGGAGTTTGTGATGTCATGGCTTGTCAGGTTGGACACAGAGAGCTCCCTCTTCCTTGACTACTGGTCAGGGGGGACTAGTTTTCTGAACATGTCCATAAAGTAATTTTACCACACGACCTCTAATGTTTATCACCAATTTGCACGGGATAAGAAAATCTTGTTATAAATTTCAGAGATTGGAGTGTGTGTGAAGTGCATGCATAATATGAAATATGCTCATATCTTAGGCGTTATAAAATATTAATTAACTATTATTTCTCCAGGGCCCTCTTTGATTTGGGGCTAAATTCTTCACTCACTTGTCTGTAATCCTACACAAGTCTTCAGTGCAAAATGTCTGTGTTGACATTTAACATAACTGCACAGGTAACAATAATTTAGAGTGGAACTTGAGCAGCCCGCGCACAAGCAGAAGAACCTAAAGCTACCAAAACTTTGCTCCTCTGAGAAGACCTTTCATGGGTCTTCTGGATGAGAAGTTGCGTCGTACATCTGGGGCGACTGGCATATTTCGTCTGAATATAGAGCAAGTAAATCACACGGGCACCTCCGTGCTTCAGGGGAAAATGCAAAACCACCTTTTCCACGGGACAGACTATTTACTCGACATCCGCCTAGGATTAAAATATCCTGGGGTTGTTTCTACACATGGTTTTATAGTAGGGGGTAAAAGGAACAGGGTTCTTAACTGATGTCTGAGTAGTACAGTCCATAAAAATTACTGACATGGCCGATTTGGACGGGGCCGAAATCGCAGAGGAACGCCCATAATTACACTAGCACTTGTGTGAAATAAAACCCCATCCTAGTTTGTGGATCCCGTTTAGGACCGTGCTGTTCAGAGTGGAGATGGTCTTGAAGAAATCTTATTGCTGACAGACAGCTGCACGACCGGGTGTGGTCGCCATGCCAACGCCCCGGCCCCGGCTCGACCGGGTCCCTCGCCTGGACGGGTGGGCGTCGACCGGTGAAGCCCCGCCCCTTACGCGCCTTCTCTTTAATCTCCCGCAGGACGAGTCGCGCATCAAGGTGACCGTGATGGAGGCCAAGCCCGTGGACCACAGGGAGTACAGCAAAAGGCTGATCATGTCCATCAGGAAGGCGGCGGCCGCGCAGTAGTCGCACGCTCGCACGCTCACAGCAGCGCGTGGTGCACTTCAGCGCCCCCTTTGTGTCATTGTGTGTACTGTATGTCCTAAAGTTGGCTTCTATGCTTCTAAAGAAATGCCCTTTCAGTTTCCTTTCGTTTTTTTCTTTAATATACGTATAATGCACAGGTGCGCATACACACACACACACACACACACACACACACGGTGCAACAACAGCCCTGTAGTTTAGCTCATGCAGATTCCCTGTACTTGTGACCTCATTAGATGGGACAGTGGGCAGTTTGTTAGAAACCGACATTTTTCCAATGGCTACGGGGCGAAGGATTTTGTGGGCACGGAGGGAAAGGGCTGGGCTGGAGAGGAGGAGAGGAGGTGGGGGGAGGAGGGGTAGGCGGGCTGGGACTGGAGAGGCAGGCTAGGGCTCAGCCTGCACGCCTGCATGCACCGTTGCGTGTCTGTTTACGTTGACTGGTGGCAGGAGGGAATTGGCTGGCCTTTGCTAGCAGTTTGGTTCAGCAGTCCAGTCACTAAGTTTGTGTCTCTGCCTGGCGTGGACCTGCGCAGCCCTGATAAGAGACACACACACACACGCACGCATCACTGCTCTACAACACACCTGCACACAATCCTACATACACATTTAAAGTCAAATGTCCTCCCAGATGCTCTCTATTTATGTAGATATTCTTCTTGTTTTGACCAACACACAAAATAAAGTTGTTTGGGGAAAACTGGCGTTGAATCGTTTTCTTCATGAATTTCAATGCCGCTGGACTGATGATCTTTTAGGAGTGAGTTTTTTTTAAGCTCATAAGCTGAGCTTTAGTGTAAAGCGTCTTGACGTTACTTTTAGATTCTTACTTCCACGTTTTGTTGTGATTTTAAAAAGCCTAAATAAATGTCCTTTTCATAAACAAGTAACACAAACCAACTGATGACGTAAAGAAAGTCGACACCTTGCTGCTTTCATCCACTGAGCTCCATAGTGCCTCCACCACACCACCCACACACCACACGCTCCATTTTAATGGAGATCTGGAGCTTCAGCAATACGCTTGTAAATAACCTTCTCCAAGTGTTCATGTGTGTGTTAGATGTGACACTGGGCAGCACTGAATAACACGTCAGTTGAAGACCAGGCATATGAATGTTAAAGACAAGTCCTGCCTGTCACATGTCATAGAAATGGCTGCTACAACTCGAATTCGGTGACACCTTATGACGGGCTGCTGTTTTGCAGAACTCGTTCTCCGTTTCCCCTCCATGTGGGCTTGGAAAATGCTTCCTGTTAGAAGCAGAGGAACACGATGAGTGATATGCATTTGTGTAAGCCTGAGGTCAAACCCCATTTTGGTGGAGACTGGCCTTCTGGGAAACTGACTATTACCCCTCAGGGTAACTGAAGCGCCATTAAAAATGTGGCTGCTCTTGTCAATATGGGGAGGATTTCCTCATTGGTTGACCATATTTGAACAGGTCGACCAAATATTGGTATTACGTATTGCATATACTGGCTGTGTTTTTGTGGACTTAGTCCTTTAAGAATCGTACATCGTCACGCTGAAGACGATGGTGGTGTTCATTTTAGTGCTGTTTCAACGGAATGCCTATTATAAATGTAAATTATATAGGCCACCATCAATCACTATATGAGATCATTATGCATCAGGAATGAAGTGCGTGTAATTTATGGAAACATGGAAATTTGTGCCCATGTTTTTATTTGGAAACTGGATAACCCCACACCACCCCCTCGATGGGCGCTTCCTGATAAATGGTTGTCAAATGGAGTTAACAATATCTAAACCTTATAAAAAAAAAAGTGTAACCAATCCTCGACATGATAAGAACTCCGGAATGAGCTGAGGAAGGGAAGGATTATCTCACATGCTTGCTTCGCTGAGACGCGCGCTCTCTTCTATCACCGGCTCGACTCAGAGAACCTCCTGGCAGGTTTCAGAGCTGCCAATGAAGGCGAGTATGCGTGGTAATGATGATGCCAGTTTGCAGTCTCGTTTCTCGGTCGCTGCACCGCGCGGAGGCCTTCTAGCCTGATTAAGACCTCAGACGGCGAGTTCGCTCCGGGGACTGGCTTGGATGATCTCGCAGGAAAGAGTGGCTGATTGCGAAGTGCCTTAGGATAACAGATAGTGTGTAAAGCGAGCCGAGACGTGGTGGGCAGAGTGCACAAGGATGGCTCCGGCTCGCAGTGGTGTACGATGTTCGCATCCCGCGTTTGCTGATTCAGGATACTCTTCCGCGTCGTTATTGTGATGAATGCACGTTCGCCTGCAGAACGTTTTTATTTTTTTACTTAAAGACATTGTGATTTAGTGTACGAGATCTTGTCCAGCCTCCTGAATAATTAAACATAATTGAATATTCAGTTATTTCAGTGACTTGTGAAAGCCTGAGGTACCATCTAGATTCTCGAGTCCGCCATCGGGACCGAATGTACGACAGAGTTGCGGTATAGGTGTGTTTGGAGGGTTTTAATGCACCCCTCATGAAGGCGTTTGTGGAGTCCAGGGATTGTGAATACTATAGAGACAGATGGCCCAAACTAGCTTTGGAGTGCTGGTGTAATTGCAATGGATGGAAGTGGAATTACGGTGTATGTGTCTCTTTTAAAATTCATGGGCCTGATGTAGACACGGAGTCCTGCGGGCGGAAAGAGATCACGGGCCTCTCTCTTTGGCTCGGTTATCCTCTCTCTCTCTCTGCAGGGCATCAATATGCAGTAATCAGAGCAGCACACTGCCAGAGCAGGGATTAAGCTCGCCTCTGCTCCGGCTAGCTCTACCTTCCTTTCTCCCTCTGTTGAGTCGAGAAAGATGTCAGAGTCCTGGCCTCTAAAATTAGACCCGAAAAATTGCTGTCAGTCATGTGCCTGCCAGCCGCAAAGCCGCAGATATTCTTAATTGTGACGATAAAAAGAAACTATGCTTTGTATCTGTCAAAAAAAAAAAATCTCAAAATTGAATTGGTAGATCCAAATGACTGTGTGACTTATCTCCTGATCCCCGCTGCAAGTGGTCGAGGTCGCGGATAACATATTTGTTCATCATTGTCAAGGAATGGATTACGGAAACGTCTTCTTTCATGCCAATAAATAATGCATCTCTGCAGCGATGGGGCTGTCTTGTTGTTTCTGACAGACAGGGGTGATTTCCTTTTATACAACCGGTGTCTCGCCGCACACTGTAATCACTGCGTGAATCACTAACTGTTTCTTGAGGGCCATTTAAATAAGTATGGTCTTCATTCAGCAGGAGTCGTTTCCTCTTGTATTTGCACGATACTGAGAGGCGGCGTTGGCCCAACACGCAGCTGTGCTGATGTACGCTGTTTAGCGCGTTATTCCAGTAGCTAACTGTGAAAACATTCTTTGTGCTTTAATGTTTAATGGGTGTCGAGTCCCCTCCCTTCAGTTCCATCAGGTGAACCTCTACAAAAATGTTTTGGGCAGTGACATGCTGAAGAATATGAAGGCGGTATGCCTTCAGAAAACAGAAATGAGAGGCGTATGATAAGGAAAGTGTTTTTCTTTGTTATTCATTGCAACAATGAGAATGAACGAATGTAATTTTCTGGTAGGTGTGTGTGTGTGTGTGTGAGAGAGAGAGAGAGCGCTGGAAGGAAGGAGTGAAGGGTTGGAGATATTCTAGATGCACCAGACATCATAAAAGGAACATCAAAGCTTTGTCACATCACATGCAATTGTACTTGTGATAACATTCTCTTTAAAACAAAACTTTGAAGTCGCAGGTTCCCTGTTTGAGAATCTCCCCACATGTCCATTGAGAATTGGGGTGTTTCTTTGTATTTGCGGGAGCACTTGACCTTGTCTGCTTGTCGCTTTCATCGCGCGACCCGATTCATTTAACAGAAGGATCGACTACGGGAGGGTGACGCGCGGAGGAGGAGAGCGAAGGGGCGGCAGTCCAGCGGACAGTAACGCGGTATCAAAGCCGTCTGACGCGCAACGCGAATACGCACACCCACCGCTCACCTGAAGCTTCCATCACTGCGTAGCTGTCTTCGTGACAGTGTCGTGGAAAATCAGATTAATGGCCCGGTGTGCTTTCAGCGGTCTTGCCTGGAGCAGCACTGTGGCACAGATCCCAAGGAGGGGTCTTATTTTTCCAGATCTCCTTTCTCTCTGCTCCTCCCATCCAGCTCTCCGCCAGGCCGCCAACAGAGGTCCCAACGTGACATCCAGCCCCTCGATACCCCTCAACCTTTCCGTCTCCGGGGCTGTTGTGAACCCTCCAGGCCCTAACCTCTCAATTTCTGCAACACCACACGTTTTCTTTCTTTCTTTTCTACGTTCTTTCCTCCTCTCCCTCCCTCCTCCCCGTTTTCTCTAAGTCTTTTCCGGTCTTCTTCACGTCAGGAGGCTTGGACTGGTTCTGAGAGATCGAAGCACCACGTTTAATGTCCGCTTTAGAGAGAGATCACCCGGGAAAGGGGAGGCAAGCGTGGACATGCCACCGACCGAATGCTCACTGGGAACTTGAGAGTCTGTCCTGCTTTGTGGGTTTTTCAGCTCCCCACCCCCCTCACCAGGCTGACATGTGGATGTCTGTTTCGCAGTGTCTGGCCGTGGCCCTGTTGTGCTCTTCTTGATGCAGACGTTCGTGGGTAGCTGTGCTCTCGCCGGCCCGCCACAGCCTGAAGATCACAGCCAGACTGTGAGCCTGAGCTGCAACAGTGTGTGCTTTTACTAAGGACACCGCAGACGGTTGTCCAACATCGACCGCAGAGCTAAAGCCAATATATAGTTTGCTCAGAACGATCGTTTCTACACTCTGCCCCCCCCACAGACCTGGCAACCCCACACGCTCCATTTAACGGGTGGGGTTAACAGTGCCTGGCTCGTTCGGTTTCCTAAGGTCTGCTTGCAAGGGAAAAATCTGTATGTGGCTGTAGACGTGATGGACTAAGCTGGCTTATCTCAGACAAACTAAAGATTTTGACACTTTAGTTTAGGCCTTTCAAAGCCCAATTACACTCTAGAGAATCTCTAAAGCCACTCATGAGTGGTGGGTCGAGAGAAGGCAGCCAGCCAATAACTGAACGGTACAGGAGTTCAATGAAGGAATCCCCTGTGGTCCTGTCTTGTGTGAGGACTCGAACATGGCTTTTATCTCAGCAGAGATCTTGGACCTTCCTTCATGCTTTCATTCTTAGTCCATTAGGCATTCGGGGGTCTTTTTCTGCTCTTGAAAGCCAGGAAGTGACCCAGTGTTTCTGCAAGACGTTTTTAATGTATAATGTAAACATATTAAACAAATGGTGATGATTCTGGCAGACGTTAAACTTCACGAGGGGTGTTATTTACAGCCCAACATGGGAAATGTTTGTAAAGTGAGCCAGCAGAACCTTGTGGGGGTGGGGGGGGGGGGGGGGGTGGTTTGGCCTCTGTGACGAGCGTCACGTAAAGAAAAATGAAGGTAGTGCTGCAGCACAGAGCAGAGAGGATATAATTACCAGAAAGCAATTGCTGCCATGAGCACCCAGTGGAGGAGTTCTGGGTATTGCAAAGAGGTCTGCAAAGAAGCTGATAAGACGATGAGTAGGCAAGGTCTATTCACCACTGCCAGGGGTGGCGTTGGCCCACCGTGGAGCTTCTGTCCTAAACTGGCCGGGTGTTGACCTGCGGTGATCCTCGTTGGGGGTCTGATGTCATTAGCGTGTCATTTTTAGTTTGTCTGCCCCGCCCGACGTGACACGCCCGCGTGAGCGTCCCATGCAAAGAAATGTCACCTCCGATACGGCGAGCGCTCCGTCACCACGCGGTGGGTAGTGTGACGGAAAAGGCCCGACTCGGAGGGCTTCAAAGCCGTTTTAACGCGGCGGGAGAGTCGCGGCATAAATCCTTCGCTCCCTTTCAAACCGGCCGGCACCGGATCCCCCTCCCGTCTCCTCAGATCCTCGCAGCTGTGGGCCGGAGAACTGGCATGATGCTCTGCTAAACACCAGCCACCAGCAGGGTTCTACATCCGCAGTCCGCCATACACATAAGCACACATATACACATAAGCACACATATACACATCCACAGTCCGCCATACACATAAGCACACATATACACATAAGCACACATATACACATCCACAGTCCGCCATACACATAAGCACACATATACACATCCGCAGTCCGCCATACACATAAACACACATATACACATCCGCAGTCCGCCATACACATAAACACACATATACACATCCGCAGTCCGCCATACACATAAGCACACATATACACATCCGCAGTCCGCCATACACATAAGCACACATATACACATCCGCAGTCCGCCATACACATAAGCACACATATACACATCCGCAGTCCGCCATACACATAAGCACACATATACACATCCACAGTCCGCCATACACATAAGCACACATATACACATCCACAGTCCGCCATACACATAAGCACACATATACACATCCGCAGTCCGCCATACACATAAGCACACATATACACATCCGCAGTCCGCCATACACATAAGCACACATATACACATCCGCAGTCCGCCATACACAAAGGCAAGAGGTAATAGGCTGACGGCAACAAACCTCTTGACTTCTTTATTCTTTACTTCTTTTTTTCTGATCTATAGATAATAACACAAATATATTGATATGAAACAATCTAAGAAAAATCTTAATTCTCCTGAGATAATTACGCACACTTATAAATTGTTTTAAGATGTAGATATGTGAGTTAATTTGACCTAAATGGTAGTGATTTTAGCTAATTTAAACGGACTGCCGCATACTAAAATGTCAGGATAGTGATGTATGCTACAGTCTCTAAATTATGATTTGATATGGGTTAAAAGCCCTTAAATAAAATCTTACATGTGCTCCAAAGTCTTGGAAAATCAGTTCCAAAACAGAAAGTGCACAAAGGTATTTGGAAACACTTCCTTTGCCCACTGTATTAACACGCCAAGTGCTTCCTCCTGACCTGTAACCTGAAAGACAGCAAGCAATTATCTTACTGTGTGCTGAAATCTCACTCTTGAGTTTCTGCTCAGGGCCATTAATCACTTTTCACCCTCTCGTCATTTGTCATTTCTTTTGAAGCAAAGGTTCGCATGGAATAAATCCTCCATACCCACGGAACTCTCTTCAATTACCGCGTTTGATGGAGTGCGCTAGCCGACGAGACCGACATCTTTCTTACCAGATTGGTGTGGGTGATCTGAGACGAAGATCCCTACGTTGCTGCCATAGCATCTCTTTGGATGATGATCTCGTATATTTGTAGAGTGGTGTACACATTTGTGTTGTGTGCATTAGTCTTCAAATAATACACTGGATATAACTGTGTGTATTGAAAGATGCTCTGAATGACTAAATAGCTCTTGTAAAATATATTCATAATAGATAAGTTAATTACTTTTCAACATAAAATAATTGGCCGTGTAATATAATTTGCATACTCATTTAATTTGCATGCTCACTTTATTAGAAACACCTACCATACACCTACATTCAATGGTCATTCATATTTTTAGCTGTACATGAAAAATCCCTTCTGTTTAAACGCAGTTTGCTAGTTAGCATCTGTTCTGTTCACCAATTGTCAGTTTCTGTCCACACTACACCTGTGGATTTGATATTACATGATGGAAGAGCAAATAATATCCAATCAAATTCATTTTTGTGTCTCTTTGTGTCATTGCTGGGTTGAAAATGCTGTTCCGCCCAAATATATCCAGGCAACAGCCATCACGGGAGGAAAAACTGACCCTCGACAAGGTGGAGGGTGTCGAACGCGAATTCTGTATCACTACACATGCAAGATGTTTTTTTTTTTTATCATAGTAGATTGGAGTTATTCAAGCTTCCTCAAAGGTGTCGGCGTTGAAGGTCTCATGGCAGGGCAGAAAGGATCCAGAGATAAGAGCAAATGTCTGATTGACAACTCGGTGAGCACTCTGTCACCCTTTGCTCTAACCAGCCAAGTGTTATTGATCTAGCTGTAATTGATTATGGCTTCAGCTGGCCTTTCAATGGACTGAGGACTAAGTAAAGACACTGTGATTGGGAGGTGACAGGGAGCGCTAAGTTCTGCTGGGTGGAACGTGGATGGGATGGGGCTAGAGAGATAAAAGATTTGTTAAGTCAAGCAAGGATGGGGTCAGATACAGAGCGTAATGGGGCTGTTTGCAGATAATCGCCCAGAGGTGTTTGCCTTAAGGTACTGCTGCCGGGGCAGAGAAATCGTGCACACAATCGGACACGACATCAGATTAATCTGCTAACACCACAACCTCTTTGTTTCCGGCAAATCCGTCTCCTAGATTGTCCATAACTGACGGCTACAATACACCATTTCCTCTATTCCGCCATTTAACCCGGCCAGGTAGCGGTCGTCCCCGTCTGGCTCCGGTTCAGCCGCGAGCCATTTTCCAGGGAGGCTGACGTATGTGGAACCTGATATGATGTCGTTACGGTGAGTGTGCGGAAGTGTTCGGACACCTTCGGCCAGTCTGGTTGATCGATGTGTGGTTGTGGCCCAGGTTGTATGTACCAGCAGTAGCTCGTCATTAGCGTTGTTGTGCACTGTGTTTGAGCCACAGTTCTAAATGTCTCCCTCATTAACTACAGGCATTTATGGCCTACGTTAGGAATGAGCTGGTAAGGCCTGAGCACACCTGTTTACTGCCACTATTGACTGGCTGGTTTTCTTATAAGTGCAGCTGTAATTGTGTGTGTGTGTGTATCCCTGCCATTTTATTCTCCTATGGACTCAATCAAGCCACAGAGAGAGACTACTGTTCATATAAAACTATCAAGGAAACGTGACCATAAAGCCAAAGAACACCAGTTTGTGTTAAAGGTTCACGTGCTTCTAGTTTCTCTTTCATATCGAGTCATCAAGTGTTAAATCCACGATTACAGCAGTAGTGTCGACTTTCTGACATTCCGTTATTATGTCCTCCTTGCTGGCATTAGAAAAGAAAGTCAATGGCCGTGTGTGATTATTTATTCTCATTAATCCCCCTGGTCCCCTGGTGCTCCATGCTAATCCCTGTGCTTGTGAAGTCAGGAGGGCATGAAATAAGAGACGGGGAATATATAGAAGAGCCTCTGAGCGCCAGAGTCTCCGCCGGTGCTGGCTGTACAAGGGGCGCTGGGATCGGATACCAGTACGTGACCAGACTGGGATCGGGGGGGTGAACGGCAGAGTGAGAGAGGCTGCTCTGCCAGGGAGCGTTCGAACGGGAGGGAGGGCACAGCCGCTCAGGCCTATGAGGGATCAGCAGATGCAGCTAGGAGAGGATGCTGAGTGTGGAGAAGGTTGAGTGCACTAAGCCCCGCCCCCCTCCCCCCCTGCTCTGCCATCACCCTGCAGGAGCTCACAAGGTCAAGTTGGTTGGTTTGGGGGGGGGGAGGGGTGCGATCTGTCATGACACATGACCTCTTTCTACTGCCACAGCCTCTCCGTGGTCTGACACTGACAGCTGCTAGCTCTTCTGCACGCTCTCAGAGTCCCATTAAATCCACTCGCCGTTATTAGCTTTAAATTACTCTTCTGCCCTCTGTCAGGGCGGTGATGACAATGTTCTTAGTGTTATTTAATGCCAGGAGTGTTGCTCTTTGACACCTCGCGCTGGAACCAACGTGCGTTTCAGCCCGGCGACATCTGCGGTTGTGATTTGCCCGTGACATTTCATCGGATCATGTCCAGCTTCGCTGGCAGCGTGAGGTCCGAGCGTCCCGACGCCGACGGGCCGTTCAGAGAATAAAGGCTCGTGAGTGACACCAGCGAGCCCTTCGACCTCAGTGCATCCGTGGGGTCTTGAGACGGACGCGTAAACGTCGCCCTCCCCCCCAGATACGATAAATGCGTCCCATGCTGATGTCCTGACAGCCTGTGTAGGGAGCGGAACGAGAGGCAGACACTTGACCTAACCCTGCTGGCACGCTGATGATCTTTCTCCCTCTGAAATGAGACGTATCTCAGTGCTCACTGCGCGTGGCAGCGTGTCACCACTCGTGCGTCCTGCGTGATGGGGGTCGAAGCAGATGCAGGGGCATCACAGGAAGTGGCACTTTTCAAAGTGTTTTTTGTTTCAGATAATGTGCACTCTTGCTGTGTTCTCATTACACAAAACATGACCAGAGTCAGAGCAGGTGCATTCCTGCATAAGGTCCTTAGCTACCTGGGCGAGTTACTTCGTTAGTCTTCATCACGGCTGTCTCTCTAATTAAATGAGGATTTTAAAGGAACCTAAATTCCTCCTGCTCTTCTGCCGTAATGGGAGTCATTATATGCGCCTTTATCACTTTTGATGGTAATTAGGATATTGTAATATAAATGCTGCCATAGTATTAGTATAATTCCAGATCTCAGAGTTATGAAGTTCCTAATTAGATTTTGATATAGCACACGGTTTGACAAAAATGTCTGTAATGAAGGAGCTCTTTCGTATGATTTGTATGATTGCCTTGTGTACAGAGAGCTACCATCAATTTCAGGGTTTTTAACCAATCAGTGCTTCAACAGCCGACACTTTCAAGGGAGAACTTCAAATGGAAAAAACCTTACAGAAACACCCGCTTCCGTAGCCAAGTTACAAACAAATCCCCAGTCGCAGGAAGTGACAACATAACAGTATAAGACTCAAGCAGCAGAGTGAGATTTGAAGAATGCTGTTGTCAGCACCTTTTCAGTGAATTCCTAAAGAGTCTGCCCACTGTTTTATTCCTTCTGCCGGAGTTTGTGTGAGGTTTAATCTTATTGGATTGTGTAATCCTAAATTGATTAACAGGGAGAGACGCCTGCAGCTGTAGTTGGAGAGCTGAAGAATTTATAATCCCAGAGCCGAGAGAAGTGCAAAAACGACGAGTTTCATTCAAAAACCGACAAGTGAACAAATCAAGGCCTCTTCCTTCATCTTAATCCAGCTTTAATGACGTGATCCGCATCCTCTCCAGTGTGACTGACTCTTTCTTCCTCCATCTTTGACTGCTGATTTCTGAGGAGGCTCTTCCAGAATGGTTTTTAATTTTGGTTTTTTTCCCTCATAAATGGTAATTCAGTGACATGACGCTACTACTGGATTTCTTTCCTTTTGCAATTCAGCAATAAGATAAGCACCCTTTTCTCTGAAGTTTTATGTGACTGTAAGAATATCAGGATATAGGAGGTGGTGCAGAGGCAAGATTAGGATGCTTTTGACACAGAAATTCAATCCAAATTCACAATTTTTACTGACCTTTCTGTACATAAAATACAACTAAGCAAATTAAAATGAGTTAACTGACTTGAAATGCAACTAATAACTTTGACCTTGCACACTAAACTTGTTTAGTTTCACAATGGCTAAAATACCACAACTTATATGCGGTCAGTAATTTACCATTTAATTATTTGCTAATGCTGACATCATTTTCTAAACATATTCTGTGTGCACCTTTAGTTTTAGATGATCAGCACCACGGACAGCTCCACTGCTAGCCGCATGGACCCTGTCGAAAATGTTCCAAAGGAAATCATTCATTCATTATCCGTACCACTTATTCCCGCTAGTCGGGGTCACTGGAGCCAATCCCAGCATCTCCGGGCGAAGGCAGGGTACACCATGGGCAGTTCGCCAGTCCACCACATGGCCAACACGCACACACACACACTCACACCTACAGGCAATCTAGAGTGACCAATCAACCTAACATGCATGTCTTTGGACTGTGGGAGGAAACCTGAGTACCCGGAGAAAACCCACGCAGGCACAGGGAGAACATGCAAACTCCACACAGAGCAGCCCAGACCGAGAATCGAACCCAGACCGCCTTGCTGTGAGGCGACAAGTGCTAACCACCACACCACCATGCCGCCCTCCAAAGGAAATCAATAAATACAAAAATCGTGTATCTGCAAATGCACATTTGTGCTTCTGTTAAGCGTGGATGGACTACTGGCCTCCGCCCGTGCATCCACCCAGCTGGGCCCTGTGGCTGGCACGAGCTGGATGATGGAACGGCACCCCACTAAACATGGATGCTCTGTTTAGCAAACCAAAGAGCCACCGCCTATCGGGAGCATTTGCAGCAAATGCGCGTGCTGTTGCCTGTGCCTACCTGTGATGCTTCGAGGTAGTTGCTACATCGAGGTAGCGAGGTAGCGAGAGGATTTGCGCCGATACGTCTTGTTTTCACTCTCGCCTTTGTACGTCACGTGGAAGCAAAATGAACCCTAGCGAATGGGGTTTAATCCCCCGCAGCCACTAATCCAGGAGAGTTGAAGCAAGCATAGATCCTGACACTCTTGACTGCTGTATTTTTAGCTGTCCAGCACCGTGTGTGTGTGTGTGTGTGTGTGTGATACGTGTGTATGTGTATGAGTAAGACTGCTGTGTGCTCTCCAGTGGGAGAGATGGCACCGCTAGGCCCGTGTTGCTACAGGCTGTCAGTGCTGTGGGGTTGTGACATGGAGCCCAGTAGAGTGCGACATGCCTTCAGACTTATTTTTACACTGGAGCCTTTCTGCAAGTCATTATGGCAGATGGCAGCTGTGCTGAAACTATTTTATTCCCAGATTAAAAATAAGCCCTCCAAGACATCTCTCTGATTCCTCTGCCTTTTCCTCCGATCCCTGTGTTTAATCATCCCGTCTTTCAAATCTGTCATACTTCATTGTTGGAGAGACAATCCCTTAGCATCTTGCTTCTCCAAATTCTTCCACATGGATTTTTTTCTTTTTGTTTTGTCACTCACACCTCATCACTGCCTCTACCTGCGTCTCCGTTTTGGGTATTTGTGTGTGAGAGACCATCATCAGAAGCTTTGTGAACAGCGTTCATCAGAAGGTAGTGGTGGAGAACAGAGACTGATGTCTTTCTGCAGGACAGGTGGTCTGGTTCGGGCTTCAGCTCTATCTCTTTGTCCATGTGTCCATGAATTTTCCTTGAGATGTCCATGCGTCCTCTCTCTCTCTCTGTCCCTCTCTCAGTTTCTGAGCTCCCCTGTCCTGTCACCTAATGGGCAGGGTCGGGGTCCTCAGGGGTGCCTGGCCGAGGTGTTGGCAGTGTATTAGAACTGCTGATGGATTTGAGCAGTGAAAAGCTGCCAACTTCACAACAACAGCACTGCATGGTTAGGACATGTTAATCTGATAATCTGACATGTTAATCTGATAATCTGACCTGTTAATCTGAGTACAATGTAAACATGTCCGACCGCAATGCACAACCACTGACTTTACTTAGCTGTTTTTTTTTTTCTGAACCTGGACCCATTGAAGTTTAATTTACCTGATTTAATTGTTCATTTGTAATGATAAAAGGAACATGAATAGTTAATTAGGCAGGGCAGCTTGGCAGCCCAAGGTAATCACTTTTCATAAACCATTTGTTTATGAGAGAGAGGTTATTGTGTTTGGTGCAGAGCAACTTTGGGCACAGTTAAATTCGGATGTGTGCAAAGTGCAATACTCTGAGTGGTAAATCAGCCGAGCTTGCTGAATAGGTGAAAGCAATGGCCAAGACATGCAGTAATGATATTTTACTAATTAAAAAGTGGCTACATAAGAGGAAAAAAAAAATATGCCGTATTTGTTTTTACTTCGAGTAAACAAACCGCCTGTGTTTAAATATGCATTGAATTTACTGTTTCATGTTTTCCGCTGCTATTTGCTTGCAGGGCACGTCGTATAAAACACAGGGAGAAAACCAAAGTCAAAATGACTACCAAGCTGGGGTCAAAGGTCGTGAGTCCCAGCTCTCGGCCCAGGCCTCCATGCCAGACACCACCAGGGGATGGAGCGCTGACAGACTGGACCAGGAGTGCTTCCACGTCCAGGCAGCTAACGGGGCCGAAGTTTCTCACCTGAGCGTGCTTCCTCTGATGCCCCGGGTGCAGAAAGGACTGGTACAAGGCTCCGGTAATCTGGACCACTCTGCAAACGCTTTTGTCTGTATGGGAATATTCCTTGGCTCCTTCTGTTGTAAAGTTTCAAATATAGCTCAAGTGTAAAACCTTGCCATTTTCTTTAAGCATAATCTGCTCTCAGTGACTGCTAACTTTTAATGCATGTTTTTTTTTCTAAACCCTTTTGGTTAAACTTGCAGTTTCTAGCCTTGGAATAGCATTAAAGTAGCCCGTTGTACTTGATTATCTTAGTAATATGCTTGAGTGGTGAGCTGCATCCTGCAGTGTGTCAGCGTTTCACTTTGAACATTGTTTGTAACTGCTGTTGACATCTTGATTGCTGGAGTCAACAGTGCTGAGCACGTGCGATCGCTCCTGGTGGGACGATCCAAGTGAACGGAACCAGATTAAATGACACGCTGTCACTTGTATCTTGTTTATTTTTCGGATTGATGTTTATCCTGAGGAACGATTGACAGCAGGGGCACAAATGCTAAACAAAAAAAAGAAGAAGCCTCAATCGCAAATTTTTCTACCTCTTATTTGTTCTGCTGTTTTGACACTCTGTCACTTTGAGTGCACCAAAGGTATTTGTCCCGTTAAGTGCTTAGTCTGTTGTGGATATAAAGGACACCGGCATCAGCGGAATAGGATCCGACTTTGTTCTCGCCAGATGAATTTGGCTATTAAGAGTGATTTATTTACCACCTATTATTTAAAGGGCTGTTTGTTTTTTTGTTTTTTTTCCAGTTGACATTTGCTATGGAGCAGTGCTGCGAGCTGTTGCACATGGCTGGTTTGGAGCGAGTCCAGGGAGACGTGCTCAGCCTGGGTTTACTTTCTGCAAACACTGCGGATTTGCATGAGGATTTGTTGATACATGTGGTCCAGACCTTAGAATCTATCAGACACCAAACAGACTTGGGTGTGAGAAGGTGTGTGTGTGTGTGTGTTAGTTAGTTGTATCAATATTAAAATGTGCGCTGAGAATGAACTGTGTTTCAGTTGTTTTATTTTATTCTTCAAATATAGCACACCAGCCATGGGGACGTTGTAGGTTTATTGCTACTAAGGCCACAATTTATGTCTGAGGCCCAAGGCTTTCTGTTGATCTTCTGCGATTAGGTTTTATAGATGCACAGAAACACCGTGGCATACGATATAAACTATCTATATGAAAAATAAAGGCACTTTATGAGAACTAGATATAACTCGCTTTAAAAACGCATATAATTCAAACCCAATAAAATTCCCATTATATGAATTTATTAACAAAATAAAATAAAACAAAAATAATCATGGGCACACACACTGACAATCGTAACCCTGTTAACCTCACTGAAACCGACTCTGGCCCCAAGACCCCAGTCGCACCCCGCCGCAGGTTTGATTCGTCGCTCGTGTGCGCAGTGGCGGGAACGTTCACTCCGAGGATGAAAAGAAATCTTACAAGTTACGTCGGTTGCCGGTGTTACACCGGAATCTGTGAGCATCCAATTCTGTGACCGCAAACCGCTGTTGCACGTTTTCTGCCTGTGTGTTGTCGAGAACAGGCACGACGAAAAACGTTTACACAAACAACTCAAATATTGGAGTTCAGATTACTCCACGTCCAAGCTTGTAATTGCTGGATATCATTGCTTCCTATGGGAAAAGAGGCAACGTGGGTCAATCGTACTAACAGTAGAAAGTAGGCTACAAACATTAAGGTAACGTTTTAGCCAAAAATCTTTAGAATAAACGTTTTTTATTTTTATTATTTGCGTTTGCCTAGCAGACTGCGTTATCTTAGCTTCTCTATACTAAAATGTTCGAGGCTAACGAGCGACCTGCTCGTTCACCTTCTGTGTTCGACAACCGAACAGGCTTGTAAACACTCTAACGGGTCTTGAAATATCAGACTGTAGCCACAGTTAAACTGCTCCTGATGCGTTGTTCTTCCCTCATGGAAAGTGGAGCCAGGAAGGTATGTACTGTTAAACACAAAACAAACCAACACAGATGGGCTACTGTTGTCGTCTCTGAGGCAGAGATTTGTTTCACATCCTCACTGATCGTGCAAGTCAATAAACTGACTCATCCATACAAAAGATTCCTTGCAGACAATGTGTACGATCAGAGCCACGGCCTGCTCTGTCGCTGCAGAATTATTTGTTGAGGTCTGACGCTGCAGGCAATAACAGGGAGGCGCTGCACGCCAGGAGAGAGAGCACGAGGGAACGAACACGGTAAGGAAGCTCTGCGGGTTCACGCGGCACGGGAAAGCGAGGGGGCCGGGCGATGACGGCTCCTCGCTCAGCAGACGCCAAACCGCTTTTGTAGTAGGGGATGGAACTTTGTGCAGCTCTGCAATCTAGGAAGACACGCCACCGGGGTAGGGGGTGTCGGCAGCGTTCGTCTCTGCGGGGAGCGAAGCGGAACTGAGCGGATGACACCACCCGCAGCCTCAATGGGGGGTTTGGGAGGGTCGGTGTGCTAATAACAACGCTGGTGTATTCCCTGTGCACATTCCCTGTGGTGATTTGGAATACGAAACCAGCAACAGCCGTTCAGGCTCAGCACCGTTACACACACCGTTGTGAAGGAGTGTGTATGGCGTAGCTGTCAGTGCAAATAATTAGATTTCTGTGACGTGTGTGAGGCCACCAAGCAGGGTACTGTTACTTGTGTAGTCGAGACGAGAGTCGTGGTGTTTATTCACTCACTAAATGTCACTTTGCTGGTCAAATCAGTCGTCGGCATTTGTCATAAACGCGGCCCATTTTGTGAGGTAGGAAGAGCTTGTTTATGATTACCCCGCCATGCCCGCCTCCGTCTCGGCTGCAGGCGTCAGTAATCAGCAGAAAGGCAGGGCTCTGGCTCCAACGCCGTCTGCCTTCGGCCCACTGTGATTCCCAGCATGTCCTCCAGCTTCAGCTTAATTGGGTGTTCATTGTTGAGTTTGTTTACTTGGCCCTGGAGACGAGGGAGAGCACGGATTCGGCAGCTAGCTGTAGCTGTCTGCGGTGGAAACCGGCTATTCATTTTAACAACGGCAAGACCTAGAGTTTTACTTCAGGTATGTAATGACAGCGGTGTGTGTGTGTGCGAGCGCACGCAGAATGAGTGAGATAAGGCAGGCATGCGAAGAGGACGAAAGGTGTCCTGACGAGTGGAAACTTGAACTGGCGAAGGAAGCGGCGTAGAGTCCGGCGTGTGTGTCTTGTGTCAGGATTCGGAGTGCGTGTGATTAATAGGTAGAGGGAAAGTGGTGTGTGTGTGTGTGTCGTTAGGCACGCTGCCTAGGGGCTTGTCAAAGCTTGGGGATTTATCCGCAACTGATGGGTCTGCGGGTCAAGGCGCTCGAGACCCATTCTCATGGCGGCTCCCGCACGCCAGAATTGATCTGCCCTGTTAATTGCAGTCATTGATCAGGCGCGGGCCTGACAGAGGCACTTCCAGCAGGGCCGGCCGCTGCGCGAGCGGAAGAGGGCCTCCGGCAAATCGCAATAAACCTCCTAGGGAAAGCATGGCATTGTCACTAGAAACATCTCGCTAAGCTTTTCGTTTAACCAGAAGGGACAGCGGTCGTAACTCCAGGAAAAATACAACCCCGCGCCGGTAAACCACGGCAAATAAAAGTCAAAGAGTTTGGGGAAGGATTCGTTTTGCTCCTGCTCGTGCGGCAGTTCAGGCTTTAACTTTAGGGGTTTTATGGGCCTTTGGAGGGGTAAGGGGGCTGGTGGTTCTGTGGTGGTGTTGGTACTGGTGCTGCTGGGTTGGGGGGTGTGGTGGTTGTACTGGTTTTGGTGTGGCGGTGGTGATGCGCCCTGGACCTGCTGTTTTATATGCAGGCGCTTTAGCGGGGGTGCCGACCCCCCCCCCCCCCCCCCCCCCCCCCCTCTCTCTCTCTCTCTCTCTCTCTCTCGCTTCCTTGCATTTTTTAATTTTCTAAATGCTTGCTTTTAATTAAACACCAAACTCCAAACTCAGACAGCAGTGAAAGGAAGTAAATTATGCCCGGCTCTCATGCATGCTCAGGTCTCCCTCGGACGTCTGTGGAAGTGTTCCCAAATTCTCCATCTTTGCGGGCCTTTGCTAGTAAGCACAGCCATTTGCATGTGCTGCTGTGTTCTCTGTTACCCAAAGCTACACCGATGCCACAATATGTAACCATGTACACTGCATGTTCAGCCACTTCTCTCTCTCTCTCTCTCTCTCCTTCCTTCTCTCCCTGTCTCTCTCTCTCCCTTCATCTGCTTCCCCCTGGCTGGTGGAGGCCTGACAGCTTGGTGCTGTCTGGGCCCTGGTGGGTCCCCTGTAGCCTGCACTGTTCTTCCCCTCAGCCTGCCATATGTTTGCTGTCTGCTCCTTTTCTCTCCACATCTCCCCAAGTCTCAGTTCTAACCCACTCGCTCTCACTCACAGCTCTTGTCCTGAAACCTGCCCCCCCCTCCACCACCACCACCCCCAACTTCCATCCATTTACATCTAGTAACTGGAAGGCTCTTCTGCTGGTGGAGGGTATTTTTAAGGGGCTGTTGTGCCAGTCCCTCCCCCCCCGAGTGGATGCCGGTGGTGTGTGGTGGTGCAGCAGGGGTGCCCATTTCTACTGGAGCCGTCAGCGCCGACACACCTGCTGATTACCTTACGCCTCGGAGCAGCGTTAGCGTGACGCGGGGCACGTGCTGCCCACATGGCCCCATGATCCGCATCCCAACAGGGAGGGCAGACACTTCATACACGGCAACAGACCGGATCCTCCATGCACATTTCCTTTTAGCAAGACTGCAGGTCTGTGTTTGGTATGTACGTAGTGCATTGGCTGCATTCGCTGAAAACTCCCCTGGTCTTTATTTATCAATTATGTATAATACTTAAACCTTCATGTCTAGTACTTAGGGTACAGTGTACGTAATACTAAAGTGGAAATAGCCTGGTTATGCCTACTCTGTGCCTTCCATTTCAATTTATGAGATTATAGTAATCCCACTTAGATTACTACATTGATAGTTGGATACTGATACATAGAGGCTCGTAGAGATTTTCTGTGTGTTTGCGGAAGCGTATATATGTATCTTTGTGTGGACCAAATGTCCCTGTGTTGACAGGGAAACATGGACATATTTACACATGGGCTTTTATGAGAGGTTACTCAGATTATGGTGTGTGTGTGTGTGTGTGTACAATGGGCAAAACATGTAAAACGCATACATAGGGCTTCAATTAATCATCTGAAGAGCACCAGGTGTATTTATGAGCAATTGGGCGCAAACCTGTGGATGTACAAGGTTATCATTATGATTATTAATGGGTAAGTGCAAATTCAATTTCCTCTTACCCTCTCCTTCCAACTGTGATGGGAATTTATCCCCCCCCCATTAATGTGTAATTTCTCACCTACAAAAGTATGGCAAAAACTAGTTTTCAGTATGGCAGACGATGGATACAAAATTACATGCGAGGTGATGGAGCATGAAAGCGGATATGAAGGTTTTTCTTTAGGGGCAGGGCAGGGCTCTCCCTCTTGAACAAGAATTCCCCCTTTTCAATGACAGTATTTGCCAGTTTTGTGGGTGACAGTGTTATTGAGTTCTTCATATATTCAAGACCTCTCTAGAGCGCCCCCCCCCAACATATCTCTTTTGTGAGTGTAAATGTGAAAATCACACAGCCAAGATACTGGGGTAATTCCATTTGTGGAGAGCAGCAGTCGTTGATACGAAGAGCAGAACACAGATTGAAGGGAGAAAAGACACTTGGTGTCAAGGTGGACACTTTCCCCAGATGAATCATTCTTAACGAATGGAAGGACAGCGGTTCAGACATTTGTTTCACTTTTCTTGGCTTCACCCGTGTCCTGCTGTGTACATCACCCGTGTCCTGCTGTGTACATGCATCACAATAAAATGCTGACAAACAATTTTTAACATAAGAAGATATAGATTTTAATATCTTTTATAAATTTCTTTCTTTTTTTTTTGTATTGTCTTCTGAGAACAACAGGATAAACCATCAAATAACTGGGAAGGCGAGACACAGGAGATTGAAGACACTCTGGAGTCTGTGGTTGTGCAGTGCCTTTGAAAATGTTGCCTAAAGCGTTTAAGAAAAACACTTAACGAAAGAAAATCAAAAGGAAAAATTCAGAAGAAACACACTCCTTTGTTTGAGAAGAGAAAAAACCCTGTTGTCCCCAAGGTCATTCATTCATGGTTTTGTCACGGTGCAGATTAATATATCTGTTGCAAGTCCCTCCATTGGCTGACGATACAGTTCATAGGTCTTTTTTTTTCTTTCTTTTTTTTTTACACAATGACCATCTCAGTACAGGAGGAACAATCTCCATCTATTCTCCAGACCTCCAGCAGTCACTGAACATCCCTCCTCAGCAGTCGCTCTGTCCAAAACAGTTACGACTGTCTTTCTCCTGGACCCCAGAGTGCATCGTTTAGAAATCAGCAGTCGAAACAAGCAGTCAGAAGCCTCCACAAGGTATCTCTTATGGCCGTGGTGAATTGAAATTAAATCATTATACTTTGTCACAAGTTACTCGAAGGAGCACTCTGTTGATGTTGTCTTTTTGTTTTTGTTTGTCTTTTCCTTATCGTGTCTGGCGTTATTGAACAGTTGATTTCACAGGCCGCTAAGGGAGGAGGGGTGTCTGTGTTTCTGATGGAGGGTTCAGACAGAGGGCTGTAAGTAAAAATGGAGTTCACCTCTATTTGACCTGTGACCCCTCAGGGCACTTCCTGTTTTCATGCCCCTGTTAGGAGTTCATCTCTAGTTCCCAGCCCAGTCAAATCAAACAAACACAGAAGACAATAATGAACACAACTTTTTTTTAGGATTTTCATAGCTTTTTATCCTGGACACACACACGCACGCACAAACTCTCTCACACACACACAGACGCACACACATAACATACACGCACAGTTGTTGAAGCAAATGAGTCACATTTGCTTCTCTAAACAATAATAGCAGCTCTTTGTCATAGGCCTTATAATGGGCTTTCCAAAACATAATCCAAACATAGAGGGGTGAATGACAAATGAGCCGTCCATAAACTCATATTAACAAAACATGGACAACGAAGACACTGAAAACACACAGATTTGACGGAGGCACAGAAACAGTAGCTAATGTGCTTTGTATATGCCAGGTAGGCTGAAAGCACCGTTATGGACAGGTCCATTGTGTAACGTCCAAGCAAGCTCTCACCTGACTAGTTACGACCAAGCTGACAGAGAATAGTATAGTTTGCAATTGTGAAACGCAAAAAAAAGTGTCTGTCATACAAAGGCCTTAGTTGTCACCTGTGTCTGGAGAGTAACAGAATATGACATTAGTTGTGTATATGTAACCTGTGCAAAAATAAATAAATGCAATGCAAACTGCAAACCATCACTCTCACAAATACAATATTTTGACATTATTGGAAATGTAAAAATGTAAAAATAATTGGGTGATTGTGTAGGACTACATTCAAATGTTTTAATAGGAAAATCCTTTCATGGGAGAAATTCCTTATATTGCCTTCTGTGAAAAAACATGATATAATTCAAAATGTTATTCCAAGAACAGTAGTGAAGATGAGGATGACCTATGGCAGAAAAGCTTTCAATGGCTGGACATAAACAACACGTCACTATAAACATCAATATATGGCCACTTAATTCTAAGAATTTAGATGTAAAGGAAAATAATCTGAATACATTAATAAGACTGTGTAATCCTCTGGATTACGTTACTTAAGCATTTTATTAGGTAATGTCATATTCCTTTTACATATCCTTTTTTGTCAACTATCACAAATATTAGTGACATAGCTGACAGTCACCCAGGCAAAAATACATGGGAACATCAACAGTGGCAGTGCAAGCATGTTTACTTTGCAGTTCTCTACTTTTTCCGTGTTGTTTCCCCTCCATAACCTCCACCCTCATGCTCTCTCCCTCCATATCCTCCACCTTTCTACTTTCTCCCTCCATATTCTCCACCCTTCTACTCTGTGTCCATATACTCTATTCTCTCAATCAAGATCCTTCACCCTTCTGCCCTCCCTTTCCAGATCCTCCACCCTTCTGCCCTCCCTCTCCAGATCCTCCACCCTTCTGCTCTCTCTCCAACTTGTGAGTCTTTAGCATATGATGTTCAGTCATGTGTATCTATTTCAGGGTCTAAATGGCAAAGCTCCTTACACAGTATTTCACACGCATTATCAACCGTGCACAGAACGACTCCCGTGTGTGTGCACGTGCACACAACACACACACCCACACACACACACACACACACGCACACACGTAAAGAGGCCTTGAGAGTCTGGAGCTAGAGTGGATCTGAGGACTGCATCGTTTATGTGTGGCTGTAATGTATTAGCACTGGCTTCAGTGTAGAACCAATCCAGTGCTTAGCAGCACGAGAAGCCCTGTCATAGTGGAGAGAGGAACGAGGGGCCTCCCCAGGTTCCCCCTGTTAGAGGCTTGCTGGACCCCACTGGGGGGACGCACAGAGGTCCGGGGTGTGCATTTGTGCTTTCTCCGCGTGATTGAGCTGTCAGGAGACGTAGGGTCATATTTCCCGGTGAAATCGGGCGAAGAGTACTCCTTGTCAGCCATTTCCTTTGACGTGTGCACCTCATTGGGCCCTTTCCCTTTTCCGCTCCGGGTCCGCTGACGCGTGCAGTTCCGCGAGCGACCAGGCCTCTGTGGGGTCACCACGTCCGGCTCAGCCCCCGGTCCTGCCTGCACCCCGTTAATAGCAGGGGGTGGCTGGGGCAGGGGGACGGGTGGCAACTGCTCAGAGAGGTGGGGGTGGTGCGGCTCAGCCGGTGGGGGCTGAGCGGGCTGGGGCTCTTGCTTCAGAGACACCTTGTCTGTCCCGGGCCAGGACTTGGCCCTGCTCTGGTGCAGGGACTCGGACCCTGAGCAGTTGGGAAAGTCCTCTTTCTTCAGATGCTTCAGGTCCTTGCCAGCCAGCTCGGGAGGCGCCGTGCAGCCCACGGGTGACGTGGAGCCACGGAAGCGCTTAAGCCAGTCCCACAGGGACAGGGCCTTGCAGTCGCACTCCCACGGGTTGTCGTTGAGGCGCAGGTACTCCAGCGCACCCAGTGTGGCCAGGCACTCGCCGGCCAACTCCGTCAGGGAGTTGTTGAACAGGTAGAGGGTGGTGAGGCGCTTCAGGTCGTGAAAGGCCAGCCGGTCCACCCACTGCAGCTGGTTGTGGTGCAGCAGAAGTCTGTCCAGAGCGCGCAGACCCCGGAAGGTGTTCTGGTGCAGGCTCCACAACCGGTTACCATGAAGGAACAGGTGGCTCAGGTTGTGCAGGTCCACGAAGACGTCGTCCTGCAGGTACTCCAAGTGGTTGTCCTTCAGAGACACAGAGGAAGTGTGTACATACGCATACGTCGCAGAATCACACGCGCACGCATAATTGAAACTATGAAGCTTACCTGCAGATACAAGTATTGCAGATTGCGGAGGCCCTGGAAGATGTTATTAGGCAGTGCACTCAAGCCGCAGCGGTACAGGTGCAGGGCGTGGAGCCGTCTGAGCCCGTGGAAGGTCTCCGGGGACAGGCTGCGTAGGTAGCGGTTGTCCCCTAGATCCAGTTCCTCCAGCAGTGTAAAGCCCTGAAAGGTGGAGGGCTCGATGTAGGTGATGTTGTTGGAGTAGATCCACAGCGTGACGGTGGTGGGGCTGAAGTGGCCCCGCAGTAGCCGGTGGATCTTGTTGTTCTGGAGGAAAATGCGCTCGCTGTGTGGCGGGATGCCCTCTGGGACGGACAGGAAGTTGTGGGCCTGGCAGCTGACGGTGCTGGGGGCCGTGTAGCAGATGCAGTGGCGCGGGCAGGACCAGGACATCTCCAACCCCCAGAGCACCAGTAGGAACTCCAGGCCACAGCCTGTTAGAAACACAGACGCATACATGAGATATATAGACGTACACATATGCTTGTATACGCTCGCTGCTCGCTGTAATTAGATACACCTGTTCGGCTGCACGTTCATGCTAATATCTGATTGAGCCAATCATATGGCGGAGTTGAGGTAACCCACTGAAGATCAAACTGAGCATCAGAATGGAGAAGAAAGGTTTAAGTGACTTGTGGTATGGTTGCCGATGCTAGACGGGGTGGTCTGAGTGTTTCAGGAACTGCTGATCTACTGGGATTTTTTTACACAACCATCTCTAGGGTTTATAGAGAATGGTCTGAAGAAGAAAATATTCAGCGAGCAGCAGTTCACTGGGTGAACATGCCTCGTTGATGCTAGAGGTTAGAGGAGAATGGCCACCTAGTTTGACCTGATGGAAAGGAAACAGTAGCTCAAATAACCATTTTTTTCCAACTGAAGAATGCAGACGATTCTCACTCAAAGCACAGCATGTCGAACCCCGAAGCAGGTTGGGCTACTGCAGCAGAAGATCATACCGGGTGCTGCTCCTGTCAGCTAACAACAGACAAATGAAGCTACAATTGGCATTGGCTCACCAAAATTGTTCAACAGAAGTTTGGAGAAACATTGCCTGGTCTGAGGAGTCAATTTCTGCTGTGACACTGGGATGGTGGGCTCAGAATTTGGCATAAACAACATGAAAGCATGGATCCATCCTGCCTTATATCTACGGTTCACGCTGGTGATGGTGGTGTAATGGTGTGGGAAATATTTTCTTGACACAGTTTGGGACCATTAATACCGACTGAGCATCATGTAAATGCCACATGTAAATGTGTTGTTGCTGGCCACGCCCATCCTTTTATGACTACAACGTGTCCATCTTCTGACGGCCCCTTCCAGCAGGATTACGCGCCATGTCACAAAGCTCAAATCTTCTCAAACTTGTATCTCGAACGTGACAGTGAGTTCACTGTACTCCACAGTCCCCAGATCTCAATCCCATGTAGCACCTTTGGGATGCAGTGGGCCGGGAGATTTGCATCTAATCATCTGATGCAAATGTGCAGCCAACAAAACCTGCAGCAAATCATGACGAGATGGAGAACAATCTGGTTGAATCTCTGCCACAAAGAATACGGGTGGCGTCCCGAACAACGTCACCTGTGCGAAACAGACAAACATAAAGCACATGGTGTATTTTTGAGCTTGAAGAGGTACAAATAGTGAGCAAGTGGATTTGCTGGTTAGAACACCGTGGCGACGGGGCCTGACTAGCAGAGGAGCTCTGCACCACAGACAAGACAGAGCTGTAGGAAACGGTGAAGAGGACAGACAATGACACATATGATACAGCAGGGGGCAGCGCATAGCCTGTCCAGGATATTAATGCAACAAAGCTAACCGATGATGAGTAGCTCAAACCCAACTTGTTGGTAGATACGGACCATCATTTGACCGTGGTGATATGTGCCTTTGGCGTGCTTGTTACCAGCATGCACACAACAGTTCTCTGCTGTGAGTGGCCCTGGGTGACAAATGTGGAGTAAAGAGAGATATTCCAAATCTGTCAGAAGCTATGTGCTAGGAAACAACTGTGTCTGACCAACATACCCAAGACGGTGAGCTAGATGTGTTGATGCTTCACTGATTTTGCAGGCTACCTGCTTGGAAAATGTGTATTCTGCTGTAACTCGAGAGATAAGAGCTTCTAAATGGCCAGAAAGATGCTTGGTTAAAACTATTTTAAGCCTAAAAGGCCTTCTGTGTCCCTACTGGTTCTTGCCACACATACTTGAAGCCATTTTGTATGGCCTATCCAACCTTTTTTTTTAAAGAATATAAAAGCATAGGAGAAATATGTTTACATCAAGAGACTTACTTGTCAACAGGTTCCATTTTCTCCCAAAAATGTTATTCAAACTACATCCCTGTCATTCACTCAAAATCGATTTTCTTTGCTACCTCATATCATCGCCCTAATCCTTTAAGTTTTCTGCATGTGACATGCAAGAGCAGGGAATTACGTGCTTATGAGGAGACAAGCAGATATTTATTGGAACATTTTTTTTTCTCCCTCCCTCCCAGATGTGGCTAAGCTGTGACATTCAGACGCAGAATGTGTTGACCTTTAATGATAATTCCCAGGGTGCTTGATGACAGCCCTTGAGCCGTGAGCAAGTGCATGAGTCTCACTCCTAGAGTGCCCTTGTGATCCCGTTTGTCCTAACACAGCACCGCAAGGAAACGTTCCCTTCCCCTCTACCGTTCCTCCTCTCCTCCTCCTCCCCGTCACCCCAACAGGCTTCTGTCTTCAACTGGGCACGGAGTGTTGAGGAGGCAAGGTGGACATTTCCCCCAAATCCTCCACTGTCTCCGCACTCAATCACGTTGCAGCACAATTCCGGCTCACGCGCAAATCCTTAACAGGCGTGTGCGGAATGATGAAAGCAAACAGCAGAGCCATAAACAAACTGCGCTGAGACTTCTAATTCCTGCCAAACCCTGGAGGAACTGTGTTCAGAAAAGCTTGGTCATATGCACCGTGAGCTGAGCTCATGGCTTCTCGCGCTCCTCTTTTGAAACACACGTGAGAACGTCGTGCTCTCTTCTTGCCCTTCCGTGAGCATGCGGGGGAAGGGGGGGGGGCACGATGGCAGCTCTCTACATGAATGGGAGGGCGAAACCCGTGCTGGAGGGATCATGGGAAGATGAGTCTGAAGGCAAATTCAACATGGCGACATGACCGGACATGCGAGTTTCCTCCTCTTCTTCCTGGCGTCTGTCGGGCCCACCTGGCTTTAGCCGGCTCACATCCCAGCTCGGCTCCTCCTGCCTTTGTACACGTGTTTCTATTAATGGATCCAAATGTGTGTCTGTCGCCTCGACTCTGCGCGATAATCTCCCTCTTGCTCAGCGTGCCGCTGTTCGTTTTTACTGCATGGGTGCATTTAATCAAATTAGGTTCTGCTTTCTCACTTGTAGATGGGATCAGTGCTAACCCACGATGGAGAGATACCCACCCAGCACACAGTTGTTGTCTCTTACCCTATTTGCTAACCTTTGTCAGGATCGCTCCACCTTCCATCACTGACCCGTTGCCTGATTTAAGCCGGAGCTGCTCCCTGGTGCTTTGCCTTGGCCCTGTCTGTGACTGACAGGCGCTCTCCCTCTCCGTCTGCTCCACCCTGGAGGGGAACACCACCTCCAGAGGACTGCTGCTTCACACCTGTCGGCTCCCTGACCGCAGCCCACCAGAGGGGCCCTGGAGCCCAGGCCTCCGGCTCCAATTTACACCCCTCTCCATCGCTGGGCGTTAGCGGGGCCGCGGAGCGCCAGGGCTAGAGAGGGGAGATATTTTCGGTGTGGCATGCCGAAATGCACGGGGTAATCACCCTGTAAGAGCTAATGATGATAAATCAGTGAGAGGGGACAGGTAGGCGGAGGACTGCCGTAGAAATAAAAATGGAAAAACGTGGAGGTGTATTATCATATTGTTTGCTCACACGCCGAACCCGTCGCTGGCTGGAATTATTGAGGTGGCACGGACCACGTCATCAGGTCCCCATGACAACCCCCATAAACCTTCAGTGCCCATAATGCCAATTTGAATTCTCGACAAAAAGTGATGGATTTTTTTTTTTTGCCGAGGAACAATGAAGGTGTTATTCCTGTCATTCTCACCTCCCTCTCCCCTTTCCCCTTATCTGTCCGCGTATGACGGATGCAGCCGAGAGCTCGTTACGGAGAGGATGATTAAACAGGCTGTGCATGGGCCTGACGTTTGCCCCGCTGACCCTGGGGCCACGGGGCCTTTTCATGCCTTGCAGTCACCAAGAGCAAAATAACTAAATAAAGGCATAAAATAGAGTGGCGTCAGTCCCCAGACAGGCAGTGGAAAGTCAGTCTGCTGAATATCAATGAAGCATAGTTCACACTAAATTTGCCCTCATGAATAACACATCGCTGCTAATAGGAGAGAAGCGGCCCTTCTGCCTCTCAGCATGGCTCTGTCCACCATTACACTGGACAAACTCAATTCCTTGTGTTTCTCTAAGGACCCAGATAAGCACGCCACTGTGTTACGTCACCGCGTGGCTCCATAAATAACATGCCTTCGATTAAGGGGTGGTCACAACACACACACACACACACACACACACACAAACTCACTCACATACAGCCTGGCGAACAAGTTAATGGCAAAGCAATAAAGACGGATATTGATTAGCTTGAGTTGTGTTTGCATCAACAGGTTGCCGGGATATTGGCCGTCTGATGTCTTGAGCCGGTCTGCAGACTTTTTAGGAAATATTTGTAAACATGGCAGGCCTAGTAGTGTAATCTTAGTAAATTAATTTAAGTAAATATCAGTTCCTGTTGAATCTATAATTACATCACAAGGAGAGTAAAGAAATGGCTGATTCTCCACACTTCATGAAAAGCAAATACGCATTAACCATCACGCTTAATATGAGCTGAACAAAAACTGTCCCAGGACATGAACTTCCGAGCCCAAATTTCACACAGAGCATTCAACAGTGGAGCGAGCCGTGCCTCCTGGAGATGCTGATTAAACATCATGACTGCAGCACGAGTGTACGCTGTGCCGGACACTAGAGCCCACACTATACCTCACAGCCGTTGCCATGCCAGTCATCTTGTCCAATCACGTCACCTTCGGTCCTGATCATGCTTAGATCTTTTTTTTTTTTCCCCCAGGGGATCTGGATCTGGATCTCTATGGCCTGCAAGTCTTGTAGACACCCAGTTAAGCACTGCGCATAACCTCCGATCCAATATTGACCAATATACAGCATCTTCTCACAGCCACTGAAGAGGAACATCAATCCAGCCAACCGCAGTCAGCCCGATCGGCTCTACGCGGCAGAGGTTTGTGGCACAGGGAGCCTGGCGGAGACGGGAGCTTCTGCCTGCTATTCCCATTAGGATCCATAGGCTCCATCGCACCTATTCTAACACTTCCCATTAGGATCCATAGGCTCCATCGCACCTATTCTAACACTTCCCATTAGGATCCATAGGCTCCATCGCACCTATTCTAACACTTCCCATTAGGATCCATAGGCTCCATCGCACCTATTCTAACACTTCCCATTAGGATCCATAGGCTCCATCGCACCTATTCTAACACTTCCCATTAGGATCCATAGGCTCCATCGCACCTATTCTAACACTTCCCATTAGGATCCATAGGCTCCATCGCACCTATTCTAACACTTCCCATTAGGATCCATAGGCTCCATCGCACCTATTCTAACACTTCCCATTAGGATCCATAGGCTCCATCGCACCTATTCTAACACTTCCCATTAGGATCCATAGGCTCCATCGCACCTATTCTAACACTTCCCATTAGGATCCATAGGCTCCATCGCACCTATTCTAACACTTCCCATTAGGATCCATAGGCTCCATCGCACCTATTCTAACACTTCCCATTAGGATCCATAGGCTCCATCGCACCTATTCTAACACTTCCCATTAGGATCCATAGGCTCCATCGCACCTATTCTAACACTTCCCATTAGGATCCATAGGCTCCATCGCACCTATTCTAACACTTCCCATTAGGATCCATAGGCTCCATCGCACCTATTCTAACACTTCCCATTAGGATCCATAGGCTCCATCGCACCTATTCTAACACTTCCCATTAGGATCCATAGGCTCCATCGCACCTATTCTAACACTTCCCATTAGGATCCATAGGCTCCATCGCACCTATTCTAACACTTCCCATTAGGATCCATAGGCTCCATCGCACCTATTCTAACACTTCCCATTAGGATCCATAGGCTCCATCGCACCTATTCTAACACTTCCCATTAGGATCCATAGGCTCCATCGCACCTATTCTAACACGCAAGCCGCAGATGCATGTCTACTATGAAGACCAGATAATCTGGCGCCATCAGGTTGTCAGTATGGCACGGCTGGTGGAGACCTGCAGTGACACTGCATTTACCTTCGGGCTCTAGATAACACATAGGCTACGCTGTCTGGCCATGGTGCCTCATGGTTCGCAGTGACGTACTGCTACGAAAGGCCATAAAGGATCATGGGAAGACAAAGGACAATGACGGAGAGATTAGATATAACTGCTAAAGCTCTTTTATTTCCTTTACCAAAATATGGAGCTGAAGAAAGACACCGAGTCCCCACTATGGTCTGGCGAGTTTTGTCACTGTTTATTCTAATTCACTTAGACTTATCCTTAACATCACTATTGAGACTGCAGGCTACTGTTATTCTTAGTTAGAGGTTGAAGTAATGGAGCGAATGTACACACACTGGAGGTGGTAGTGGTGCAGGAAATGTTTTCCACAACTGTATTTAGTTGTTCGTTTAAGTCGTCTTGCTTTCCCTGCTGCTCTCTGCAGTGCTGCTATTGCTGCCATCAAGGCGCGATCGCTCTATGCCGAGCCATCGACTGCTTCTGAGTCAAGCATTTGCGCTAAAAACTTTTCTATCGCTCACCACTCTATTAATCACTTACTAGCATATGTCCTGTCTAGTGCTGTGCGAACTACACATTTCTGTGAATATTTATTACCATTGGCTCATTTGGCCAAATGACGACGTACCGCTGTAAGGGACGGGAAAGGCATCAAATGCTCAGCACACTTCGACGGAGAACAAGATGTGATGTGCACGTCCACGCGCTTAAACCGCCGGTCCCGAGAACGGCCTGAACAAGATCCTCGCACATGGCTAATATATCGAAACTTGCATTATTTGAAGCGGAGCTCGTGGCAGATGGGATGAAGTGGAGTGTGAAGTGGTTAGGGGCCTGCGGAGCGGAGTGGTTAGGGGCCTGCGGAGCGGAGTGGTTAGGGGCCTGCTATCAGCACTACGGCGGAGTGTAGCCAGTCCCAGTTGTATCCAAGCCATCACTCACCGGATCACCTCGTATCGCAGGTTTGAAGGCCGGCAGAACGCTAGCGGCGGCGGGGAGCTTGTGTCCTACCAGGCACCGGCTCCACCATAAGTGGACACGACTGGCCATTTCATTACCGACATTTTCTGCTGTACTAAGTTGTTTCTCTCTTGTTACTGCTGTTTGACAATGGGTGCCTCTGGCAATGTAGGCTAATGCGTCTGGTAAGCCAATGGAATTGATTAAGATGCAGGTTTTGAAGCTCACTGGTGTGGCAAGAGGGGGAGGTGGGAGAGCAGAGGAAAAGCCAGGAAGGTGCCGAGCGATGGCCTCCCCTGGAGCTCACGTCACTGCCAGCGTCTGATGATGGACTACAGAAACAGCCACTTAAACACACGCTTGCACACAAACACACGCGTTAAAGAGGTTTCTGAAAACAGGGACCGCGGCAGGGGGGTTCATAACAGGCAGAATAAACAGGCCTCGGCCGTAAGGAGCACGTATGAACACAATGGCGATCAAAGAAAGGCCATGAGCACGAACCAGTCCAGTCCGCTACTGGGGGAGGATTTACTAGGCCAGGCAGGGACGCCAGGCAGGGACGCCAGGCGGGGACACCGGGCAGAGATGGTGGCTGACAGCCAGCAAGCCCGCAGATGTTTGATACCTGCTCTTGAATTTCAAAGCTTGTAATAACCGTCAGGGGCATGCTCGTTCTGTCTAGTCGTATGGATATGACAATTCTGGTGTTTAGGGGTCTGTAGTCACCATCTGATGGTCCTCGAGCGGAGGCAGAGTGCATGGATTTGGCTTCTCCCTCAACACAGGCCCGGGCCACACACTGCACAGCCTGGTGGGCTGTCCTGTCGCAGGCCCCATAGGAGCCCTCATACGTTGGCCAAATCTTAGGGAGTTTTTCCTTGCCACTGTCGCCTTTGGCTTACTCATTAGGGATCTGGACCCACGCAATTTGTAAAGCTGCTTTGTGACAACATGTGTTGTAAAAAGCGCTATATAAATAAAATTGAATCGAATTGAATTGAATAGCACGTTTCTTTTGCGGATTCGCCTGTGCGTTGCGAATAATGTTTGGGTGGAGTGTGTCCGGCAGGCGAACTCTGTGCTGTCAAGTGCGGTGAAACAGCAGCGATATACTCCGGCCCTGTGTCGGCCTCTCCAGACGATGAACCCGTTACCCACTCTGTCCTTTTGCAGTTTGTGTGACTTGTAATAACTGCGAGTCCCTTTTTTGCAAGCTGTTGCACATTAAAACGTATCTGTGCAGACTCAGGCAAAACGCAGAGTGCCTCATTCGTTAATTACAAGAATCTCTAGTGGATATCTGTAATTCAGTGCTGCCACCAGTTCCTCTCCCTCACAGTAATCTCTTTGGTTCTGTCCTTTTCGGCGGCTACACATTTGAATGCCCGGTGCTGTGCTCGGGGCGTGTTCGAAATATGGCTAATCCTTTTACTGCATCTGATCCAAATTTAAAGCCCGAACGCTCTGAGGCGATCATACGTTACTGGTCCACTATGGCAAAGTAGAGCTCAAGTTGTATTTCTGGAGGCCGCGGGGACCCGGCGCATCAGCTGTGGGTAAAAGATTTTTTTTTTTTTTGTGATGAATGGTTTAGCGGGCGAGCGTGCGGGTCCGTCGCCCAGGGCAGCCCTGTGCGCCCGCTGTGCGACCTGCTGTCGCCGCTCACGATCCTTTCGCTCCTGGCATCCGTCGAGAGAAGTCCCGCAGAAGGACTCCTTCCCTCGCGCGTGTGCACGCGAGCAGCACCGATCCCGCATACTAACCACTCCTGTGGCCCAGATTCGGAAGAGATCAATGATTTAAGAGTCTTTTTTTTTTTATCACATGCCTAAAAAGTCCTGAGAAATACTGTAAGAAAAGCACAAACACACACACAAACAAACACTCACACACACACACACAGTAGTGAGTGCTTTCACCTATTGAGCTATAGGGCGCCATTTCTGGATGAAACAAGGCAGGAAAATGGCAGGGTGAAACCGTACACAATAGCAGCTGATCAGTGGTGGGAGTGGTGGAGCTGAGTAGCACAGAGAGGCCTGGGCAGCCATTACCGCTCTTACATAGCAGATCAGTGCTGACGGGCGACCTGCGGGGAGCAGACCTCTCCACCGCCACTTTGACCTACACACTGCCCAGGTAGCAATCACCACAGGCCCCAATGTGCCCACGCACGGACTCCAGCCGTGCATATGCCCGCGTAGCCCGGAGCGCCCGGCCTTCCCTTTCAATGGCCCAACCTCGAACACCTTTTAAACACACACACACACACACATGCATTCATACGCTTAGAACGCATTGACTTCAGGGCGCGTTGCGCAGACAGCGGCACGAAGGCATATGAGTATGAGTCATGCATCGACTCGGGTGCCATTGTGGGATCGGGGTGGGGGTCTGTTTTCTCACTGGAGATGGTCACTCAGGTGGGGAGGGAGGCACTGTAACCTTAGGGAAGTAATCTCTTTTCATTAAGTGCACCTTCTTAGACCTTCTGAGTTCTTCCATTGATTCCGCTTTTAATGTCAAGCCATTAACTGTACGGCCGGCGATAATGAAGTCCTCGCACGTTCTGCGGGGCCAGCGCTGTTCCTTTTTAACCCAGGAGAAATGCAGCCAATGGGAGGCGAGTGAATGGGAGGCGAGCGCCTGCTCCGAGCCCAGGGCCGACGAGCCACCGAGCCCTCAGACAAGCCTGTTCCCGCCAACCCACTCTCCCTTTTCTCCCACCGACACGTCGCTCCGCTCCTCCGCCTTTTGCGTCCATCCGCGTGTCGTCGCCGCCTCGCGGTGGCCTGCCTTTCCTCGCGGTGGCCTGCCTTTCCTCGCCGCTCCGTGGCCGTCCTCGAATCCGCCTGCACCGCGCGCTCTCCCTGACGGACTTCCCTTATCCGGCTGTCCGAATCTGGACGTGTCCTGTCTACGGCGACCTTTCCAGTCATCCCTTGGGCTCAGGTAGATTATACACTTTAATTATAAGGTGATATATAGCTCCTCTCATTCACAAACGCTTTCAATCTGGCTTTACAAGTGTCTTTCTACCCCCTATCTTGTATTTCTTAGCAGGAGATCTCTCCCTGCCACCGTCTTTATCTCTGCACCCTCTTCGTCTCTGTCCCTCCTTCCTCTTTTGTACCCTTCTCTCTCTCTCTCCCTCTCTCTCTCTCCCACTTCTCCCTCTCCCACTTCTCCCTCTCATTCTTACCCGACGGCCGATACGGCAGCCGCCTGTCGGCCCCTCCCTTCCGCTCTGCCTCCTCCTTCGCTCGGTGCATTTCTGCTTGTTTGCGAGCGAGAGGCAAACCCGTCTGGGTAAAACACAGTGAGCACGCGGGCCTGATTAAAGCAAAGCCGGTCTGGACCTTAGAGATAGTACTGCAGCTTATAGGATTCACAGAGTCCTGCTCAAGCCGCCCCATCCTCAACCGCAACTTCAAAGTCTTCCGCCAACAACTTTTCAAAACGTGTATTTGATCATGCTAATTTCCCTTATAGTTCTCAAACTTAGGCCCAAATTTGTATCCATGAAACAGGATCTACGTATCACGACACACGTTCGAAAACACTGAACTGTCACTTCGTTGCAAGAGGCGAATGGATCGGGGTGATGAAATGGATCCCAGCTCTCTTTCTTCGAGTCCCCTTGTCATAGACCGGCTGCTGTATGCACTCGACAACAGACACCGCTTTGGGGAATGTTTGTGCGTGTGTTTTGCCCTGCTTGCGTTCTGCTGCCCTCCGCGTGCGCAGGGCTCCCCTCTCACTCATCACGACTTTGTTAAAGTTGATAGTTCTGATTTGGTTTTGTCAGCAGAACGAGGTAGAAACATCCATGGCAAAATGTCCTGCTTCTGTCTGCTGCTCCAACAGAAGCTCATAAACAGCGGCAGCATGAGCGATTATAAGTCCATCTGCTGCAGTTTTCCGTCCCATTCTGCCACAACTCCCCAGTGGTAGGAATATCATTATATTGATGGGACACTGTGATTTCAGAGCAGCAAAAGCCGTGAACCTGCCACCCTTTTTCTAAAGTCGGAGGAAGAGGTTTGCGCTGTTCCTCGGTACGCAGACGGAACTCGTCGGTGCGCGTCAGAACTCGGCACGAGTAACTTAAAACAATCGTAGGACAGAGACAGATGGAGGAAGGGCTGTGAAGATAATGTCGGGGTTTGCAGCGCCGCGAAAAGCTCCTTCGGAGATCGACTCGGTCCATTAAAGAGCGCAGATGCCTGTCACATCTCCCGTCCGAGATCGTTATCTTCACGCCTCCCTGCCCTCTTTCGCCAGGGAGGGAGACAGCGTGTGCCTCCGTAGCTCGGGCTGAAGGCAACCCAAACGCCACGTCATGAGCCGTAATGTCGCACTCCTGGAGGACTCGCTGCCGGCTCGGCTGGGATCTCAGGGGTCCTGAGGCAGGTGTGGGGTGGGGGGGGGAGATGCAGGAAAGGACCGGGAGGAAGACAGGAAAATAAAAGCAGGACAGCTTGTCCAGAGCAAATCCCTCATCTGCCAAGACTGGTGAGAAGCCTACCGGGCCGGAGAGGGAGCTAACATTTCACTCGCCATGGTGCCATGTAACGTGAGGACACCGTAGCACACCCTGCATGAGCTTCAGGGGATGGCCCATGGCTACACCACTGCTATGTACTGTTCAGTGAGAGGTGGCAGTCTACAATAGTTTTCCACTTAAGGTGTTGCAAAGAGAGTAACAGATCTCTTGGGTCTTGCCAGTTCAGAACACTTTAATGTCATTTGATTTTCGATCGATATTTCCATTGGCTCATTAACTTTAACAACAATTATCCGAGCTCTGCTCTCTTATTGATCATTCCAACGGTCACCTAAAGGGGCTGAGTGATTGGGCAGAGTACCGCCTGTTTCTGGTGGGAGGGGCCCTGAGTCTTAATTTGTGCCAAAAGTTCATTGGGACAATACGCAGCTACACTATAAAAGATGGGAATTGGGAGTCATGCTATATACAAAAAGTGTGAGTGGAACTACAGAGTGATTGGCTAATGGATTATGTGGGCGTGACCTAGAGGGAGTGTCTCAGCAGGGCCGTGGTTCTCCGTAGCACCAGACGGCTACCCGGGTGAGGGATGACTGCTCCTTCCACAGTGCATTTCATTGACTGCATGTGTGTGTGTGTGTGTGTGTGTGTGTGTGTGTGTGTGTGTGAGAAGGCGCAGCTGTGAGTCTGTGTGCCTGTGCAGAAATGAAAATGACTTTTTCCTCCTTGTTCTGGGACTAATGATAGCTGGGAGTGTGAGATACTCAGATGGTGGAGAGAGAGAGAAAAAAAGCCAGACAGACACTTTTCGTCTGAGATGAAGAATCGGCTGTTATATGACCCACCTCCCCCCCCCAATGACTTCCTCTCGCTGTTTCTTTGACATGAACTTTTTAGCGCTCTGATGGGAATTCACTCGGTGGATTGCTCCAGTTAAAAACGACAAAACAAAAAATTGGAAGCATATATATATTTTTTTCACAGAAATAAGTGAGCTGAGGGCCCCCTGTGGGGGTAATGAAGAGGGTTAGGGTGGGGTTAGGGTGGGGTTAGGGTGGGGAGCGGGTGGGGAGCGCTCGGCCGCGCTGAAGCAGCCCTTTGGGGCAGTGCGACTTGTCTGGATAGGTGTAATTTCAAAGTTGCTCTTTTCCCTCCATTTATATAATCCGCAACGAAAAATGTTAGCGGGCAAAGCTGCGTGCGAAACATGGAAGCCCCCCCCAGCGTCTCCTGCTCGCCCGCCTCAAGCAGCCAATCAGGGTCCAGCTCTGCGTCTGCGGCTCGGGTTGCTGGTCGAGCCGCACCGCGGGGCAGAGGCTTATTGTAGCTGTGCCCCTGCGCCCACTCGCTCTCTGGAGCTTTCATTAGGTGTCTGTGTTGATGCCTGTAACAATATACTGGTGTGCAGCTGATACTGCAGGACCTCAACAAATCAACCAATAAAGCGCAGCGAACGATACGCACGCCTAGATCCGATTGGACGCCATGCTTTGTGGGAGTGACCTAATCTAAAACCCTTAGTGTCATCATCAAAGTGGAACCAAATTAAACCCCCCACAAACCATGTTAATTCTTTAAGTAATTTCCCATTAACACTGCAGTTTGCTTCACACTCTGTGGGCACCAAGACATTGCAAATAATGTTCCAGTGACTGCGGATTCAGCGACTGCAGATTTTTTTAAACTGTTGAGCGCGAGCTATAACGAGGCTTAACTCTTAGCCAGATCCGTCCCAGCAGACCCGGTGTAGGACTGGACGGCGTGACATGACTGCTGAGATCCCTGCGTATACCACATGCATGCCAAGCACTGCTTCTTCAGGCAACCAATGAAGGCCCGAGTGCCTCTGGCCCTTTAAGAGAACAGAGAACATGCGGCCGGGATCACAAGCTATGGGGCAGACAAGGAAACTACATCCCCCACAACCCCCTTCAAAAAATGGGCTTGCTGATGTGTGACTTGGATGATGTGGTCACCAGTCAGATTTTTCATTTGTATTTTTACAGACTAAGACTCTTGTTTTCACTTTGTTTTTGCGAATGGCGTGGGAGCTGAAAGAGTTGAGCACGGCCCTGGCACCGACCGTAAGACGAGTCTCTCGCAGGCCCACATTAGTGACCCTCTGTTGACAATTCCGGATGAATCCATAGCTCCTGGAGGTTCTTGTGGTGTGGAGTGATTCTGATTAATCCCTCTAAATAGCTGGAAATAGTGAAAGGCTTCCATTATGCCACAAGCTGAGTTGGGAATGAGTAAGCGTATGTGAAAGGAGAGTTGTATGAATGTAATCACCAGAGGACATGCCAGTCCACCCTCCGATATCATCACTTAAATACTTTGATGGTATTTAAACAGCCGTCCGGCTGGGAAAGAGCATCTGAATTGCTGTGTCCTTTGAAATGAGATTTGTCATAAAGAAGATTAATGTGAAATTTGATCTAGGGAATTCGAAATAACACACTAGTCACACCCCCCAAAAAATTTCTCTCTTTCTCTCGCTCTCTCTCTCCCCGTCACTCACTCTCTCTTTCTCTCTTTGTCACTGATTCTTTCTCTTTCTCCCTGTTATCGCAGCAGACTGACATTGCTGCTGAAGATTCCCTCCTTAATTAGAGGTAATTGCCTGGTTCGCCTCGTTATGCTGATGTTTTCGTGTGTTTGGTTTAATTTTAGATTGCTGCGGTGAATGATTCCCTGTGCCTTCCTGCAACCATGCACTTGTTGTACCGTGCGAGAGCTGTAATAATTATGGTAATTTTCGCTGCTGGTTAAATGCACAGAAGCACAGCCCAGCTTTTAATAAAGCATGTGTGACAGTGTGGATTTGCTAAAGTAACAGCATGGGTGTTGCATAGCGCTTTTGATTGGCATTTCAAAGTGAGTGAGTGAGTGAGAGAGAGAGAGAGAGAGAGAGAGAGAGAGAGAGAGAGAGATAGAGAGAACATATTAATGTGTTGACCAGTCCTTGCCTGCTCAGCCTTTGCACATAAAGATGAGATGTTTGTCCATTCAACTACGAATATTTCTGTAACTCATTAACACCGGAGTCTTTCAGTCACCATGTGTTTGTGTGTGTTTTATGTTCCTGTGTGTTTGTGTGCACTAGAGCGAAAAGCCTCATTTGGGAGCAGCTCATACCGCGTGTCTGGGCTTCTGCAGACCCCAGCAGGAACAGGCAAAGTGGCCATGTATCCTTCTACCACTGCGTACCCCCGAGGGCCAGGCCAAGAGCTACAAGAGCTAGGGTCCAGTGGTGTAGGGTCCAGTGGTGTAGGGTCCTGTGGTGTAGGGTCCTGTGGTGTAGGGTCCAGTGGTGTAGGGTCCAGTGGTGTAGGGTCCAGTGGTGTAGGGTCCTGTGGTGTAGGGTCTAGTGTCGTAGGGTCTAGTGTCGTAGGGTCCAGTGGTGTAGGGTCCAGTGGTGTAGGGTCCTGTGGTGTAGGGTCCAGTGGTGTAGGGTCCTGTGGTGTAGGGTCCAGTGGTGTAGGGTCCAGTGGTGTAGGGTCCTGTGGTGTAGGGTCTAGTGTCGTAGGGTCTAGTGTCGTAGGGTCCAATGGTGTAGGGTCCAGTGGTGTAGGGTCCAGTGGTGTAGGGTCCAGTGGTGTAGGGTCCATGGTGTAGGGTCCAGTGGTGTAGGGTCCTGTGGTGTAGGGTCCAATGGTGTAGGGTCCAGTGGTGTAGGGTCCAGTGGTGTAGGGTCCTGTGGTGTAGGGTCCAGTGGTGTAGGGTCCAGTGGTGTAGGGTCCTGTGGTGTAGGGTAGGGTCCAGTGGTGTAGGGTCCAGTGGTGTAGGGTCCTGTGGTGTAGGGTCCAGTGGTGTAGGGTCCAGTGGTGTAGGGTCCTGTGGTGTAGGGTCCTGTGGTGTAGGGTCCTGTGGTGTAGGGTCTAGTGGTGTAGGGTCTAGTGGTGTAGGGTCCAATGGTGTAGGGTCCAGTGGTGTAGGGTCCAGTGGTGTAGGGTCCAGTGGTGTAGGGTCCTGTGGTGTAGGGTCCAGTGGTGTAGGGTCCAGTGGTGTAGGGTCCATGGTGTAGGGTCCAGTGGTGTAGGGTCCAGTGGTGTAGGGTCCAGTGGTGTAGGGTCCTGTGGTGTAGGGTCCAGTGGTGTAGGGTCCTGTGGTGTAGGGTCCAGTGGTGTAGGGTCCTGTGGTGTAGGGTCTAGTGTCGTAGGGTCCAGTGGTGTAGGGTCCTGTGGTGTAGGGTCTAGTGTCGTAGGGTCCTGTGGTGTAGGGTCTAGTGTCGTAGGGTCCAATGGTGTAGGGTCCAATGGTGTAGGGTCCAATGGTGTAGGGTCCAGTGGTGTAGGGTCCAGTGGCGTAGGGTTAAATTCTTTAAATATTACGCCATCCTGACGCACCATTTAAAAGTTCGGCTGCCAAAACTGGTAAAAGTTTCGGTTTGACACAGAGTGTAGTTTGACCTTCAGAAAAGGGAGAAATAAACAAATATGCAAGGGGAAAAAAAAGCGAAAACTGTCATGAATGGCATCGGAGGCGTGAGCACGCTGCACCTCTCCTTAACTGGGGGCAGCGTGTCAGAGGTTGACAGGCTGGTGGGCGTTGGCCATGCCCTGCTGTCAGCGTGGCAGCCTGGCAGAATCTGGGCATGCACCTGCCCTCCTGGTGTGGCCGCAGCATCTCCTGCTTTTAACCGGCTCCAGTGATCTGGGCGTAATGAGATCCCGGCGCGCTGCCTTCCCAGGGCTGACATCATTACCGCCGGCACCGAGAGGCAGCGGGATTTTCCCGCTCCCGCTTTCTGGCTGCACGGCCTGTGCTCACAGCCCACCGACAGCTGGCCTTCATGCCCACACACACACACACACACACACACACACACACACACTCGCGCATGCGCTAGTGAACAGACTCCATCGCTGCGTAGCACAGCCGGCGGCGGCCTGCACGCCCACGCGCCGAGACGTTTCCCGATTCGAGCGAAGGAGGAAAAATCAGCGTGAGCCGAGCTGGAACGCGGAGTGAGGAATCGTGTCACGCTGGTTAGGAAGCTCCGCACCATAGCCACAGATACGCGTCCGCCGCACGCGGGGCCCTCACGCGGGGCCCTCACGCAGGCTATGACAGACACTCCAGTTTATGTAAGTGTCGCTTCAGTCATTCGCCTTTTTGTCCCATGGTCCCTTGCGGTGGTGCTAATACATGGCAGTGGTGCAAAATTCCGGAGAGAAGCCTTCCCAGGTCACGTGAGGCGCCGTGCTGATGATTAATGTCACTCGTATGTCCTCCCAATAGCTTCCACAACCCATTTCACACTATAGACTCCTGCCTCTCGGTGTAATGTCGCCAACAGGAGCCAGAATAAAAGAGTTCTATATAATACAGAGCTACACAGGTGTGGAAGTTCTGTCCAACCTCAGTCCCTCCTGGTGCTGGGACGAGCTTGTAATTTGGGCCTGGTTTGTTTGTCATAATTTAATATTCATTGGTCTCTGACCCTGCCTTCATCACCTGTCCTTCTACCTGGATTCATGTCGCCTCCTGCTTCTCAGTAATTCAGTCTTACAGTCGTCTAGCTGGTGCGCCATGATGGACAAGAGCTAATTACATCACACCTTCCTTTATTTTCAGGGTCTGTCTGGCAAACAAATGTGGGTGTGTGCATGTTTGCACACACACACACACACACACACACACATACATGCATCTTAGAGACAGACTGTTTATGTGTGAGCATGTGTAGGATTCCCCTGGTGGTCTGGCTGGTACTGCGAGCATATGTCTATCAGAAAGAGGCTGAAACATTCACACCTCACCACTAACACCCACATTCTCTCTCTCTCTCTGTCTCACTCTCTCTCTCTCTCTCTCTCTCTCTCTCTCTCACACACACACACACACTCAAATAGTGTCTCTCTCTGGCACGTTGTATCTGGGCCTATAACAGCACAGTCACCTCTGAAAACCATCCTAATTAATCCTCATTATTCCTCATATTGCACTCTGACACATATTCCAGAACAGGTGTTCAAAGATTCCATAATCTTTCCCAGGCACACCTCATTCCTGGCAGCTCCCCCCCCCCCCGTAGGAGGGCAGAAATGGTACAGTCTTAGTTTCCTGCCAACACGATCAAATCTAATGAACACATCATTCCAAAATGGAAGAACGGGGGAGGGGTGGGAGACAGAGGCCAACAAAAATAAAACACTTTGTTTCTGTAGTTAGTTGTCTGCACGGTTTTCTCTTTTTTTTTTTGTTTTTTATTTCTCGACTCTTTGTTGTTTCGTAAACACAGCTCACCCCACCAATGGGCACCACCTGATCTACAGAGACGTTGGTACCTGTGTGCGAGTGAGAGAGAGAGTGAGGGGGAACAACATTACCAGGAGAAACATGAATCAATACGCATACGTAGGCACTTCTGCCAAACCAGTTCACGAGCATCACTGTGTTGTGCACATATAGGTCCCCTTTCACAATTACCTCCAGAAGCGAAAGGTACACAAAATTAAACAGCCTGTTCTCTTTGCTCCAGTAGAATCCGTGTGATCCCCAGAAACCCCTACGACACTTTCATTTTCCAACACTTGTAATGTTGTACTGCACACAGAGGGATCTCCAATAAACCTGTATTGACTTCATGGTGCTCAGGGAAGACCCCAAACTCATACTAGTCCAAATGATGATTAGAAACTCCACCCCTGAAGGGAGGAGAACCCTCACTCAAGAGCACGCAGGGCTTGTTCTGGTCAGGCTTTATAATGGTGCATCTTGCACAGATGGGAGTCTCCTGAATGTACTTTCTGAATACGGCTTCATAAGATGCGCAGATGAAGTCCGTGCTATGCAATAAGCTTGTCTGCGAGGCAAGATGTATTGGCAAGGATGTTTAAATGTGTGTAGGTGTTGGTTTTAACGCATGTGGGTGGGTGTTTTAACATGTGGGTGTTTCTTTTTTTAACGTATGTGGGTGTTTGGTGGATACGTAATGGTTTCACTATGGGTTAAAAGGTATCAAATGCACCGAACGACCCAGCCTCTCTCCCTCTCTCTCTCTCTTTCTCTCTCTCTCTCTCTCTCCCTCTCTCCCTCTCTCTCTCTCTCTCTCACTCATGCCCTCCTTGCTTCCCCTGGCAGCCTGTCATTTGGTTCCATCACATTTGTCTCTGGCCCATAGCTCTACTCCATCGGGCTGTGATTGCCTCTTGATGGCCTCAGTCCTTTCCCTCTCCTATCTTGCCCTCCCCTCCTCCCCACCTCCACCACCACCGCCATGTTTAAGTGTAACGACTTCAACAAGTCAGGAGATGAAACTGTGCGAGAACAAAAGAAGGGGTAAAAGTGTTTGGGGGGGTGGCCTTCCTGCCCTCTCCCAACCATTCTTGGTGGTAAAACCACAGGAGACTTCCTGGAAATGGCTACAAACTTTACTTTCAACTTCAGCCATTGATTGTGGAAGACACTCAAAAGGCACATCCAGCCATTCAGAGCAAGAGGCAGGCTTGAAGCAGAACTTGAAAACATTCTACCGACAGCATCGTTGCATAACGGCACGGCATAAGAACCCATTACCAGTGTACCTGGTGTCACTGAGCTATTAAATATGCCATGTTGGAGCTCTGATTATCTCAAATTCCCCTTCACCTTGATGAAGCGTGAATACTCCTTCCAAGGAGCCTTTTTTTCACTCCTGAGTTTCATCTGAGGGTTGTTTTTTTGTTGAACATCTGCAGTGTTTGGTAGAGGATAGACATCATGCTGTCTCTGTGCTTCTTAATGCAGTATGGTCATGCATCTGTGCCGTACCATAAGTATACGAATGATTCTGAAGTTGAGGATTCTCATATGAGATCTGTTGGCCAGTGGTAAAAGCACCTGTTTTGCAGAATTCCCAGCCATTTTCGGGGTCCGTGCCCCCGTGCTACAGAGGCACCGCTCTGTTGGGGGCGGAGGTGACGCAGAGGCAGGTGCACGCCCCCTTGGTGGTGGCTGTGCCTTGTGTTTGAGCAGCAGGGAATGGGTTGCCTCTTCGAAGGGCCTGGTCCATGGAGCACAAACCTCTGGCCTGCGCAGGACAGTGATGAGGGGCCTCTGGACTTTGGCCCCTGGTTTTCCCACAGAAGTGGAGCCTCTTCGGTGCAGCTCAGCGGGGCCATCAGGGACAGCCGAGGGCTCGTCCTGCACCAGGGGAGGATGGGAGAGGACATGTATGTCCTGCTCTGCCGTGCACAGCAGCTTCCGCGCTCCTTACACTGTCATCAATGCCCACGCGCATCTTAGAAACCAAACAAGTCGAGAGTCTTTAAAATAAGCTACAAAAGAGTTGGCCGGGTCTGGGAATGTTGGCTGCACACCCCACATTAGTGTGCTCTCGCACCTAGTTTCTCAAAAGTAATCAAGGCTACTGCTGTGAAGTTGTCAGCGTGAAGAGCAGATAATGAAGGGGCGGAGCTTATGCACTGGATGCAAACCATCCTTCTTATTTTTTTTCATCTTTCCTACAGGTTCCTATTGTTTTGCATCCAAATGACAAATTAGAATATGAATTTGTAATTAGATCGGATGGTAGAGGCAGAGATTCTGAAGTACCAAAAATGTCTGGACTTCGCTGCTACTGGCCTCCTGGGTCAGGAAAGAAAACTGCTTCATTTTGGCTATTTGTTTTTCTTTTTAGTACGACGTTTGTGAACCCTTTGAAATTGGTTACGTTTCTTCTTGGAAAAACACCCAAAAATGTGATCCCATCATTCAAATCACGATGATCGATTTGACATTGTTTCCTTTAACAACATGCTTCACGTTCTACAATGCCATATCATTCTTTCGGCAAAGGGTTTTAAAAATGAAGGTCACTGATAGAAAGAGTGTATCAACCCAGAGAGAAACGAGCGTTATTTTTATTGCCAATCGCTCTCACACAGCAGAGGGATTTTGACGTATCACTCTCCACAAGATGGTGGATAATTTTGGGGGTTCACATCATGCCTCAACATTTGAAGTCATCGGGTGGAGTCCCAACAGCTGAAGCTTTGATGTTTGATGGTTTTATATGCGGTTTGTCCACAGAATGCTGCTTCAGGAGTGAGATGGGACATCTGTGTGATCTCTAGCCAAACTGAGCTGGGTGGCTTTTTGAGGGAGCAGGGTTGCTGGTGGCCTCTCTCTCTGCACACTGCTCATTCTGGGCGGCTTTTCAGGCTAGACTCAGACGAACACAGATGTTTTCAAACGTCTGCAGATCGTAAGATGCCACCCTAGAGATGTCACGCGTTTGAGGTTTCTGGGACATGCAGATGCACTGATCTTGGACGCCCATTCTTAGGCAGAGTAGAAACAAGACAGAATTTCTTCTGTTTGCAAGCTGCCCGTCTGAGTGTGGACTGATGGAAGCCCACGTTGCAGAAGCCCTTTGTATCTGCACCCAGGCTTATTTGCTGAAACTGGTTTTCTTCTATGGTCCTCTAAAATCTCTTTTGAGCAAGTTGCACTACACATATTGCAACACAGTTCTGTAAACCAAAACCAGCTCACCCAAACACATATGTTATACATATTCAATACAATGTTATATATAATACAATGTTATATAATACAATACAGCTTTACTTATTGTTCTGATTTCGAAGAAGATCAGATCACATTTCAGGAGCAATTCAGGCAGAAACCAGAAATGGCCTGGAGCCTTCGCATGCAGATGTTTCATTAGGACCTTCAGCAGAGTTCTACACTGAGCTCTCACACGGATCCGCCTGCATTAGAGGTCCGGTCCACTCGGTGCCAAAGTGAATGCACTGATCAAGACCATCTGAGCATGAAGAAATGTAAATGTTCGAACCAGGCCACAAGGAGCACACCATTCAGACTGTACTGTAATATAATTCTGCTCAGTGTCTCAATATATCGTTTCTGCTTCATCACTTTCTGTGCATCCCGCCGGTCCCGACGGAGACGACCAGAGGGGGAAAGTGTCTCTTCAGCCTTCCTACTTTTTTTTTTTTTATTCCATGCATTTTTGCATGAATGCTAATATTTGTAAATGGAATGATAAAATGCAGAGCACAAGTTGTTTGTGGGGACCAGAGTTTGCTTACCCATGCAGTGTGTGAGAGATCACAAGGTTGAGTGAATGAGAGAGAGAGAGAGAGAGAGAGAGAGAGAGAGAGAGAGAGAGAGAGAGAGAGTTTGCTTACCCATGCAGTGTGTGAGAGATCACAAGGTTGAGTGAATGAGAGAGAGAGAGAGAGAGAGAGGGAGAGAGAGAGAGAGAGAGAGAGAGAGAGAGAGAGAGAGTTTGCTTACCCATGCAGTGTGTGAGAGAGAGACAAGGTTGAGAGAGAATGAGAGAGAGAGAGAGAGAGAGAGAGAGAGAGAGAGAGAGAGAGAGAGAGAGAGAGAGAGAGAGAGAGAGAGAGAGAGAGAGAGAGAGAGAGAGAGAGAGAGAGAGAGAGAGAGAGAGAGAGAGAGAGAGAGAGAGAGAGAGAGAGAGGGGGAGAGAGAGAGAGAGAGAGAGAGAGAGAGAGAGAGAGAGAGAGAGAGAGAGAGAGAGAGAGAGAGAGAGAGAGAGAGAGAGAGAGAGAGAGAGAGAGAGAGAGGGGGAGAGAGAGAGAGAGAGAGAGAGAGAGAGAGAGAGAGAGAGAGAGAGAGAGAGAGAGAGAGAGAGGGAGAGAGAGAGAGAGAGAGAGAGGGGAGAGAGAGAGAGGAGAGAGAGAGAGAGGAGAGAGAGAGAGAGAGAGAGAGGGGAGAGAGAGAGAGAGAGAGAGAGAGAGAGAGAGAGAGAGAGAGAGAGAGAGAGAGAGAGAGAGAGAGAGAGAGAGAGAGAGAGAGGGGAGAGAGAGAGAGAGAGAGAGAGAGAGAGAGAGGAGAGAGAGAGAGAGAGAGAGAGAGAGAGAGAGAGAGAGAGAGAGAGAGAGAGAGAGAGAGAGAGAGAGAGAGAGAGAGGGGGGGAGAGAGGGAGAGAGAGAGAGAGAGAGAGAGAGAGAGAGAGAGAGAGAGAGAGAGAGAGAGAGAGAGGAGAGAGAGAGAGAGAGGGAGAGAGAGAGAGAGAGAGAGAGAGAGAGAGAGAGAGAGAGAGAGAGAGAGAGGGAGAGAGAGAGAGAGAGAGAGAGAGAGAGAGAGAGAGAGAGAGAGAGAGAGAGAGAGAGAGAGAGAGAGAGAGAGGGGGAGAGAGAGAGAGAGAGAGAGAGAGAGGGGAGAAAAAGCAGAGATGGAAGCACAGGCCTGAAGGCTAAGTCTGGGCCGTGCTAGCTGGACTAATTACCCCATACTTTCTGTTTTGCAGTCAAGGTCAAAGAGGTAGAGAATGTGCAATCCAGAGAGCGGGTGAGGGGGTGTGTGTGTGTGTGTGTGTGTGTGGTGTGGGGTGGGGTGGGGGGGGTGTGTCAAGGAGAGGCACTAACAGCTTTTCGGCCCAATCTTGTGGAAACCCTTCGTCTCTGGGCTGCCCTCCATCTCCTCTCCTCTTCTCCACTCTGACATGTATCCACTCTCTCCGCCTCCACCCGCCGCTAACTTGTTTTGACCTGATCTAATAAATGTGCACTTGGAGGGGGGGGGGGGGGTTAAAAACGACGTAACAATGGTGCTGGATCAAAGATCCCCGTGCAGCTCTGGTCATGTACAGACCTTCTGCACCGCCTCTGCTCTCCCTGGCAGCTCTGAGTTTTGGCTTGTTTTTGTTTGTTTGTTATTGTTTACCTGGCTCTGGTTTGACACTGCGATTGATCAATATTTGATCTTTTCTTGCCCCCCCTCCCCCCCTCTCCGAGCACGATGGAGAAAGGGAGGCGGCAGGAGTCCCACACAATGGCCCCTCTGTTGGACCCCGCCGGCGCCGGAAGGTGAAAGGATGTTTTCGGAAGGCGAGAAGGCTCGCGCGCCGACGTTTTCGTTTTTGCGCGTTCGATTAGCCGCTGAAAGCCGTCGCGCGTTGCGATGCGTCTCCGCCGCGCTCTTCCGACGCGTCTCCGCCGCGCTCTTCCGATATCCTCGCCACGTCTTTCGGCAAGACGGGTCTTTGTGCCACTGTGTTACTTCCTGTAATGTGTGTTTATTTATTTATTTTTTCGGACGCTGATAGGGAAGTCCGACAGCAATTTGTTCTGCATTTGTGTTCACGGCACGTCAACAAGTGCAAACGGTGTGTGCCTGGCATAAGTTACTGTTCACATGGCTTGTCTCAGGAATGCTAAACAAGTAACCAGGGAGATGTACTCTATGTGCGGCCTCATTAGGGTTGGCTGAGTTCATTCCTACATGTGTGTTAATGGCATGTTTGAAAATATTAGCAAATACACAGATCACAGTAATTGCTCTGACCTTTTCTTACTGACATTCCTGATAGCACTCTACTCTGGCCTGGTCGTTGAGGGATTCATTCATCTCCATAGAGAAACAATTATGTAAATATGTACATTTATAGCCATATGTAACACATTATCATACTTCCTACTGTCTATTTTAAATTAAATGTGAAAGAATAGCAGTATTTGTTTCCTGCTCACAGTTCATAAAACACCCACTAGGGAGATTTCATTCACATACTTCAACCTACTGCCATCTCAATTGTTTATTTGCAGTGGCGGGATGCTGAGGCAGGTGTAGGACACAAGGGAGGTTTTTTGTAGTGTGAAATGGGGCCGTGTGCCAACATTGGCATCTCTATGGCAGAAACCCACCCAGGGGCGCGGTTATGGCCGGGGGTGGCCGCTAGCGTGGGCTGTGAATGGCTGGGGGAGGGGGGGCGGGTCCGTTCCGGGATCCGTTCCGGGGTCCGTTCCGGGATCCGTTCCGGGATCCTCCGAACCGCTCGATAGAAGGAGCCGATTCTCACGCCAGCTCCTTTGTCAGTGTGCAGGATTCCCAGCGCTGACGGGAGCAGGAGCTCGACCGCCTGCCACCGTGATTAATGGCACAATAACGTTTACAGCCGGCATTTCAACTTTACACGCCTGTCTTCTACTTGCCCTTTCTTCGCCGCTGTACAATAACTCCGCCATCTCTCTCTGCTGCCGGCTCGAGCTGGGAAGCGTGGAGCGACAATCATCTCGGAGCTCGCCCCCCCAACCCCCCACCCCCCTTTTATGTTGTGTAGCAGGGAGTTACTGGGCTGGCTGTGGGGTCAGGATGGGTCGTGGGCGGTAGGTGGGGTATTTGGGCGTGGACTGTGGGGACAAGCCATGTGCTCAGGCTGGGCGTTGCAGACTGTAGCTGTGTGGGGCTGTGCGTGTGGGTGTCTGAACCTCGCGTGGGCATCTGGGCTGCTGTGGGTCGGCGTGGCGACCGGCCCGGTTCTGTGACGCCTCTCTCGCTTGTCTGACGGGCGCAGGACAGAGGCGGCTCCTGACTGCATGACTGACAGTCTTAACGAGAGACGAGGGACTCGCAGACAGTTCGCCTAATTGAAACTGGGATGGATTGGAGGTATTGTACTTGTGTGTGTGTGTGTGTGTGTGTGTGTGTGTGTTTGTGTGTCTGTGAGATTGTTAGCGCTTCGTACTCTCACTTTTTGGACTGTCTGTTGCAACAGTTCCCCCCCCTAACAACTTCTAGCTCCTTTCTGCCTTGCTTGTTCAGAAGCTGTAGAGCAGGTCTACCCTGTACTCCGACTGCCTAAGACAAACGTGTCTTTTTGCGTGATGGAGTTGAAGAACACACAGACTTAACCTACGACACACTCTACCGCCTTTCTGTTCACGTGTGTACGGTAAGCTCAGGTTACATGTCTATTCTCAATCTCATCACAACGCTTCTTTCTGTCTCTCTCTCCCTCTCTCTGTCTCTCTCTCCCTCTCTCTGTCTCTCTCTCATGACTTCTGTGCCTGCTGAATCTTTTATATGTTTATCCGTTTTATCTGTAAGACTGGTGTATTATTTAAAACATTGTGCGCCGATTATATTCACCCACAGCGACGGGACACAGACAGCTCAGAATGGGAGAACGCTTTGACACTTTTTCATTGTCTCTCTCTCTCTCTTTGTCTGCCTCTCCTCTTCCCTCGCTCCTTCTTTTCTTCTGCTCTCCACCACATGACACAGAGACACCACTTTTTACTCTCATTCGTTTAATGGCTATTTCATTTCATCACTCCCTGCGTCCCTGTTGTGGTAGTACCACACAGGCGGGCCCTTACCCAGGCAGGGCCCCTAGCTCCCTCCGGCTCCGCACGGCTACTGCTACTGAGGCTCATGGGACTGCCGTACAGCCAGTGCAGGGAGGTGGTGCTCATCTTCTTCCTGACTCGCCCTGGCCTAACACCAACCCCCCCCCCCCCCCCACCCCCCAAGCTCCAGTTACACTGGACCGATCCAATCCATAGCCTGGGGAGGAACTCTATCCCCCCCTGCAGACGTACCCGATTGATTGCTGTGTCAGAGGCCATATTATACCTTCCCCTCGTTGAAACACCAATGGTAGGCCTTCCTCCACCACCTGCTCTGCGCTGCAGTGGGCCGGCAGATGACATTTATGCAGCGGCTGCTGCAGGGGTTAGCGGACGCCCGCTGACGGGCCCGATAATGGCTGCTTTACAAGTGGCATTTACTCTTCCGAGTTGGCCACGCCAGTAAAACCCCAGCGTGATCGCTCGAGGTGTAAAGGAGCAGAGCTGATAGTTTTCGCATGTGAATCGCCAGCCGGCCGATGGTTCGTTGCCCCGATGACTCTCCTTTTGTTCACAGCATCGGGCTGGATAAAAAAAAAAAAAATACTGCACTCTGTCTCACCATATGTGTACGCACTGTGCATTATGCAAGAGAGATGTTAAAAGGAGCAGGGAGCTTAATCGAAAGCCGTTAAATAGATGCAGTCCAGACCGTGCATCTCTGCCCCAACTCGCACCATTAACACAGAATCGGTGCATCGCCTGCATGCGCTTCTGAATATTATATAAACCCATAATACGTTTACATTCATCCATAAAATTGGCTACTGTGGGGAAAAAAAAAGTACAAGCGTTCGTGTTCGGAAACGGGCGTTGTTGAAATGTAAACACTCCCATCAGGTCATGCCCAGCACCCTCAGTTCAGGAATTTGTTCAGTGACCTTTTAGAGTAGGATGTAAAAGTTAAGGCAAAGATCAGCAGTGTGTGTGACGCGGGGGAGGAAAACAAGCACTGCCTGGAAGTCACATCGTATAGATCTGAAGAAGAAAAATCTGGACCTGTGGCTCGCATCTCACTTCAGACTCTTCAGGAAACATGCAGCACAGGAACGGCTCGATTCCGGAGCAAAGATCAGGATTCTCTAGGTGACAAATAGCAGGACGAGGTTTATATTGACCTCTCACGGATGTCTCCCAGGTGGACGACGCCTGTAGCAGCCCAGGACCCGCACTTTCACATGTCCATACCTCAGCCGTGGTATAAGTCAACCCACACAGTACACTGTCGTTGCTACAGCACGAGAGACACGCGGTACACGCATTACTGTCCACTACGATACGAATACGTTGACAATTGAAATGTTGATTGTTGCTGGTTTGGTCAGACCTTTTGAGACTTGTAGACTGGGGCTGGCAGCTATGATGAAGATGAAAGTGAAATCTTAATTATGTAATTATGCTGTTTTATGGCTCCTGTCCCATTTGTCCTGTAAAAATCTAGAATTAAATCAGCTGGTTTTATTTGTTTGTTTGTTTTGGGTGGGGGGGCTGACATGCAGTGATCTAAGTAATGGTCCACCTACAAAGGCAACCACAAGGCTTTAGTGTACCATTAGAAAATAAGTAATAAGTAATTATAATAATAACTCCATTTACCTTAAGGAAAGGAAATTGTACAGGTATGTGAAAGCCTTTATCAGATTTCAGTACCATTAGATACATAGCTTTAAATGGTTCCCTGCTGTGAAGATTACCCTCTATAACATGCAATTGTAATGCAAAAAACTATTTTCCCTCCTGAAATGTACACCATAGTAAAATAACTTAAATCACCGACTCCAGAACATGCGGTCTGTAGTGTATCGATGGCTAGGCCTGTGGTGAACCCAGAACATGGCTCCTCTAACCAGAAGCTCGACAGTACAGTCTCTGTACTGTACAGGATGGTTTGTTGGATTATAAAGCCACAATCCAGATTACTCTCTGGATTGTAGTATTAGTCACTTTGGCCAATCCCGGATGGATTTTTGCTGTTTATTTACACTTAGCGTCATAAACTCAGTGGTGGTGGCATGGTGATATTTACCAATAAACATAATCCCCCGGCTTCCCATGTGTCTTTCGAACCTGATATTTGAGCTCTGGTAATTGGGCCTAGAGTCTCAGCATGCTCCTACGCAAACAAATGGAGCATAATGTCATCACTAATGAAGTCAGGAATAGTAGGACGAGTGAGCTGACTGCCGAGACCGGCGTCTGGCCACCCGGAGGTCCAGCTCACCCGAGCAGATGCGAGTTAGAGATGCCATTAAAATTAGAATTGGATGCCGCCGTGGAGACATCACGGCCGGCGTTGTGCGACTTAGTAGGGAAATACGGCAGAGTTTTACAAAACCCAGGAATAGGACATTGTGTTTTTGTAAAAATTGCCATCGTTCATTATGTAAGCACGTGGTTATTAATTGTTTTTAGAGTGGCCATTTAAAATCACTAGTTTCATCCTCTTAAAGAAGCACTGAACTGCTACTCTAGTTTCCTTTGGCACAGCTCTGAGCCGACAGGGATTCTGAGACTCTAAGCTCCACGGAGGGGCAGTTTAGATATACTGTAAGTTCTGTAAGCGCTCAACATTTTCCACGTGAAGCTATGATACTGCATAAGAATGACATGTCCAATAAAAAGGCAAAACAACAGCTGTGCTGAACTACAACACTCCCGTCGAACATGGGCACAGACTACTTGGGTACAACATGTACTGGCTGAGTAAAGACCATGGAATTTCTGCTGACTCTGCTCATTTGAAGTCCAGGTAGACACCTCACCATGGAAACACTTCCTTCTCTGGTAACAGGCTGGTGGTAGGTAGGTGTTTTACAACTTACTGCTTCTCTGCATAGGGTCTGTTTCTGTGGCTTCCAGGTAATGTGCATAGGGGGTCTGACCATGATTGTCACATGATTCACACATGACTGTCAAATGTCCTATTAGCTTTTTTTCTTAGTTTATTGCTGTCACTGTGTGGATCTTTAATAGTGGTTAGGGCCTTTTGCTGGGAAACTATCAGTGTAGCATTACTTCTACGTCATCCTGGCTGACACAGTAACAGCAGAAGGCTTCTTGCTACATGACTACACCTGCGAAGGTTATTCGCTGAGACCGATGTTTCCGGCGTTGCTTTCTGTCAGGAGCACTGCTTGAACGTTCGGCTCTTCCGGTGACCTACGAACTGAAAAGAAATCATCTGATTCTGAAGCTCGTGAACCCTGATTGGCCGGCGACAGCACAGCTCTGTGGTAAAGACAGGTCTGTATATATTTTCATTCAAAAGCCAATTGGAAGCAACACTGGTTTCTTCTAAATTTAAATACATGCACCATTAATTTAAAACATTTGTGCCAAAGTAGGAAAAAACAACTCGTTTTAATGTGCTTCTTCAAATTTCAGTGGGTACAGAAATAGTCACACTTGTGCTATGAGACAACAGGACAAAAATAAGGCGGAAAAAACTGATGTAATAACAGCAAAATGGTGAGTATAAGATAATGTGAGCAGATGTGGGCCAATAGAAGGACACCGACATACTGACTTTTGTCAGTTCTTGCGAGTGCAATAATGTTCCCAGTGCTGTTAAATTGCCAATTAAGTACTTGAGTTCTGCTCGGTCCACAGGAGTCATAATGCAAATTAATTTATTCACTGGACAATTCTCTGAGATAGCGCGCTCATTTTAATTGGCCGATGCCAACCATATGCAATGAACATCAGAACAGGATGCAAAGAGCAAGCTATGAAAGCGTCACAATATATTAGCCCTGTGTTTCTTTTTGCTTAGCATTGGCTGTAAAACATGCATTATGTTTATTTACTTAAAGCCCCCCTGACAGAGCGTGGCAAACTTTTGGCACAAAAACGAACTGAGCCCTGATCAGGTTTTTGCATTACGACAGGACTCCACAGTGCGATGTAGATTTGTTTAGAAAGGCAAACATTTGCTGTGTTCTAAAGAGGCCTGTAGCTAATCTCTTAATGTACCAGATTAAGGTCTGCAGATGCTGAGTTAATGTTGTGTTTCACAATCTCCTGTTGCTATAAGCCATGCAGTTTTCTCTGAGACTTCTGAGCTCTCAGTGGAAACTTCGTCAGGGCTTGGGCACATGATGGGGGAGGGTATTGGTGGTGGATGTGGAGGTGGAGGGGGGGCAGAGATGGTGGAGAACAGGATACATGAGGGGAACAAACAACAGAAGAGGAAGTCTGATGCTATCATTACCCTCTGAGAAAGAAGGCGATGACCATGATTAACACTGCAGTTTATTGACAATCATCTGGAAAGTAATTCCTTGCCTGATATGTGCCAGAGAGAGACAGAGAGATAGAGAGCGAGTGTGAGAGAACCTGGTCCATGCAGTAATCTATGATGAGGTGAACAGGAGCAATGGAATATGAATAATGAATTCAGAAATATTTGTGTGCAATCTGCTGCTATGCTGCAGTCTGTTAGACCCATGCTGGAGATGTCAGCCCAGTCTCTTCTCTAATCCCAAACTAATCTCAGCCCAGTCTCTTCTGTAATCCCAAACTAATCTCAGCCCAGTCTCTTATCTAATCCCAAACTAATCTCAGCCCACTCTCTTCTGTAATCCTAAACTAATCTCAGCCCAGTCTCTTCTGTAATCCCAAACTAATCTCAGCCCAGTCTGTCCTCTAATTTCAAACTAATCTCAGCGCGGTCTCTCCTCTAATATCAGCCTAATCTCAACCTTGTCTCTCCACTAATCTCACAAGTGTCACCTTTAATCTCATCCTAGTCTCTCCTCTACTCTCTGCCAAGTGTCTCCTCTAACCTCAGCCTAATCTCAGCCCCCCAGATCAGTCCTCATTTCTTCTGGGTTGGCAGGAGTAATAGGAGGCGAAGGGGGTAGTAGGGCAGTCTAAATGAAAACAAGTGTCTGTTTAACACCGATTTCTGGGGCACAACTTTGATATATTGGATTTTTATGAGTTCAGATAAAAAAGATAATTTTCTTTTTACCCCTGGTGGTTCAGTGTCAAATCAAATTGTTTTCCACAGAAAAAAAAACCCCACAAATAGCAAACAAGCAAACATGGCAGCATCAGCTCAGAAGGTACGCAGCAACCCGAAGAGTCGTGCGTTCTTACCCTCGAACTCTTGTCAGAGTTGGGAACTGTTAAATCTCTCTCATGTAATGCGGTTTCACCCGACTGAGTTCCTAATCAAGCATTTGATTTGGATTACTGGATACCCTGCTGCCTCGTGTCGCTGTTCTTGAGAATTAATTCTCCCCTGGGCTACAAGCTCACCAGGCTGATTAGAGCAGTGCAGAGGGACACTGCCTGTTCAGTGCACACATCACATGCAGGCTTCCTTTAGCAGGACCATTAAGCACAGTCTAATCAGATCCTTACAGTGCATGTTTACCAGTAAAGACACGACACGGCGGACTCATCTGAAGCCAAAGAGGCTGGACCTTTGTGAGCGCGCGCAAATGTTTCAAATGCCATCTCGGGAATGAGACGTTTCAAACTATGACTTAAAAGTGATGAACGAATACGAGAACAGCAGCACTTTAAATGCGTGGGTGCGCGGTTAGGGTCGGAATGCTTCAAGATCAGTTGCGGCGACGACGAGAAGCCCTTCCCCGCTGCGCCTGTGCGATCCCCGCCCCTTCAAATGTCCGCCGCGACGGTCGTGTTGAATCTACCCCACGTGCGGGAGCAGCTGCGGCGCCGGCGGGAGCCCTTGTTTTCTGCGGTGCCTCCGAGCCGAGGGGCACGTGGCTCCTGCTGGGTGGCATCGTGTCCAGGCGCGCCATCGGCGCACGTGACCTGGTGGTGCCTCTCCCAGCTGCCGCTGGCTAGCGGGAGCTCCACGTGGACCCGGCCAGCAGCTAATGGACCGACCCATCCAGCTGCAGTATCTAGCCTGCTAAATGAAGCGTATCTGCATGCCACAGCGTTTTAAGAGCATTTCGGATTTAACTTATTTGGGCTCAACTTCCTCAACGTATACACATATATATATATATATATATATATACACACACACACACAAATGCACACCAAAAACGCACGTACACTCTATCTCTAACACTAGCCCGCATGATGGCGTGTGAATACACAGCGTTTCTCATCAGTGGGAAGCCTCTCATCCTCATTCCCTCTGCAGTGATATTCTTTTGGGTTCTTTCTGAGACCTTTTGCAGCAGGACTCCTTCAGGCCTTGATCAACTCCTAACATGCATTTATGTTTCTGCACTCTGGCTGCGCTCACTGCTTTAGCAACGTACCGTCGGCGGTGCGGGTCGGGAAGAGGTGGCACGCGAGAGAGAGGCAGAGCTGAGTACCGAGAGATCGACCTTCCCCGGAGTAATTAGATAGTCCCAGCTGGAGTCAGATTCGGAGCTCGCGTTGGCCTTCAATCCGCCACCCCAGGTTTTTGTGTCGGCACGAGGCCGCAAGGGGAGGTTCAGCCAGAAGGGCAAACTGGGGGTGGGGGGGGTGGGGGGTGTAGTTTGCACAGCAGAAGTGCTCAGCTAGTGAGTCACAGGAGTGACTTCAGCAGTACTTTGAAAGGGAGCTGGCCTGATGCTAATGGGGTCAGAGATTTGGAGGTTGATTTGGAAACCTGCTCTGCACACAAGAGGCGGCTTGTCCCCCCCCTACCCCCCCCCCCCCCCAACCGCCGCCGCCCCTTGTCCTCGTCTCCTCCGCACACAGGGCCTCTCCAGAGATCTTTGGAGATGCTTCTCCCCGCGCACGACGTTCTGCAGAGCCGCGCTTCAAAGGCGTCTCAGCCGAGACGGCTGGAAAACGAGGGAGGTGTTGTGGCCCAGGAGGGATGGAGGAGGTGCTTGTGTTGTGGCCCAGGAGGGATGGAGGAGGTGCTTTCCTCCCGCTGCTGAGCGCCACTTCACCGGTGTGCTCCACCGCATCCCACAAGCCGGGCGCTCCTTCTGAAGTTTGGTAGGAGACAACCAACCAAAGAAGATTACTGGAGCAGCATTGAAGAAATCTCTCTCAGGCAGTGTCTAAATGCTAGCTGTGTCTGTAGAGCACACGAGGCGCTGTTAACAGCAGAATACAGAGGGAGACAGAAAAGGAGAAAGAGAGAAAAGGAGAAAGAGAGAGAGATCAAGTTTCTCAACAGTCGCCTGTGTCACATGAGGTGATGAACTCCTCTCGTAATCTCCTTCCTGGGTTTTCATAAGAAAAGCTATAGGAAAGTGCGTTAGTGTGTCGTTGATTTTTGTTGCGAGGCATAGTGGTTCTAAATTAAATTAATAAGAGGCCACTTTGGAAAGCCTCGTTATCTAAACAAGAAATAAGCACAGAGCTCCATAGCCTTGGCAAAGTGGAACCCAATAAAAGCCAAGCTAAGCCAGCCAATCAGAGAGCTCGTTCTCCTGTCAGCCAATCAGAGCTCATTTATAAATGCTCTTGCTCCTGTCCCAGACGCAAAAGGGAAAGGAAAGGCAAGGCAAGCTAGCGTGGGCCGTGTGTATGGTACCTATACATGAGTCCTGACATGAGTGGGTAAGATGGAAGAAGGGGATGAGGTAGAGAACGTGAGATGAGGTATAAAAAGCGTGCGGTTTTGTGTGGTTTCTGGATGTACATTAGCCCTCCACTCACTGCTTCTGATGGAGCCTTTACATAATTAAGTAGCGTAAAAAGAACCTGAGAACAGCTCCATTTTCTTATTCTGCCTGCTAATGAAGATTTATGACAGGCAGCATTGAATTATGGGTGATTTACATATTGAAATGGACAGGCTGCCACTGACGGCTGCTGTGTGAGGAGAGAAAAGGGGGGGCAGGTGGGAGAGGTTGGGGTGTGGGGGGGGGGGGGGCCGGGCTTTGCCGGTCTGCATGTGGGCTTCCAGCATGTGGTGTTACACTGGGAATGATGACAATTTACGGAATGTGATCGTTGCTATTAGTTGGTGTTTGTTTGCGATCAAATTAGCATACGACGCTACTGCCGACGGGTCTACACGTCTACGGCACGGGGAAGCTCATCGTACTGCTCCATCACCCGTGAGCCATGACTGGGGCAGACAGATGCGGCACGGGGTTGGAGCCCGAGGGGGGGAGAACGAGACCCAGAGAGAGAGAGACAGAGAGAGAGAGACGGTTCGCGGCCCCGCGCAGGCTTCCTTTAATCATCCACGAGGTCTCTGTGCAAGTCAGCAGCTCCCTGCAGCCTTGGATGCCTTTGATGGGGACATATGTGCTCCTGCGCTTGCCGCTCTAATTCGCCCCACAGACTCTGGTTTAGGGATTGATTACTTAGGCCTTCCAAATTGGTGTCTGGTGAGAGGAATCCCCTGCGCACAACATGTCGAACCAAATGGAAATCTAATGGAGGGGAGAAATGGAAACGTATGGAGGCTGACCCTGGATGATGATTGAGGGCATGGATCCCCGCCCTCCTCAAGTCCCGCCTCCCCGCCCCTTAAGCCCTGCCTCGCCGATCCTCATTTGTTAGGAGGTTATCTCCACGTGTGGCGGTTGCCGTGAGGTCACGGTCCGCCCGACGCCGATGGAGAAGTGGAAGTTGCGTAGGTACGCCGACCTTGATACAAACGTAACAGAGCTGCAGAGAGGTGCTCCACTCAGGCCCACAGGAGCAAGGAAGGAGCAAGGCATGAGAAGTGGTTTGCTTTGTGTGTGTGTGTGTGGGTGTGTGTGTGTGTTTCCTAACTTAACGGGGGAATTGTGTGGCAGTGAGTGAGAGAGCAGTTCAACCTGGTTCTGAAGGTGCACAGTGAATTCGTCTGTGTCAGCAAGTGCATGCTAAAGTGAGAGAACAGAAGAAGTGCCCCGAAAAGCCTCTGCTCTCTCTCTCTCTCCTCTTTCTCTGCTCTCTCTCATCCTCTCCTCTCTCTCTCTCTCCTCTCTCTCTACTCTCTCTCTGCTCTCTCTCATCCTCTCTCTCTCTCTCTCCTCTCTCTCTGCTCTCTCTCATCCTCTCTCTCTACTCTCTCTCTGCTCTCTCTCTCTCTCCTCTCTCTCTGCTCTCTCTCATCCTCTCCTCTCTCTCTCTCTCTCTCTCTCTCTCTCTCTCTCATCCTCTCTCTCTCTCTCTCTCTCTCTCTCTCTCTCTCTCTCTCTCTCTCTCTCCCCTCTCCTCTCTCTCTCTCTCTCCTCTCTCTCTCTCTCCTCTCTCTCTCCCTCTCTACTCTCCTCTCTCATCCTCTCCTCTCTCTCTCTACCTCCTCTCTCTCTCTCTCTCACTCTCTACTCTCCTCTCTCTCTCCTCTCTCTCACTCTCTACTCTCCTCTCTCTCATCCTCTCCTCTCTCTCTCTCTCCTCTCTCTCTCTCTCTCTCTCTCTCTCTCTCTCTCCTCTCTCTCTCTCTCTCTCCCCCGCACACCGTCTAGACGTTAGACGTTAGACGTTCACTACCGTTGCTAATCAATGATTTGCTGAAGCCAGTGCTCTCTCAGATATGGCCACCTCAATTCCCAGGAGGCCACAGGGCTCTGTGTGCCAGCGGACAGTTGGTCCCGACGCGTCGCCCCAGACCCCTGATCCGGAATGCTTGGGAACTAATGCAGGTGCTGTTTTCTTTGCTTCATTACCAGCACATGTTTTTTATCAGCCCGGACAGCACACAGAAGTGCCTCGGTGACCATGGTGCTTAGATGTATGCTTGAGAGATGGGGCTTCAAGGAAAGGTCATTTGAAGAGGATGGCTAGCTCAGAGGAAGAGAAACTGTCCATGAATTAGTGATGGGGTTGTTCTTCCTGACAGTTACACACATGTACTCACTCACTATCTCATACACACATTCACACACACATACACACAAACAAACTCACATAGACAAAGACAGACATAGACAAAGACACACATGTATGTAGATACACAAACTCGCATACACAAAGACTGATATACATAAAGGCACACACACACACAGACACGGAGACCAAGCCCCCTCCTCTGTGGCCTTTTCTGCCAGTGTGTTGACATGCAATGGTGGCGAAGCCAAAATGTTGCCTTAATATTTAATAAGTCATCAAAAAAAAAAAGAAAAAAGCGGCTTTAGCAAAGGGGAGGAGTCTGTTTAAGTATGCGCGCTGCGCTGGACTTCATACTCATCCCCCTCTTCCCTTTCATTTATCTCTCCCTCTCCCTCAGTAGCACGCGTTCATGGGATGTAGGGATACTGCACGTACATGCTGTAGATGTCAAAGGTTGAAGGGAGGAATAGACCCGGAGATACACGGGAGCAAGAGTTGTTTAAAAAAACTGTTAATACAAGCTAATGGAGAAAAAACAGGTTTTCTCTGAACTCCCAGCCTCAGGGGTCGTGGGGGCGCTGGCAGAGCAGTACTATATGAACATATCTGTGAGGGAGCACTGATGGATGCTGGGTAGTTAGGCTTCTGCTGTCAGCCGGGCCGGACCGCACTAGCGCTAACGCTACTACAGGCAAAGCGGCTGTTCCCCTAGGACGAGCTCAAGGTTGTTGCGTGAGTGCAACAGTTCGCTCCGCTTTCCGACTTTAAGCCTCGCTTTTGTATTCTGGGCATAATGCAGCATCTGTATGGTGTTTATTAACCGGCGGTAATAAAGCCACAGTAATGGTGCCAGACCTCTCGTTTGTGGAAGGGGTTCTGACCAACACCGACATGTCTGGTTTTGTGGGCCCTGGACACAGACGGGGGCTGTAAGAGTTCATCCGACACTGGACGCCGTCAGTCCTGTGATTTTCTTCAAACATATCGAGTAACCACGGGGAGAAGTGAAGAGACATGAATTCTGCCTTTCAGACTGGATCGCCTCAACACTGCAGAGAAACTCTCCAGAGTTCACACATCACTGCAGAAGTTCAGATGACCAGGATGTTCCCTCACCCCACCATCCACCTGAATATCAGGACTTCTGCTCATGCGTGGTCCACACTTAACATATATCTTAGGTAATGACTTAAAAGGCCTTTCTTATATGAAATGGAAGAGATGATGCCTCTCGCATTGGAACAAAGAGCTGGAGGAGGAGGTGGAGACCCGCTCGACGGGAGCAGTGACACACGTGATCTCACCGCCTTATCCCTCCCACACGCCAACGCAAAAAAAAAAAGCAGTCGCCTCAGCTCCTTGCAAGGAAACCTCGGGATTTATAGCGTGTGCTCTGCTGGGCTTTGAAGAGCCCCAGAGCTGCGCACACCGGCCTCTTCACGCAGGCTCGTCGTCCGCCTTCACGCACGGCTCCAGCCGGAGTCCCCGCCCGAGGAACAGCCACCGTTCCCTGGCAAGCGTCCATCCCGCCCAGACGTCCTCGTAGGGCCACTTTAATCCCGATTCCTCGAGCTCTCCTCAAGCCTTAAGCATTCAGCACTCCACCCCCACCCAACCTCCACCCAACCCCACACCGGGGGCCTGCTCACAGGCTCCGTGCGGGGAATTTCCGTTCCGCAAGCACAAAGGCAGAGGGACCCGGGGAGACTCTCGCTGAGCTGTGCAGCCACGTCTCCGGGGTCCAGCGTGGGTTTGAGTCCTAGTTTGGACAATTATGCCCCACTGCCAAACTACAGCACCCACCCAGAACGCGAGGACACCCGGACATGGGTGGAGGGTGGGCGTCTTAGACGGAGAGCACTCAAGAACCCGTCCATCAGCAGTACTGTAAAGCCACTCGAGAATGTCAGTATTTGTTTGGCAGATTCACCTGAGAATCTCCATGTTCCATGAGCCCCCCCCCTTTTTCTTTTAATAACCACAGCTCAGAACACCAGGCAGCTTCCAGGCTCCCTAATGAAGTTAGCTATGCCTGCTTGGCTGTTATATGCTCTGGCGGAGGGAGAATCCTCTGTGTCACGTACTGGCATCAGTTCAGAGGCTGAGCGATGAAAGATGCCATCTCACTGTAAACAAATGAAGCCATCCTTCTTCCTCTCCTACTTTCATCAAATGAAATTAGTCTCCCATTGATTCCCAACAACAGAAACGAATCCCTTCATCTGTGCTCAACTGGCCCGGTCTTATCGTTGCCCACAGTCTGTCTGAAGATGAACAAGATCGATATTGAGCAAGAGACCCATCTGGCCAAGTAATCAATGAGTGTTATAGATATTTGTGCATTTATGTATATAAAAGATTTGGCCATTTGTACGAAATGAAGCTTCTCTACCCGGGGACAGTATTTTACCTCAGATCTATCGATTCTCTCTGTATGCAGCAGGGCCTGTCTTGTCTTCTCCTTTGTACAGTGTCAGGCAGTACGCATCTCACCCCGCACACATCCATTACCTCTGCATGTCATCTTAATCAGGTGAGTGTTGCGTGTGTCTCCAGCTGTAAACTAGTGGAATAATTACAGCGGGTGATTCACTCATGTGCACACACACACACACACACACACACACACACACACACACACACACACGCGCGCGCCTGCTTATTCCTTTCCTGATTGGCAGGTGAACGTTATGCGGGGGAGGGGCAGGGCTGCGGCAGGCGGTGAGGAAATGAAATTCCATTGAAGTTGAAATGAGAGCTGCATAGCTGAAAAGGGACTTACTTTGTGACTTTGATGCCAAGACGGTGCTTTAATAACGTTTTACACGTAGCGCAAAGGGGGAAGGAGGGTGAGGCGGAGGCGTACACCCCCACACCGGGCGTGCTACACCTCTCTGGGATATAGTCCCAACATGTACTGTAACTAACCAAATCATACTTTGGGAGCATACACATTCAAATGAGCATAAGCCCACCCTGAAGGACACAGCTAGAGCAACGAACGGCACAGCATTCGGCGGGCGAGGACGTCAACGCCTTTTAGAACACATCAAAGTAAGCGTAAGAGGTTTGGTAATGACTGGAGCTTATTAAGGAAAGGGGGAAAGTTTATTATCGAGAAATTTCATTTCGGGCAGACTTGCTCTGTAGCCTCTGAGACAAAAACAAGTCCCATGGATCTGTGGGCCAGGCACAAGCTTTTGTCATTGTCTTGTTTGTTTTGCGAATTTCATCCCAGCCTTGAAGAAATCTTCTCCCTCGCCTGTTGACGCGGCATATTGACAAGTTGGCAGTGTTTGTTTTCTCTGCGCTCTTCAGGGAGAAGTCCAGCTAATGCAATTAGTTTTGCCGGCTTTCCGTTTGCATTTTAAATCTCTCCTTTTTTTTTGTCCTGATGCTCTCTGTGTTAATTTCTCCCAGTGGAGCTCCTTATTGAGTTGAGCCGAGATGCTAACGCTGGTAGCATTAAATATCAGAGCACACCCTCCTCTGTCTCTAAATCCATCAGCGGTGTTGAGTTCTCCTTCTCCTAATCTGACCTCCATGGTTCCTCCATCTTTACACCAGACAGTAAACAGTACGTGATAAGGCCCTGTCTGACCTAGTTACCCCACCCCAACAGTCATCCTGTCTCAGGATGCACCTTCACACGTTGCCACACCGAAGACACTCCTTCCAAACACTGTCCGTTTTTTGGTCCAGAAGGGACGGGCTTGCGTCCGGTGTGCACTCTCTCGTACTAACGCGACCTCGCGGACCACACGGGCCGGCAAGAACGCAAGGCGTCTCCAAATCCTGACCAACAGTTCAAGCGGAAAACCCTTAAACACGTGAGCGTGAGCTGAAAAAACGGTGCCTGTGTACGATATTAGCCACCGAAGACGAGCGTCTGGCTAATTTGTAAGCGTCTGATATCCGAGGCCGTGGCGTGGAGGTCCCTGTCGCGGATGTGCCGGACTAATAATGGCGCTTATCCAAATTAAACCCGAAAGGCCCGTGGAGCCACGCGGGCTCTCGGGAAGGCCCCCTGCTAAACGGCGCCGCTACACAAAAGCTTAGACAGTCACCTCGGATTGGTACTGCTTGCATGGGAGGCGGCCGGAAAGCCGCTCTTCTGAGGCCTGGGAACGAGCGCGGTGCTTTTAAACGCAGACCACCTGCAGGCCTCATAACAGCCTGTTATGTAAAGCAGAAACATTGCTATCTCGGCTCCTTGAATGCACACAGCAGTGCGCATGGAGTGTGGCTGGTGTTTGGGGAGGCGCTGCAGTGTTGGAGGAGGTGAAGGAGCCGAAGGAACCATCCGGAACCCTTCCAATGTGCGAGGGCCGAGAACCGTGAGCTACAGCGGGGTGGACGCCACGGGTCACCCAGCGCATCGTTAACCACAGCTCTCCCGTAGTTGCTCCCGTAGTTGCTGCATCACGGCGCCAGTCCAAAGCTAAATAAGGCCTCGTTGCAACGAAGAGTTACTGGAGGATCTAACATCAATAGGGGGGTGGAGAAGTGACCCAGTGACCAGACCAGGTCAGATGAACCTATCATGCAGGGGATACAGAAGAGAGAGGAAAGAGGATGTGGAGCAGAGGTCAGCGCAGTCAAGGTCAGAAATCACTTTAGTCAGTGCCAGGGATACAGACTAGTGTTACGTTATATTGTAAGGTGGCAAAGGAACGTGCAGTGGGATGTTAAAAGTTGCTGTAGCAAACCACTTCCTTTAAAATAGTCTGGAGCTGCTTTTAGTTTCCAGAGATGTAACTGCCCAGAGGATATATGGCAAACAGCCAGCTTTTGGTTCATGTAAACAAAACTCGAAATGATCAAATGCTGATTTATGAGATTTTTTTTTTTTCTGCAGCAGTGATGATATGCCACTAGGCATAGACAAAACTTTTTCTCTTGCTGTCTCACACACACGGGGAATAGCCATCCTTCATTTACGCATTCATTTTGTCTAGAAGCTCCAACCATGTCTCACATGCAGTCGTTACAGAAGTACAGGCTCCGTGCTGAATGTTCAGGCTGTTCATTCATCTCTCATTGTGCATATGTAATTAAGCGTTCTGGTCATCGTTTCATATGGCTTCTCATCATCAGTCATTCAAAAATAGCTCTCACCTGCTCAGACACCACAATGGATATTTATAATGGAGGAGACACTGAGGAAAGAATGAGGGAGAGGGAGAGAGGGAGAAAGAGAGAGGGAGATTGTGATGGGGGGGGTGAACTCTGTGTGTTTACAGTATATGAGATGCATTCCGTTATGAGGAGAGGATGAAGAGACCGTAACTTTCTGTAATTGGCAATGCCTCTTATGTTGATTTTATTTCCTGGTTTTTTCCGTGGTGTGAAATTTCCTTGTTGTGTCTGGTTTCACGCCCCACCCTTGTAACTTCGCCCCCATCATTGTTTCACCTGTGTCTTGGTTTCGTCTGTGTTTCGTCATTTGCTTGATCGGTCATTGTGTTTGTAAGTACTTGCTGTGATTTTAGGTCTCTAGTTGTCTTTCATGTCTGTTTCTCTTTAGCTATATGTCTCCGCAGTTCAATGTGTTAGTAGTTTCTGTCAGTGTTAGTTGATGTTCTTGGTTAATGTTTGATATGTCTTTGTTTTATGTCAGTGTACTTTATGTGGCTTTCTTTGTTTTGTTAATAAACCTCTTCATAGCCTCCAACACCCTAGCGATACAATATGGAACAGAGATCCCATATGGAACAGAGATCCCATATGGAACAGAGATCCCATATGGAACAGAGATCCCATTGTCCCTATACTGAACCGAGGGGGGTTTTCATCTCTTTCTTCTCTTCTCAGTGTATTGCAACCAAGATGGGGGAAAAAAAATGACAAACTTGTCAATGCTGAAATAACTGCTCAATTTACTAAATCACAAAAGCTTCCTAGTGCTTAATTACACTGTATTTATGCAGATCGGTGCTTCAATTTCTTTGTTTATGTCTCAAATCTATTACTGCACCTCCGCCTAATAACATTAGATTTCTATGGCAATGCAAGACACGTCAGCAGTCTGTATTCTGCGCACTGCGCTGCCCTTTACCCCCTGGCAACACACCCAATGGCACCTCCTCCGTGTGCCAGATGCATTTGAACCCCGAGCTGCTGCCTCAGCCCCACCTGCGGTGTTCTCACCCACGTGTCTCGCTCAAGGCCGACACTCCACACGAAGCTTCTGCTCCGACCCCAGACGTGTACGCTGGAGCCGCGGTCCGAGGCCGAGCCGAGCCCGGGTCTCCTGCGAGGCAGCGCGAGCGGGTTTCTGACCCGGCCTGCACGGATGCCTCGCTACGGTTCTTTCAGGGCTGCCCTCCTAATGAAAGTCCTTGAGGGCCAAGGACATCCCACAGGAACGTAAGGCAGCCGCACGGCGCCATTTCTGCGCTTCATCAGAAGATTTGAGGGGAGGGGGTGGAGGTTGTGTGGATTTTATTTGTCATCACAGATATGAAAACAGCTCTGCCATGACCTTAGATGATGAGTTCTTTTGTTCTCAAGTATCGCTCCTTCCCATGAACTCTCCTGTAGAGCCCACCTTGGCCTCGGGGACGCAGGTTGGAGGGGGAGGTGGGGGGGGGGGGGGTTGCGGTTGGAAACAGCGAGGGAGATGTGCAGTGTTTCATTTTTTTCCCCTCCTTTTGTGATGCTGGTAGATGCTGATCGGAAGCTGCTGCTATAGAACAGCATCTGCCAGGGGTCCCACAGAACTGCGAGTGAGTGAGTGAACGCACGGCCAGAGCACGTCAGCAAGGATGTTCACACAATCAAGAAGCCTCTTCCTCTACGTGTAGGTAAGAGATTACAGAGGACACACACCAAGGAATCACCCCTCTCTGGAGCTTTTTGTGTTCTGATCACAATCTGTCATTCCTGAACTACGGGGTTGCCATATCTGCTCGAGTTTTGCCTCCTGATTCCTCTTATTCTTAGTATTTATTCAGATCTGTTTCCTTTTGACTCATAACTCAGACTTTTCATCATCACTCTTTTAATTCTCTGAGCCTAGATTATTATCTCACCCCCCCCCCCCACAAAGAAAGGATTGTCGAAGGATTTACTGCCTTTCATTATCCTTGCAAATGACAAGATATAGTCATTAAAAACTAGCGTGCACGCAAACAAAACGATCCGATTGCCGATCTCGTGCTGAAGTACGAGCGTGACAGAGCTCGCCTGGGAAAGCCTCGTCTTAACATTCAGATTCCCCCGGAAAAAAAAACCCCGACATGGCTGCTAAGCATCGGTTGCCATGGTTGCTGCTGCTGAAGCTGGTAGCGCCCGTGCCCAAGTGGGCCGCCCGAGTCCGCTCCCCTGCCAGCATCTGGCCAGCACGGTCCAACCCCAGCCTTCCTCCTCCTCCTCTTCCTCAGCTCTGACAGATGGCACTCGGAGCCTCCGCTCTAATCAGAGACATCATCACGCTGACACCTTACTGAATTAAGGCGGACAGATTTGCAGGCCTGCCACCATTTTTGTGTTTCCTGCCCCTTCACATCTCACAGACTGCACAGTTCACGTCCATCAAACATCCCCATCTGTCCGCTTTATTCCAAACACAGGCATCCATTACATGTGGCCAGTGGGAGGGGGAACTGTGCAGAGGGGCCTGGGGCCCTTGTGAAGGAAAGCAAACATTGTGTACAGTATCACCACCCACCACAAACATATGTAAACATAGGCCTGTCCTATATTATCCTCATTATGATTTTCCATTTAGAGCCCAGGGATTTAATTTCCCCCCTATTTTCTTTCCACCGAATAATAAAATGATCCCCTCCTGGCTTGTCTTCTCAGGGCTGTGATTTACGCTAATAGGAAAAGATTACATTTTGAATTAAAAACAGCTCAGCCCTGGCCGAACATAGGGTTAACAATGGGACAATCAAAAGATTCCCGACTTCTTTCTGAGGCATTTAATAACTCCACCCCCTGCATTTATTTATTCATGCACGAACCTCCCATATCGCTACGAATATAATTACAATGTCTAATAGCTCACAGCGAGTATTGTTAGCGTTGCACGGGTCCATTAGCTAGCCTCGGGTCTTCAGAAGGGGCCTATTGACTCCTCCCCGGTACTGCGCGGCCAGTGTATTCATTTCGGCGGGTTCATCTCCAGTTGACGCTACCAAACACACCTAAAGCGGCATTGCCACCTCACCAAGGCTCCGTCTGCCCCCGCAGGGCCACTGTAAGCACTTGATTACTTACCTTGCTGCTGTGAAACAAAGTATTTAACAAGAGAAGGTCATGTGTAAAATGAGGATTTGCCACGCCGCATGACGAGCTTCTGATGAGGAAATTTATCAAGCCGCTGCAATATCTGGAGGCCTCAGCTCTCCCTCGCGCTTGTTAACGCTCCCTCTCCGCCACTGCGCTCTTTATTTTCACCCTTTCACGTGTATTTCAAAACAGGGGGCCGTTAAAATTCATTATAGCACTGCATACACAGCAAAGAACTTTCCATGGATGGCCGGTTTACTACTCAATCAAGGTTGCTTGTGATTTGTTGTCGTTTCGTCGCATTTCTCTGCGAAGGTCTGGATCAATTCGAAGGGAGGCCACCGCAAGGCAATGCCACTCTCACTGTGTTTTCAGGTCTGTCGTAATAGGGTCACTACACAACAGCGTTTGAATTATGCACCATTATGTGCGCACAGTGAATTCTCTGAGATTGCTTTCAAATGGTGTCTGCGGAATGGCCTCCCGTCGTTTGAAGCGGTGTGCATATCACACGTTTCTAATCGCAGATATTATTTTTGCTCTTGCAGATGTTTTAGGTTATGAACAAATTATCTGCACGATGTTTTTTTTTTTTTTTTTTTTTTGTGCTCCATTGCAAAATAATCGAACGTCGGGCTTTAGCGCGCTCCATTAGCACAGCCCGAACGTGCACTTGCCTGTGTAACGGAAGAGCAATTTCCATTACAGTGCTATTCCATTACTGCGAATTGGGGACATTAACGTTGTCACGTACCCGAGGATTACCCTTCCGCTCTAGTCCTTCAGTGCCTGACCGTGATCACGTGACCATGGAAAGGTCACGTGTGAAAATGGAACAAACCCTTTAACAAACCATTACCTCCTTCAGAACTTAATCGTTGTCATTCGCCACCCACATCAGACCAACTCGTCAGCATATGTTCAGTTAAGCATATATGTCCAAGTCTTTGTTCCCTGTAAAATCCAGGTTTTGCTAAATCTATTAAACCTGGGTGTTGGTTTACAGTAACAGCGGGTTACAATCAGATCAGGGACGCTCAGTTTTGGATGCATCTGTTCACTGATTCATTCTCTTTAGTAACTTGGATATACTCATTGGATATACTCACTGGATATACTCACTATATGTGTGTGTGTGTGTGTGTGTGTGTGTGTTTGCAGTACAGTCTTGCCATAAACAAAATGTTAAGGGATATGGAGTCTTATTTCCGCTGGGAACAGATGCAGGATTACTGTTCAGATGAGTTCATCATTAGCTAGCTCATTTTCATGACATCTCACTCTACATTCTAAAATTGTCTTAGGTTGGCAATGGATTAAAATAAAATCCCCCAACCCTGTATAATATCCAGAGATTTAAATGAATCAACAACCAATCTACCTCATGGTAAACTAAACTAAAAATTTGTACCCAGAGATCCTATTCCTTGGAGGGTGGGCTTCAGCTTACAACAACAACAACAACAACAACAGAAACAACAACCTGTCAGTCTTTTTTTGCATGACTATTCAAGGCACTGGAGGAGAGATTTGGTTTCAGATGGATAGGCCAGGATTAGCCAGCGCCATTAAAAGCTGCATTAGTGATTCCCTGCCCTGTCGCTCTGCTCTCTGGATGAATTTTTCATCGCACTATATCCAACAGACACTTGGGAATAAGACAGGACCCAGGGTGACCACATCGCTCCCGCCATAATCCACTCCCTCCCTCTGCGCTATACCCCCTCTATGTTGTGCTGTTTCAGGGAAGAGAGAGGACCGGGGGGGGGGGTGGAGCAGCATCAGCCAATCGTGCTCTCTCTGTGAATGCCCAGGGCATGCTGGGTAAGTCCGCCCCAGCATGCTAACGAAAGCCTTCGGCAATTTGATCCCTGCACTTGACCTCTGGAGCAACTGTGACCGCCTGTCGAAGAACATCCCCAGCCTCTCCAGAACCCCGCCCCTCAGGGGAGGACACGCCTTGTCCAGAAGCATTGTTGCTCGGGTCGATGAAGGTTCTGCACCGAAGGGCTAATGTGGTCACACACACCCCTATTCCCATGCTTGCGCGTAGCAAGTGTATTGCACATTATGTCGGGCATGTGGGCTCTTTCCATAATAAGGCAAGGCAGCCCATTAAAACCAAACACCTATATTAGGCAATAATGGGTTTCTTTTCTTCTACATCTAGAAGAAAATGTGTGTTGCGATTGAAGTATTTTATTTCATGAAAAAAAAAAAAAAGTTTAAAGGTTCTACTTAAATTTTCATATCATTATTCATAAGTAATTAGTGTTTCTAAGAGCTGGTGAACATCACAGTTGAATATGTATTAGGCATTTGCTTTTACAGTGCGTCTTCAATTAACCTTTTTGTGACTACTTCAGAGGCTACGCCGGATTCAGGCTGTAATCCAATAATTATTATCCTGAAAGTACGTCCCTTTATTAAATCATTTCACATTTTGTTTGTGAGGGCTCTACCACGTTTGCATGGGGAGATGTTAATCAGCTTGACTAGACCCCCTGACTAAATACTCCAGAAAAGAAAATACCTCAGTGTCCTCTTTCACACTGGGAACCCTGTGCCAAGTTTACACAGTAAATCACACAAAAGTGCCCCCTCGTTGTTATTGTGATGCATACGTTATGATGAACTGAAACTTGAGCAGCTGAAAGGGATTCCCCGTGATGTGATGTGTGTCTGTTGCTGGGGTTTAAGTCTCAGCTGTGCTATGTGGCGTAGGGGTGGTGATCCCCATGAATGCACCACGGCCAACAGAGAATACCACAGGCCTTCCGTTCTCTGGGAATAATAATTTATAGTTGTAAATTATTATATTTATACGCAAGGCAGGGCGTGGACGTCAAAGACGTGTTGCGTATGGAGATAGGCGAATTTGTGAAGCAGAACTTATTTTAATGTTCTAAACAAAACAAACGGAAAAAAACGTAGCCACAGAGGAGACACCATTCTCAGTTCCGTTAGCAGTTAGCAGCTGCAAACACCACTGTCAGTTCTATTAGCAGTTAGAAGCTGTAAACAACAGTGTCAGCGATACTTTGTCTCTGCTGGGACAAGGCAGACAGGCAGCAGCGACACCGTTGACGCAAGATACAGGATAACGACAACGTCCTTCAGCCTCAATTACAGACGCTTGTAGTCTAGAAATATTCTGACTCATCTACAAACCTATGAAGCTAGTCCCTTTCAACCCTAAGCACAAGGTTCCCTGACAACATCACCATCAGAGGGCGCTGTCCGCTTCTTCAGACTGTCCCCCTTAGCGGTCTTCTTGTCCCCGAGACCCATCTGCTGTTTGAAATCTATTTATCAATAACCATTTTCTTTGCAGTCTGTGCATGGTTCCCAATTTATCCCTGAACTATCCCGGCATCTTAATGTGGACATTCCTCTGACACACACTGCATGAAATTCAAATGTGGCCATTACGCTTGTTATGTGTGTTCCAAAGTCAAATTACGGAATGCAGAGCAATTTGCAATTTGTGGAGATCAGGGGATCTACACCATAGTCACCACCTTCACATGATACCCACACTCAATTAGAGATATTTATGCATTTAAATTGAATAAGAAATAATGTAGTGTGTTGAAACAGAAATGGCTATGAATTATATAAATATCCACTTTGGCTAAGGGCACAGGTCTTGGTGATTGTGAATGAGCCTTCATCAACATGGCAAGAGTTGTTATCATGGTGTACATTTCTGCCCTGGTCAGGGTTGAAGGCTCAAATGTGGAACTTGAAGTTCCAAGCTGATGTTGCTGTGCAATTAGTAGTTACATTAGCATCTGGGGTGAACATGCAAAGCGGAGGCTGGGTTAATCGTGCCTTGGTCATCGTCAGAGTGTGAGGTCACAATGTGAGTCTAGATTGTGAGGTAGAGCGTGTGGAGAGCAGAGGCTGGTGGGGCGAGTTGGGGGCAAAGGCAGGTACAGAAAGCCAGAACCGCGGGTAGACATCACAATGAGTTAGGAGTGGTGGAGGAGGAAATTAACGACGCTGAAACATGCTGAGAAAATGACTTTGAAATTCTTTTCCCAGCATAAAATGGCTCTAATGAAGTGGGACAACGTCAATTAATGGACAAAAAAAAAAAAATAGAAAAGGGACCTGATGGAGAGGAAGGGGAGGAGGTGGAGAAATGGCGGGTGGAGCAGGACCAATGGAGTAGACGTGGGGGTGGGTGGGTTGGACGTCTGTCGCCGGCTTCCAAGATGGAGCAGCCGGTGGAATAAACTTTAGTGTTTCCACTCTACTAGCTGCCTAAGGAGGTCAATCTCACGTGGCAGCCGCCTTTTGCGCAGCATCATTTATCCACATTACATGGCGCCCAGTGTGAGGCTGTGGCACGCTGCCGCGCGACGAGAGCGTTCGCGTCCTCTCCGTAGCAGTCGGCCACGTGGCCCCCCCCCCCCCCCCCCCCGTTCCCCTGGGGAAGTGCCAGGGCGTGTTGACATGCATGAGCAAACTCCAGCACTGCGCTGCCGAGGGCCTTAATGGCCTTAGGATTGTTTCCCCTTTCTCTTCCCGTGTGTCGGTTTATTACTCAATGTCATCGCACGGAGAGTTAAACGGCAGAACAGTGACCTCATGGGGACAATTTGCTGGTTACCACAAGAAAAGAGAAACGCACACGTGGGTGGTAACCGTGCTGTCCTCACGAGCCGGGCCCCACGTTCAAAAATACACATTTCCTAATATTGCGTTGTTTGTCGCAAGGGTAAAGGCCAGGGTATTGTTGGCATCTGGTCTGTGTGTGTGTGTGTGTGTGTGTGTGTGTGTGTGTGGCTATTTAACTGTGGTGTTCTGCTCAAGATAAGGAAGAGCAACATATTAAAAAATTATACTGCTTTTTAGAAGTGGATAATAATGAGGTCTTGATGAAGAAGGTGACCAGCAGCCTCCCAGTATCCTGCAGGAGCAGTTCTCCAGTCTGCGGCGTGAGTGGGCAGCACTTAGCGTAACCTTTGACCTCTATCGTGAGCCACGATACGGTTCTCTCCCCACCAACATGGTACAGGGCGCAGCCTACAACAGACACATTAGGCATTAGGTCTCCGTTAGTAACCCCCACTCTGGACCTCAGTACGGCTGCAGAATGTGGATGAAGGAACCAGAATGAGATGGTCTTCCTGCATATTGCCATTGTGGTTTGCATTGCTGTAGACCATCCTAGACCAAAATGGTGAAAGCTTGATGTGACATGCTCGCAGACTAACCTGGACTGGGTTTATTTACATTCTCGCGAATGGCATAATTCATCAAATCTCCCACCGGCACACGACAGGATAAAAAAATCCGAATTGTTAAAGGACTCATTTACATACTCCAACCTTCGCCAATATCAATCTCGCAAAGGTCAGTTTTGCGATTAACAAACGATGCATTGTGCAGGACTAGGCAACAGTAACGAGGTATTATCTAGTATTAGCCGGGTCCACGTGCGGCGGTAGAAACAGCAGTTCGGCACCTTTTGCATGTGTGACCGCTGGCTGTGAGAATCTAACAGCTCTCTGAGCTGTTTAAAGCAGTGATATATCTGTGTGTATGCAAGTGTTGCAAATTGATACTATGTGTTTGGACATATATGCCATGGAAAGAGCTTCACGGATGTGTGGTGCTCGGGCGTGCGCACACGTGCATGCATTACCCAGCTGTCCTTGCAAGAACGGTCCTGCATGTGAATCCCCTGTTGAGGTGTAGGCTAGATCAAAGGGCGTCCGGGAGCAGCTCTCCATGAGCTCACGCTCCTCCTGCCCCGGGGGGCATTCGAACAGACGGGCCCATGAGAGGCAGACCTGGATTTGATGATGCTTTGCTCAATTATTGATCAGCCTCCACACTAGGGGGAGGCGGATGGATGGATGGATGGATGGATGGATGGATGGATGGATGGATGGATGGATGGATGGATGGATGGATGGATGGATGGATGGATGGATGGATGGATGGATGGATGGATGGATGGATGGATGGATGGATGGTAAAACAGAAGTCTGTGACAGCGCTGTTGTTACAAGCATTCACCAAGGTCTCCACTGGTTTACAACAGCCAATAGCATGTGCCATCATTGTCAGTGCAGTTCACCATGAAAGGTAACTGGTGATTGATGGGAACATCAGTGTAGCCTGTCCTCAATACATGGCTGTGTACTTTAGAAATACCTAGTGGAGCTTGTACCAAATCAAGCCCGTGTGTGAGGCGTCATGCGAACCAGATTCTATAAGACTGGCGTGTTCCCTTTTCAGCTGGGTCATAGATCAGCAAGTTGAATGAATCGGTTCAGCCTTGTGCAATAATATTACTATATATAGCCACTGTATAAGGTGGGCTTGTCACCTTCTATAAATGGTTTTAGTGTTGTTCAGATGTGCTGAGTGCTGAATGCCTTTTGTAGCAGGAGGAATGTGTCAGCTTAGCCAAACATATTCCCAAAACAATACACGCTCTCACAGTGGCACGTGTGACAAATCAATTACTGGAGTCAGCCAGTGATACCTTGGATGGAAAAGAGGGTGACAAGACAGGAAGGGAGGTCTGAGGGAGAGGAGGGTGATAACGGAGACGGAGGGGGGCACACTGGTTCTTTTGCCTCTGTCTTACTCTAATTAGACAGATGAGTGTGAGCAGAATCCCAATTGGACACAAGAAGAAACAGATGCTTGCGGTGTGCGTGCGTGTGTGTGTGTGTGTGTGTGTGTGCGTGTGTTATATGGGAGGAGTAGAACAGAAAAAAAACGCAAGCATATTTGATACATGGCAGAGAGGATGGAGAGAGAGAGAGAATAAACACAGAACGTCCTTGTGTACCAACATGGCGGTTAGCAGGAGGGTCCAGCGAGGGAGAGGGAGGGAGTGGATGGAGAAGGAGGTGGCTGAGAACATGAGTGTGTGTGTGTGTGTATGAGACGCATCTGGCCAAAACCTTGCTGAGTTGCTGATGAAACGCTCCAAACTAATCCCGTGTTGGGTTAGTCTGCAAGACGACAGACTTGAAGGAGAGTGTGCTTAAGTATACAGGGGTCTTTCGGCTCAGGGAACATCAAGAGGAGATGTTGCTTGCTTAAACTTAAAAGCAAACACTGTCCTGGCAGCACGACGTGGCATTCGCCATGATGCTAACAGCGTCAGTATTACCCGGCACAATCTGGGCTTCTAGGTGGAGCATGCAAATATTGTTCAAGGGATCCCTCATTTACAGACCTAACAGCAAACACAGAGCTTACGGCCACAGCTTAGATAGCTTAGACATCCACAGCAGTAGCCACCATTGGCTGTAGTATTATATAACAGCTAAAATGTGATTGTTTTCCTCTCTCTCTCTCTCTCTCTGTTCTGTTTATAAGATATCCTCATATGTCTGCAGTGATTTTTCATGTGTCTTGTTTTGATTGTCAACAAGAGCTTCCAGAGGCATTGCTCACTTTCCCAATTAAATAACAGGTAGAGCAGTTCTCGGATCAGTGGTAGCGCAGTGTCAAGAATAGCAAAAATAAAACCAAATCTTACTTGATTCCCACATTGTCAGACATCTGCTGCTATAAATACGTGTGCATCTGTGAATCCTGCAGATCTTTTGCATAAGAAAAAAAAAGTAGCAGGTGCCTTTTTTTTAAGATGAAGTGTTGTCAAGTAGGAGCTCACAAACCAGCAGACATGCTAGAAATCGGAAGCATCCCCAAAATGATTTCATCACTTAGTGAAGGCGCAGGGAGAGAAAGGAGAATTAAGTGAGAGGCACGCTCTGAAAGACAGGCCAAGTGCACGCCGCGACAGCAACACCTTTTCTAATGACACCTTTGCACACTGTACGTGGGGGGAAGGGGGGGGGGGTTTGTAATCACAGAGGATTTACAAAGAGGATTTGTTTTTTTTACCTCCTCTGCAGTCATCTCTGGACCAGCCTGTCAGGCTGTGTGGTCATGCGGTTCACTTTTGTACCCCCTCTGCCACAGGCCCAGGGCGCTTGGCTCGGCCCCCAAGGTTTGTCCTTATCTGCTCGCGTGGAGCCCAGCAGACCTTGCTGGCCTGGTCCACGGCTTTGTCTTCTGCCTCGCTCAGGATCTTCTTTTTGAACAAAACTACTTTTTTTTTGTGGAAAAACATATTTACGTGCATATTTTCTCTCGCACAAAAAGCAATTACTTCATGCATACACAAAAGTTCCTGGCAACATGATGGAATGAAGCAGCAGCACTTAGCATGTCTAATACTGAGCAATCAAACTGTCAGAGCCGAAGTGGCAACACTGCTGTTTTTCAGGAAGGTTGTAAACATCAGAACTAATTCTAACGGCTCTAGTCACTAATCCTACAACAGGGTTTCTGATATCGCATGTGTGTGTTACACGTCTTGCTCAAGTTCGGCACACGCTACATTATCATGACCGTGGTCCTGTACTTTACAATGGACTTTTACCTCGACATTGCGTATTGTATATGTTCCTGATTTGCCAGGATTTGTGTGCATAAGACAGCACGCAAAGAAATATCACCAGACTCGTATATTAAACGAGCATGCAAGAATCAGAAAGCACTTTTTTTTAATGCTTGAACTGCATTGCTCAGTGAAGCTTTGCAAATTTTTTCAGTGGAAATGATAACCAATAGATTCTTTTCTCCGTGTCGGAAACTTAATTGCTTCCATCGGCATTCTGGGAACAGCGTGCTGCTAGTGCCACCAGCAGTCAGTAGACTGAGGGCTTCCTGTCGAGGTTTCTGAAGTGTTCAGTGTCCTGCGGAATCACTCGTGCCGGACCGTTTGGTCAGCTGACTGCTGGGCCCACATTGAGTGTTAAGGCCTCTGCTTGCTGGACACAGTGCAACAGTCTCTTTTTCACAACGTTGTTAGCGTTATGAAAAATTGCCTGTATTGTTTGCATGTCATACAGCACCACTGACACTGCCGTATAGCGCGATTTGTAGCTCTGCTTAAAATGCCTAACCCCCCCGCCACCCCGACCTCTTGGAAACCCTTTCATTACTATAGACCACTGTTGTTACTGTAGCAAATGATCCATCTGACTGCAGGTCTAGCTTTAATTACATTTCTTGGAGAATGGCAGCCTGTGCTGAAAGCTGATGGTGGATGAGTGTGGGGAGCAGGGCGGCACGACCCTGATAATAGACCTCATCCATTAAGTGTGTGGATCAGATTCTCATTATCGCATGTATTTCACAGATGTGCCAAAGGTGCGGCGTAACCCTGGGCCCCGAGACTTCTTACGCTGGAGTTCACCCGGAGCCAATTAACCACCGGACACTGAAGAAGCAGGTGAACGCAATTCTTTTTTAATCAGTGAATATAACGTGTGGATTGTGCAACATGTGTGGCATAATTTGACAGACACTTTTATTATTAGTGACATTGATTATTTAGTTGCAGGCGTGAGAGCAGAGCTGGGCTTTTTTTTTAATCTAATAAAGTAGCTAAGATGAATGAGTAGAACAGCTTTAACAATACGAATGTTTACCGCAATGAAAAATGAGCTATAGCAACAAATGCTGCATATTATAAGTGCAGGTACAACCATCAGCACCATATTGCCTGTTGGACACTTGCTCAGATATCCGGCGCGATAAAATGTTTAAACACAAATGTGGCAACAATACTGCCCCTTGTCCACCAACCTGGAAGAATACCATAGTCCTGTTTGTCTGCTGTGTGCTGTATTGCACTGATATATCGTTTCTTTGCCTTACTATTTAAAGTGTAGACCTAAAAATGTTTATATTAGGCGGTTCCAAGCCTGGATTGGTATTAGCTAGAGACCGAACAGCACAAATAACTTCAAATGGCTTGCTAATCATCTTTAATGATCTCTGGTCACTATACTCTCATCAATCTAGTAATCCTTTATTCAGTTTCATGAACGTGATTATGGGGAAATCTTTTTCAGGTCATACTGCTCCTGGTTAATAATAGATGTAGGGGATGCTATGTTAGGATTTTATACTGCAGTAAAAAAAAAATAAACTAGATGTTTTGTGGATCTTGTTAAATCTGTAGCAACTGCTGCCTTTGGCATCATAAGGTTAACAAGGGAGGCTTGGCAGTGGTATTTGTGTTGAACCGCATGGCCTTTGTGCTAAATAACAGCGCCTGCTGTGATCGGGAGCTGTGATCGGGAGCAGGCCCTGTCTCATTTAGTGTTTATCTCCCACAATTGAACAGGGAGAGTCGCACACGCGAAAGAGGGTAAATTAATCTAACGAGCTTTTTCGCTTGATAACTGCGAGTGCTCAGGTCTCCAGCAGGAATGACAATAACAAGGTCCCAAGCTCTGCCACATGATAACGGTGAGTGAGTAAACAAATACCTGAACAGTGAATGAAAACAAAGTTAGTCACTCCAAGCAGGGGGGGGAGGGGCAAATCCATGTGATGCTCTCAGGAGCTCAGCTGGAGGCGGGACTGGATAGATCAGGGCAGGGCCTTGGGGCGGGGCCTTGGGGCGCGCCCAGGTTGGGGACGGCGTGTTGGCCACCACTTCCTGCATTGTGCAGTGTGTGTCTGCCCCTCCCCCCCCCCTCCTTCCTGCTCCACATAGCTAAGGCCTCCTGTGTTTTAACTCGTCTGCCATCAGTTAATGATTATGTGCTCCTTCTCCAGCCCTCCGGAGGAGAGCTGGGAGGCAGGACCTGGATCGCAGGACTGCAGGTCATGTGGGGAGAACCAGGAGCTGTGACAGAAGTAAGAGAGTGCACACGTGTGTGTGTGTGTGTGTGTGTGTGTGTGTGTGTGTGTGTAATCTTCATGAGTGCATGCACACGTACCCCGGGGATATTGGAACCAGGCCTGGACTGTCACTACCCTGTCGGCACTGCAGAAACACGCAGGGCACTTAAGGATTCGCCAGCAAGGCCTCTCAGCTTCTCCAACAGAGCTGCTTAGAGCAGCAAAGGCTGATGGGAAGGCAGCGGAGACTGAATCACAGAGCAGGTGGCGGAGGCAGGAGAGCAGAGGTGAGAGGAGAGAAGAAGGAGGCGAGCAGAGGCGTGTGGCATTCAGCAGCGCTGACTCAGTCTCGGCGAGAGGAGGCTTCTGCTCCCAGCCCTCCCGGACATGCTCCTGGTCACCAGGCTGCTTCCACATCTCCATCCTCACGCCGGGTGCCTCTGAGCTCTCCCAGGCGCGACCCTGGCCTTGAAGGTCCGCACACTCGGAACCGTAAATCCAATAAATCCTGGACTACCTTAAGCTCTTTGTGTTGTGTCTTACTTGTAGCGTACCACAAGGTTTAAGCCATCTCTCTGTATTCCAACTGTTGTTCACAGAATCTAACAATGGCTATTTGGTACATGTACGTCAGCGGTCTGATGTTAGTCTGAGGCACATGTGACGGTACGATGTGAAACGATCATGTAAAGATCGCAGCCCAGTTGTCACAAGTGTGACAAAGGTTTCAGTTGATATAAACTTGGACTGATTATTTGGCCATTTAAGCACTTAGATCTAGCTGCTAGATGTCAGGCTATGATTTTGTGACATTTCACTTCGCTTCCAGCAATATCTTCTGGAAAAGCTGTAATTGCTGCACTGGGGTTTTCTTTAGGGCCTTAAAAGTGGAGGTCAGAGAACAGATTCTTCAGTAAATGGTGGTAACTTGCCCATTTACCACAGTAGCGCGTAGGTAAAAGTGCATTACATTGGAGGCATTTCACAGAGTTGAGTAAGACTGGGCCAGAGAACATGTGAACTGGATTAAAAGCTCCATCTAAGGAAGCCGTCATGGTTCAGCCTAGTTTGTCAGACAGATTAAGAACATGGTGGGGCTATTACGGGCATGTAGACGTAGCACATGTTGCCCCTGTACCACTTTGTTAGCCACGTCCTTCTTCGACTAGCAAGGGCAGCGCCGTCCCAAATGGGTGGGAGGTGTGTCACTTAGGGTTGCACCTGATTGGTGTTTGTCTCTGATTGATAAAAATCAACCTCTTGGCTTGGAATGAAATGGATGCATACATGTGCTACATGGTGCCATGGACACAGTCCTTCTCTGACGAGCATAATTGCATGTTTGTTTGTTTTTATTAGTACCCAGATAAGTCAACAGCGGAAACCCTAGTACCATGTGTGTACACATGCACATGTGCATACACACACACACACACACACACACACACGACAGGGGAAAGATGACAGCGACTGCCCACTGCCTGGATACTGCTGAACTGCAGCTGGACATCTAATGTTCACAATGATAATCCAGCAGACCGCACTTCAACGCGCTTGACCTTTGACCTCTGACGCATAAAAGAGGATTTTGTTTCCAGAGATGAGCCCCCACTTTTAATCTCTGCGCGCGTCCGCAGTTGCGCTCAACAAATGGAGCATAAGAATAGAAACATGCCCCTCTACTAGCCAGAACAAAACAGCCATGCGTTTCAGCTCATTTTCCCTTCGTCCAAGGAAGCGGTCTGCGAAGAGATTGCCGCGTAAACGCCTGCCATTCCGGCACATTCTGTGCATTTTCCTGCATTATGTCTTCTTGGGCTTTCTTGTTATGTCATGAACGAAGGCCGTGCTTCTCTCTTCAGAGCGGCTGAATCGAAATAGAGGAGTTAAACAGCGAGGACGCGGCAGGAGACATTAAACCAGCCCTTCGGGGCAAAATGTCCCTGTTTTTACACTTGTGAGGTCACTCTGGAGGGAGCGCCGTACTTTAAAGTGAGCTAGTGCTCTGGATCAGAGGACAGCAACACCTCCGAGCACCTGAGTATACCAGCATCTCTAAAGAAAAGCTACATGTATTTAAGAATGACAGTGGACCAGAAATTTCCGGAAGGTATAGAGTACTGCTCTCAGAAGTCCCGCTAGGAACGCAACGCGCTCACACAGCTTTGCAGTGACCTGAAATTAATCCGCAAACGCATTAAAACCCGTTTACGTTCGGCCGCCTCCATACGTAGCCTCTCTGGGCTCGCAGCAATGCCGTTTCGTATCTTCTAATGCAAACATATTGGGCTTTAATGCTAAGATTGCGGCGTGCGGGGAATAGCCAATGGCTGCGCACGCAGGGGTTGACAGGGGCGTTTGACGTGGCGGTGAGTGGGCACGGGGGCCTTCGGGCTCTTTTAGATGCTAATGCCAGCACCACCCCGGGCAGCTACGCTCTTTAAGCAGTAATTCTCGTTGATGTCTGCATGGCAAATCTCAGATGAACTGCAGAGCTTCTCGAATCACCACCGCAATTGCCACACAGCTAACCCTGGCCTCTGATCCCCCCCCCCCCACCCTGTGTGTACTCGTGGCTACCGCCATTTCTCCCTCTTTCATTCCCTCTTCGCCCCGACGCGGCGGCCAGGGAATGGAATCTCAAATGGACAATTCGAACTCTGCTCTGCCCCACAATGATTGCTGCTCTGATAGGTTTTTTTTTTTTTTGTCCCCTCCCGCCACTCCTGCGTCCTGCGTCTCCTGCTGCGTCCTGCGCCCCCCCCCCCCCCCCCACCAATCCCGCCAGTCAGCGTGTTTTTTTTCCTCCCTCACCGAGTGCCTGGCCCGTTTTCATCAGTGTCACCTGACAGTGGCACAATTAGCAGCGCTGACATGACCTTTCCTCCGTATCCTGCCTCCGTCGAGCTCTCCTCCTGCTCCGCACCTCTTCCTTCAACATCATCTGTTCTCTGTTCATCCCCCCACCTTCCACTCAACTGCATTAACCTTTTCACACAAAGTCCACATTCAGCTCTGGGCATGTATCAAGTCCTAAAGCTGAGCGAAAAGAGAGAGAGAGAGAGAGAGAGAGAGGGAGTGAGAGAGAGGAAGAGAGGAAGAGCGATCTTATAATGGCCTTTAAGAAGCCTTTTAAGTTTCTCCCACCAAGCCCTTTGCCCCAGCTGTAAAACAAGTCCATTAGGCTGGTGGGGGGCAGATCTGCACTCTAGCAGAGTCTATTTCCCTTGGGTTCCCTTCTGAGAATTTAACGCTCCAGCGTGCCTGAGCGCCCGGCACCTGCTCCCGTGTGATGGGACCTCCTGCCTGCCCTGCCGTCCTCAGAGGGGATTAACGTGCCGTTTCCCTCAGTTAGCCGGACATCCGAATGGCACTTGCACGTGTCTCAGACGCCTGACCGTGCCGTACGTCCCCGAGAAGGCTTGGGTAAGGAATGCCGTCGTGCCCCCACGTCGCCGCGCGGGATCCTTCGAGCTTTGCCAGCGTGCACTGCCAGATGCTGTTGCACGTCGTTTCAGCCCCTAACCACATTAGCACAGCCAGACGGAGCCGTAGATGGACCAGGACGTGTCCCCTAACGTCCAATCTCCTTCACACAACGCTAACAAATCACCAGGTTCTGATCGGCCCAAGCCTTGTGGCCCAACTACGCAGCGTGCAACTCATGAAAACCTTCCTTTGCATACACACCAAACCGCTGCATTCCTCATCACTCGTTATTACCACACCGATGGAGCCCCCAAATCCGTCATCCCAGTAAATCGCCCAGCGACTGCAGACAGAAGCTTATACAGCTACACTCAGTATCCAGGAAAGCGTGAAGCTCTTTATCCATGGCTAGATCTCTCCCTGTCTCTCTCACTCTCACTCTCTCTCTCCTTCCTTCCACTGCCAAGAGGTCGTCACAGCTCATATGCCCCGTGTCTCCCTCCTCTGTATCGCCGCATGGCCGCTGGTTAACTTGTGTATACACATCGCTGGCGGAGCACACGGGGGCGGCGATTGCAAATGATCTACACGGCTTTAAGTGTCGGGGGCCATCCGTCAGAGCGGGGCCATCCGTCAGGCGACACGCCTTTATTTACGCCCCGCGCTGCCGCCGCCCCTTTGCCCAGCCAGGCTGACGCAACACTCTGTTTTCTGAGCCAGAAATCAGAATAATAAAGCATGCTACAAAAAAGGTTGAAGGACTTTAATTTTTATTTGGAAAACCATTTGTCAGCACCGGGGGCGACTGGTGTGTGTGTGTGTGTGCATGTGTGTGTGCGTGTGTGTGTATGCATGTGAGTGTGTGATAAGGGGGGTTGTTGATGTTTTTTTTTTATTGTTGGTTTATAGCTAGTGGTAAAAATCCAATGAACCCACCCCTATGCACTCACACACACAAACACATTGCTGACCACACCCACAAACCATCTGGTGGAGTTACACACACACACACACACACACACACACACAACATGCGTTTGCTTCAATCAACCACGCTCTTACCTCAATCAACACTGTTTTATCTTGGCGCAACACATTCAACACACCATCTCACACTGTATCTAGCAGCGTAGCTTTGCGAGGAACTTAAAGTTCTGCGTTGAGACACCCCCCCCCCCACCAGACACACACACACACACACACACACACACTGATCTGCTGTAGACTGACTTTAGTTTCCCTAAGCCAAGCTCACCATCCTCACGCCCTATGGTTGTTCAGCGCCCCCTTCGCCTGAGCCGAGCCAGGGCTATGCAGGCAAGGCCCTTCGCCTGATTGGCTGCCCACTGCTTCTGGGTCGCAGACGGACCCTCATTCTGGGCCTGTTAATCACATGCAGCTTCCCTGGACTTTTGTCAGGCTTGACATTTCCAGACGTCCACCCTTCTATCGAGAGCTTATTCCATGAAATGGCAATTAAAAATGGCTTAACTTCATGTACCACCGGCAGCTCTTTGTAATCCAACTTTGTCGATTTGCGTTAAATCTAGACATATTGCTTTTGATTTCCTCCATAATTGTCTTAAACACTGAAATAATTGCAGTACGCAGCAACGAGTTTCATTTTTCATTTGTTACCGACAGTGTGTTCTGTAGGGTTAAGGTGTGGTATGGTAGCGTATCTATAAGGCTGTATGCTGGCCAGTCTCGAATCATACCATATATCAAGAGTTCACCAGCACGTTTTGAAAATCACCATGTGACTGCAACTTTTACTCCTGTTGTCCTTGTATTCTAAAACATTTCCACTGCTAGAGTGATCAATATCTACCTTTTGGAGTAACTGAAACGTTTGAGTCTTGTTTGTTTTTCAAATACTGCAACATTTATTGGAAAAGGCTGAAGTATTGAGATGTGAACTGTGCCCAGTGGTCTGGCAGGCCTGGCGTGTGGTTAAAGCATTACCCAGAGGCACTGTGTGTGGGGCTGCTGTATGTGGGCCCCCTGTGTCTCCAATGGTAACGAGGTGTCACTGCCGAGTGGAGAACACTCTGTCCTTCTTCCCCCGAAGGAGACGCAGAGCGCTGTGACCCTAGTACAGTCCAGCTCACTGATTGATTGTCTGTAGTGGGGCGTGACCCCTGATAAGGACAAGGACAAGCCCCATACACACACACACACACACACACAGAGGCATTTATTACCGTGGTGTCTCGTACACACACACACACACACGAGATAAGGCATTTACTGCTGTGACATCTCAAACTCACACAGACACATCATAAGACATGTTTGACTTTAACTGCGAGCAGGTTTCATGAAAGGCTGATATGAGCTTGGAGTGGATCTGGGCTGTCACCGTGGAGAGGAGTGTGTGAGTGTGTGAGTGTGTGGGTTCTGCCAGGTTTCCCGCTGACACACACCAGAGAATTAAAGGTTTCAATTGTCCTTGAGATGTTACGAATCTTTATTTGTGGCGCACATGGTATAAATGACACGAATTCACTTGCCTGTGAGCCTCTTTAGTTTAGAGAGTCTTGCTTGTGTCTCACGGTGTGTCTCACAGTGTCTCAAAGTGTGTCTCGGCTTGTTTGTCATGCTCGTCTCGTCTGACTCTGTGGTGTGCAGCGTCTCAGTGGCAGCGTGTTTATCTTGCTTTTGATTTGTATGCGAGTGTGTGTGTGTGTGTGTCTGTGTGTGTATGTGTGTGTGAGAGTCAATGTGTCCCAAAGTGCTGTTGATATCCACACCAATTTGTGGTCAAAGCACAGGCACCCTGAAGACTGCAGCCCAGTCCCCCAGCATGCATTGCAGGTGAAGTGCAGTGTGTTTACAGACTAAGGGAAGAGGAGGGAGTGGGACAGAGCAGGGGGCACGGGGGGACACTGGAGGGGCAGACCCAGGGGGGCACAGGGGGACTCTGGAGGGGCAGACCGGGGGGGGGCACGGGGGGACTCTGGAGGGAGAGACGACCACCACGCAGCTGTTAGGCTTTGCCAGCTCACCACTACTATTTATCATGGTCCTGGTTGGGAGCTGAGCATGCAGCCAGCAAACTGGGTCAGGCTCTCTCTCTCTCTCTCTCTCTCCCTCTCTCTCTCTATCTCTCTTCTTTCTCTCTCTCTCTCTCTCTCTCTCTCTCTCTTACCATTCTGCCTCCATCTGTATCTTGTGCTTCTTTCCACGTCTCCTTTCACATACAAACACACCCTCCCACTTTTTTTTCTTGCCTGTAGTTGGTGTTCTATCAGTCCATCGATTCTGTCACCCCCCACTGCTTCTCTCTCTCCCTCCCTCTCTCCCTCTCTCCCTCCCTCCCTCCCTCCCTCCCTCTCTCGACACTAAGGGGCATAGGATGGTGAGTTGGAACAGCTCCACTAATAAACAGCAGGCCACTGCAGCCCAGACACCCTGCGAGCTTCATTAGCAGCTAGTGCTGGGATTCAGGAATCACATTAGTCATAATAAATGGGTCGGGGGGCCTGCATGCGTGTCCGTCCCACTGCCCCTCCCACCACCACCACCACCACCCTCGCCCTCAGACGTCCCTCGGGAGGCAGCCCAGTCCTCCTCTGCTCCACCTTACTGAGGAGTTAAAGATCCTCTAAAGATGCTCCCATGCAATATAGAAGCCCACTATTTACTAACCATCTCCTGGAATTACTGAGCCCTGCAATGCTGAGGGCTACAGCACACAGATCACCTGGAACTTCTGTGCACCTTCAGTGGCTTCCACTTTAGAGTGGGTTAAAGTTCACTGTTTCGAGGTCACCAGTCCTGACCTTGACTTACTCTGCGTGTGTGTGTGTGCGTGTGTAAAGATGAATCAATGTGAAACCTATGTGATAGGATGGTTCTTTTGAAGGTGAAATCCACTTGGAGAAACCCAAGATGCAACCACGCGCAGTGTGTGTGTCCAGGCGGAGGAAGAATGTTCCGCTCAACGCGTCTAACATTCTTCTCTGCATTAAAACCAGCCAGGAAGGGTGACTAGTTCCCCTGGTGGGTTTCGTTAGTCAGTGACATAATTGCCTAACCTCTTTCCAAATCTCTTAACACTATTAACACCTCAACACTCTTAAAACCTTTACAGAACTGTCATGGCTCTGGATTTGCTGACTGACCTCAGCAGTATTGACATACCTTTACAGAATTGTCATAGCTGTGTAACACCGATGGACCCCCTGCAGTCTCTCCCCTCTCCTCCTCCGACACGTCCGGACGGGAAGCCACAGAGCTGCTCCGGGGGAGTCCGGCACCAGCGGCCGCCAGGCACACGGGCAAAGTGCTGCGTCTGTAATCCAGCCCCGCGTCTGGTGACCGAGCCACGCTCATCAGTCCTTCCTCCAGCGGGAGGGCGGGCAGCGGATGGAGAGCTGGGCTCTCTGCTTTCTTCCCAAATGCCAGCGGTTGGCTGGACTCGCCGCCCCGTCCGGATCCGGCCCGGCCCGGCCCAGCCCGGCCTGACCTTTCACGCTGCACTCTCACACACAAGCGCACGTTCCCACGCATCACAGCGTGTGCGCGCAAACGGACGCACCCCGCGCCGATCTGCCAACTGTACTTTGCTTCTCAAAGTCGGGTGGGAAAAAACAACGCGGGATTCCTGCCGTGTACATTACGGCGAGGTGTCGAGTGATCGTTTCATTAGGGAACACCTACTCTAAAGCTGAATCGGCATGCTGAAGATTTTACAGCCAATTCGAAGTTGTAATTCTCCACTCCTGCCACTTGCTATTGTACTCAAACTGTTCCAGAGTCCTTCATTCATGCATCTTCTATTACACTTAATCCAACTCGGGGTCACGGGGCACCTGAGTCTATTCCGGCAGCACAGGGTGTACGGCGGGAACTAACCCTGGACCCAGTGCATCACAGCACACACACACACACACACACCCCAGGCCAATTCAGAGTCGCCAGTCAGCCTTACACGCACACATTTGGAATGCGTGAGGAAGCTAGAGTGGGAGAAGATGCGGAACCACGAGCCTGGATCACTGTAGCTGTCAGCCAGCAGTGATGACCACAGCCCCCCCCTCCTGTGGCCACTGACCTTATTTTGCATCTTTCATGAGTGAGCTGGATTGACCAAATGTTACAAAGTGCTTGTAATATACAAAGTGTGTACACCGGTAAATACTGTTTATGCTTCCATTACACACTGTACAGAGAGATAAGTCAATAAATAAATAAACATGTTTGGATAAATGACCAAAAAGGCCTGGTAGCCTATAGCTACAGCTGTGCAGTAGGTGAACTAGGTTGTACCTGCAGACACCTCTATATCTACCAAGCTTTACTGAGAAGGTCAGCTCGTTCTCCATATAACTGCATCAAAAGCAGCTCTATTCAATAGATCAGACAAATCATGTTAGCTCTCCTGAGAGGAACACGGTGAGCTCAGTATGTGCGAAAATCATCGCCTCTTTAGTGTAAAGGGGATGTAGAGGGGATGTAGTGTAGAGGGGATGTAGTGGGGATGTAGTGTAGAGGGGGTGTAGTGAGGATGTGGTATAGAGGGGATGTAGTGTAGAGGGGATGTAGTGAGGATGTAGTGTAGATGGGTTGTAGTGTAGAGGGGATGTAGTGAGGATGTGGTGTAGAGGGGATGTAGTGAGGATGTGGTATAGAGGGGATGTAGTGAGGATGTGGTATAAAGGGGATGTAGTGTAGAGGGGATGTAGTGTAGAGGGTTTGTAGTGTAGATGGGTTGTAGTGTAGAGGGGGATGTAGTGAGGATGTGGTATAGAGGGGATGTAGTGAGGATGTGGTATAGAGGGGATGTAGTGTAGAGGGTTTGTAGTGTAGAGGGGATGTAGTGAGGATGTGGTATAGAGGGGATGTAGTGAGGATGTGGTATAGAGGGGATGTAGTGAGGATGTGGTATAGAGGGGATGTAGTGACGATGTAGTGTAGAGGGGATGTAGTGTAGAGGGTTTGTAGTGTAGATGGGTTGTAGTGTAGAGGGATGTAGTGAGGATGTGGTATAGAGGGGATGTAGTGAGGATGTGGTGTAGAGGGGATGTAGTGAGGATGTGGTATAGAGGGATGTAGTGAGGATGTGGTATAGAGGGGATGTAGTGAGGATGTGGTATAGAGGGGATGTAGTGAGGATGTGGTATAGAGGGGATGTAGTGAGGATGTGGTATAGAGGGGATGTAGTGACGATGTAGTGTAGAGGGGATGTAGTGTAGAGGGTTTGTAGTGTAGATGGGTTGTAGTGTAGAGGGGATGTAGTGAGGATGTGGTATAGAGGGGATGTAGTGAGGATGTGGTATAGAGGGGATGTAGTGAGGATGTGGTGTAGAGGGGATGTAGTGAGGATGTGGTATAGAGGGGATGTAGTGAGGATGTGGTATAGAGGGGATGTAGTGAGGATGTGGTATAGAGGGGATGTAGTGAGGATGTGGTATAGAGGGGATGTAGTGACGATGTGGTGTAGAGGGGATGTAGTGAGGATGTGGTATAGAGGGGATGTAGTGACGATGTAGTGTAGAGGGGATGTAGTGTAGAGGGTTTGTAGTGTAGATGGGTTGTAGTGTAGAGGGGATGTAGTGAGGATGTGGTATAGAGGGGATGTAGTGAGGATGTGGTATAGAGGGGATGTAGTGAGGATGTGGTGTAGAGGGGATGTAGTGAGGATGTGGTATAGAGGGGATGTAGTGAGGATGTGGTATAGAGGGGATGTAGTGTAGAGGGGATGTAGTGAAGTAGGGATTTAGTGTAGTGGACATATAGCAGACACAAGCTGGTGAGAGAAGGTATGTCATGAGAGATAGAGAAAGAAATAGAGACAGACAGAGGGAGAGAGAGAAAGAGAGATAGATCAATAGACAGATAAATATATATAGAGAGAAAGACAGAGAGCAGAGGCGGGAGAGGCCACTCACTGGTACAGCGTGGACGTTGATGCCCTCCCTGCATGGCAGCACCCATCTCGTCTTTCCTCTCTGCCCTTTACCGTCTGGCTGAAGCGCACTCTAATAACTTTAAAGGGGATGTCTTGTCCATCTGTCGCTCTTTTCATCTCTCTTTCCCGAGGACGCGTGGACATCCCCTCCTCCCCACCAGCGTTTCCACGGTTTCATTTGTCCGTTTCATTCCTGCGCAGAAAGCTGGCAGCCTGTTCATCTCGATCTCTCGTCCTCTACGACCGATCGACCATCCATCCGTCTTCGCTCTCTAGTGTTTTATTTGATTTTTCAGTAGAATAATTGAGACAAGATCTGGTGGGGGGTTTTTTTTTGGTGTTTTACACTGTCTCTCCCTCTTTTTGCCAACCTCTGTTATAATTACCCTTGCCAATGTGGCCTCCCCTCCTAATTTGATCGTCAATAATGACAGGGATGAAACCAACTCATTCCGTCCCCTTCATCCTGCACACATAAAGAAAATTGATTGCTCTGCCCCACCACCATTAGAAGGACGTAGCCCACATTTTATCCAAAGTGAATTCTAATTAGAGAACATTTCTGTGTGGCTATATGTGAGCTTGAGATGTCTGAATGTTTTTGTAAACATATCAGCAGTATATAATTAGGAGCTGAATGGGATTGACTAAAATGCGCCATTCTGTCATTCTGATGATTAATAATACAACTCGATGAGGAACTTCCTCAGTAAGCTGTTTAGATGCTTATTGGTGCATAGACTCCCCCAAAATACCCAATGAAATGTTCCTGCTCATTGGTTTGCTGAATGTGGGGCCTACATGCTTATTATACAGGACCATCGTGAATGCAGTCATGTTGATCAACCATGAAGACCTGCCATTTGCGACATGCATGTAAGGAGTTCTGCATGTGCTGCACATGTATGTGTACGTGTGTGCATATGTGTGCTTGTAAGTCTGTCACCCTTTATGAATCACAGGATTTCCAAGATTTGCATGAACCATTTTGACTTTGGACCGACGAGCATGGAAGTAGCTTCGATAAGAAAAGTGACATTGTTTGCCAACTGACATGATCGTATTATGTCCGTGTTATCCAGAGGCAACCGTATTACTGCTGACAGTGACGGCTACTGCAGGGGACAACACAGCGGAAAGGAAGCACCATCCACTATGGCTAAACACCAACAGAGCTTTTGCCTTAGCAGCATCATCCAGCACCACGTTCAGTTCAGCACCACGGACAGTTCCGTGCCCCGCTTCCCTAGGAACACAACTGTCAGCAGACTCAATCTCAGGGTCTGGCGTTCCCACCATGAAGCAACAATCTACATGGGCACACCTGCCTGAATCAGTCCTATAAAATGCCACCTATTTGATCTCCAGCTTATGGAGGCCCATTTATAGCAGCACGGTTGGGGCTAATGGTGTGTGAGAAAGCTGCAGTTCGATGGCTAAGATTGTTTTATCGCTCCTCTGTCCCTTTGATCCTGCCACAGCCTAAACAAACATTCTGAAACCATTACAAATGTCAGCGGGAGCTCGTGCGGCAGACGCATAAACACTGACGGGGATGATAATGCCACACACTTAACCACCATCACCCATGATGCCTCACTCCAGCTCGCTGTGTCTCTGTGATGTGCCAGCATGTCTGGATGGATTTTCTCCTCTGTATATTTCCCTTGGCACATCTACCACTACCACCACTACCAGCATGCACCAGCACATCGAGGGCATCCTCTCCGACTGACGCAGAAGCCCTCTGCTTGTTTTAACTTCACTGCTAATAGCGCTCTGACAGGACGTGCGGTCTGACAGGACGAGTGCTAACAGGACGTGCGCTCTGACAGGACGTGCGCTCTGACAGGACGTGCGCTCTAACAGGACGTGCGCTCTAACAGGACGTGTGTTCTGACAGGACGTGCGCTCTGACAGGACGTGTGTTCTGACAGGACGTGCGCTCTAACAGGACGTGTGTTCTGACAGGACGTGTGTTCTGACAGGACGTGCGCTCTGACCGGACGTGCGCTCTAACAGGACGTGTGTTCTGACAGGACGTGCGGTCTGACAGGACGTGCGGTCTGACAGGACGAGTGCTAACAGGACGTGCGCTCTGACAGGACGTGCGCTCTGACCGGACGTGCGCTCTAACAGGACGTGTGTTCTGACAGGACGGCGCTCTAACTGGACGTGCGCTCTAACTGGACGTGCGCTCTAACAGGACGTGCGCTCTGACCGGACGTGCGCTCTAACAGGACGTGTGTTCTGACAGGACGTGCGCTCTGACGGACGTGCGCTCTAACAGGACGTGCGCTCTAACAGGACGTGCGCTCTAACAGGACGTGCGCTCTAACAGGACGTGCGCTCTAACAGGACGAGTGCTAACAGGACGTGCGCTCTGACAGGACGTGCGCTCTAACAGGACGTGCGCTCTAACAGGACGTGTGTTCTGACAGGACGTGCGCTCTGACGGGACGTGCGCTCTAACAGGACGTGCGCTCTAACAGGACGTGCGCTCTAACAGGACGTGCGCTCTAACAGGACGTGTGTTCTGACAGGACGAGTGCTAACAGGACGTGCGCTCTGACAGGACGTGCGCTCTGACAGGACGTGCGCTCTGACAGGACGTGCGCTCTAACAGGACGTGCGCTCTAACAGGACGTGTGTTCTGACAGGACGTGCGCTCTGACGGGACGTGCGCTGCAGCCTATAGAGCCACGCCGGCGTCACACGCGCACTCCAGATCCTCCGAGCGAAACACAAGGCAGTGCACATCCCCTAAGGTTCCTGAGCACAACCGCCGCCGTTAGTCTCTCCCACCACCGTTGGACGCATGAAGAAACTTCACGGCAGGCCGAGACCCGAGCGGGTCGAGCAGCTGCCCTTAACGGGCCTGAGAACTATGATAATCAACAACAAACAACGAGGAGAGGGCCCGCGGACGGCGGCACCGAATGAGGCTCAACATCTTGCGCAGACACGGGGCACTGCTTGACATTTACGCAGGAGGTAAAATTGCTCCTAAGTGTTTTACATAAACAGCAGCCATGTAATTACCCGAGCGACGCTGGTCGTCGCCTACACCAGCGCAGCGTGAGATCCAGCCGTATTTAACATGGGCGCGAGACACAGAGCAGCAGGTGTTAATGGCACAGAGGATAGTTTGGTTTGGCATTTATACTTTACATAATTCTATTGCCGCTAAAGGCCGCAGCGCACGACAGCGCAGACGGGGACGCCGGCGACGCCGGAAGAGAAATTCGGAAGGCGCGAAGGGGTTACGGAGCTCTGCGTATGTTCGGAGGGGGAGGCGGCAACCCGTCTGGTGGTTCAGCAGGAGGTGACGGTCCAGTTTCATAATGGCGCTTAGCCGCGCACGGGTAGTTGGCATCCTCCAGCGCGTGTGCCGCTGCAGCTGTGTCAGAGCGCACACGCACGCGCCGGTGGGACAACAACGACTGGACGTCAGGAGTGCGAAGGGCGGGACAGGCCGCCGTCTCCGAAACGCGGGAGCCGCGGGAAAATGTTTAGACACCAGCGAGGGAGGCGGAACCTTGCAGCAGAGCGTGGTTGGAGGTTGCAGGGGAGTCAAAGTGAGAGAGAGAGAGAGAGGGAGAGAGAGAGGAGGGAGGGATGGAGGGAGGAAAGGAAAAGTAGGGAGGGAGGACTAGAGAGGGAGAGAGGGAGAGAGAGAGGAGGGCAAATGCAGTTAAGGCAGTGGCAGGAGGAGTTGGGAGAGGTGTGGATGGTGGTGATAGCAGCCGAGGCTACAGTGTGTTGGCGTGAGTCCTGAGGTGACAGCCTCTCGTTGCTGCTATAGTGGAGCTGCCAT